>JAQIUQ010000892.1:0-159053 GCA_030378365.1 Hybognathus amarus | reverse complement strand
GAGTGGGACTGTCAAGTGTCAGGGCGTGGTTAATTGCCGTAGAGGTACCCAGAGCAGACTCAGCTGCAGTCCAGGATTGGACACTGGTGATGCAGTTGTGCAGTGCAGTGCAGTGCAGCAGGTGTTCAGTTGAAACACAGCTAGGAGAGCTATGTCGCTGGAAACAAGTTCAGTTCGGCTGGGCACCCCCTCCCTTTTCACCGGTCATAATTCCAGTTCTGGAATCAGGGTGAAATCGTGGGTTTCGTAAAGGATGGGACTTGACTCAGGCTCGGTTGGCAGCAGGGTAGCTCGAGTCTCGGAGCAAGGGCTGCTTGATGCTGAATTTTAGCAAGGTCATTCTGGCAGACAGTGAACAGTTGTCTTGCTGGAGTTCACTTGTCTGGTTCCATAGAATGCTGTGAGTGTCGTGGATCTGTCACAGCTCCTTTCCATTTCTCGATGGTCTGTGAGGAGGCACTCTGTGTTGTGAGTTACCTTTTTACTGGGGATTTCAGTTCGTTTTGTAGCTGGACATGCCGGTGTTTGACTGCGTTCTGACAGCAGCGGCATGGGTGTCCATTTCGCTCTGCTTGCGTGGTAGTCGACCATATGCTGTCTGATGTCGGACCTGGTGATGACTGCAGCTGTCCTCTGGTTGGCTGGAGGCACAGGAAGACGCCCACAGCAGCAGCATCCTGTAACAGAGACAGGGGAGAGAGAGAGAAAAGGGAGGAAAGATTTCAGCGGCTGTCGGCTGGGACAGTCTGATGCCTTTGAGGATGCCGAGATGTCCTGGTGCTGCGGTGTGCAGCCCACATGGTGCGTGACAGGGCATACACTGGCTGGCATATCCCCCTTTTTGTACTGTGGCAGCACAAGCCGTGGCGAAGTGATGTCACGAGGTGCATAAATCTCAAGTGTTGGGCCGTTTAGCAGCATGTGCTTGGTGAGCTGCAGTTGTGTTGGTTGACGGCCGACTTGGGTGGTTGGAGGGGTTGAGAGGTGGTTGTCTCAAAGTTCATTTGGTTAGTCCCAGTTTTTGGTAAGCTGAAAGGTGCAGGGTAGCAAGTTCACATCTTCATTTGGTGCTGAGGCTGTGCCTTTATGGCTGGCTGTGGGAGTTCTTGTGACCTCTGTGACCTGCCAGTTAGGTTCTCTTGACCTGTGTGACTGGAGGGGGAGGGGTACTTGAACTTGAGCTCAGCCATGCAGTTGTTTAAAGTCTATGAAAGGCTCATAACGATCTAACAGATCTTGGCCAATCAGAAGTGGGTACGTGATCGTTCGTGATCGGTACACCGGGTAAATCAGGCTCATAGGGACCAATTGTTGGGTGAATGGGAGCTAGTTGTTTGAGCCAGATGTCGTTTTGGCTGTAGGATTGCACCTTCAGCTCACCTGTTTGGGATTTGAGAGTTCGCTCTCGACTCTTTGAGTCTTTCAAAGAGTTGGGCTGGCAGTAGCGTGATGTTTGAGCTAGTGTCTAGCAGGGCTTCAAGGCTCCAATCATAGTCTCTAGGTGGCTAAGCAGAGTTTTCGTGCCACCCCCTTTTTGATTATGTTTCCCAGAAGTCCTGGCGTCTGGGCTGATGTTGTGTGGGACACCGGGTTGTCATGCTCAGGTTGTGCAGCTGTCAGTTGTGGTGGCTGCTTGGTGCTGTCACTTTGTGAAGTGGCAGTGAGCTCAGTGGTGTGATGCTGACGAGCAGTGTTCTGGGTGTCTGTTTGGGTCTTGCGCTGAGACATAGCATGTCTGGCTTGCCTTCTTGTGAGATCTTGTGCAGAAACTCTTTCAGCACCTTCAGGATTTCTGCCGTCAGTGACATGGCTGCACTGTTGTTATCTGATGTGTGCTCAGATTTGTTCTTTTGTTGGACAAAGTTCTGAGATTGGCATCCATTCCATACCTGGTGGTTCGTCGGAGTTAGTGGAGTTTCAAGTTGGTTTTGCTTGATGTCCACGGCAGTGATAACCCTTGGTCTGATTCTGGATCAGGGAGTTAAGCGACCAAAGCTTATTGCAACAGCTGATAGTCCATTTTGGCAGTCTCTGTTTGACGAGCTAGGAAGCTGTGCACCTCAGCGACTGGACGTAATCCATATCGAGCAGAATCTGTTTCATGCAGTCAGGTTGGTTAGACAATTTGCAAGCGACAGTCTTGTCTGCATGTCGTGGCTTTTCTGGTTGGCTTTGTTAAATCCATTTGGAGCCATGCTGTGGTTTGTGGCAGTGGTTCCTTGGGAGGTTGAGGTCAGGTTAAGCAGGGGCTTTGTGGCATTCTGGCACACTTGTTGTGAGTGATTAATGCGTGGCCCTAAAAGTTCAGAACTACTGCTTAATAGGTTTGTTAAGTATTTAGCATAAAGCTAAGTGTCTCTTGTGTCCTAATCTTAGCTGCGAATGTTAGGGGGCTAAGTTTTGTGTGGTTCCGAGGGTATTTCCTGGAAAGGACATAGCCGAGATGAAATAAATGACGTAAGGTGTTTCTTATGACTAAATTATTTCTCTGGACTTAGCTGGTGGTTCACTATGGCTTGATGACGTGAACGATAATAGGGGAAAGGACAGCTTTCTTATTTAAATTCTGCTTATTGTCGATCCTCAGGACTCTAGTAGTGCCTTTAGTAAATTGTTGAGATTACTTGTGTTAGAGGGTCACAAAACGAGTGCACTGGCTGAAACTAAGCCAAAATAACAAATAAGGGTGTCTGCTTCCTTTCTGGGCCCTATGGGAAATGGAACCACACTCGGACAAGAGAGGCAAAGGAATTAAATCATATAGAGGACCTAATGGACAAGGGAATAGCTGCTTGCTATTATTATCAAGGTCAAAGGAATGAAATAATTAACGAGGAAAAATAAAATTAAAATTAAAGCAAAAGGAAATAAATGATCAAAACATGGGAATGATCTGAAGTCGAGAATAATCAGTGGCATTAGTGGCTAAACTTTGGATTTGCTTTGATCAACACTCTATAGTGGGTTGTAGCGGTTGCGTGTTCAAGACCACATTGGGTGTGTTCCTCCAAACGTTTAGTCAACATGCCGATGAAAAATTCCTATGGTTATAAAAATTCTTCTGTAGTTAGTTACGCAGTTTACCTGCAGTTAAACTTGAGTTTAATTAACAGGGCATCTGTGAAGTTAGTCTTCAATGGTTAGCAAGGAGTATTCCTAACCCTGTGAGGGTAAACTTTGGCTAATAAGAATTGCAAACACGGAAAGTGAATAATTAGAAACCCTAAGTGGTGTTGAGGAAAGTATTCTAGAATACTTTGCACTGTGGAACACAAGCGGTGATTAAGGGTTCAAGAAAATAATGCTAACTGCTAACTGTGGAGGTTATTCAGCTTAGCCTGCATTGGATGGGAGCTAGGTTAGCTTAGCTTAGCCTAAGTTAGCTTGATGCTAAGCTAGGTTAGCTCTAGCCTAAGTTAGCTTAGTGATGGGTCAGTTTAGCTTAGCCTAAGTTAGCTTGATGCTGAGGCTAGGTTAGCTTAGCCACCCAGGCTGGTTTGTTTACAAAAATGACATTAAGAGTTAACACTTCCTGTGACAAGTTGTTGTCATGGGAGCCAGAGTGTGTCAGAGCAATTCAACAGTACCTGAAGAATGTCTGTGAATTTTACATGAATCATGCATGTTTTAACGGGTTAAAGGGGGGCACCTATTACTTTATGATTTTCAAGAACTTGGTTGCATTAAGTAAAACGCAAATGTGTTTTGGCATTTGCTAATTTTCTCATGGAACTCTGCTCTTTACTTCACAGTCTTCTATTTGTTTACAGAGTAGGGAAATAGATTTGCTGCAAGTCAGAAGCTTGTTTTGTTCTATTTGTCCTTCACGCATCGTTGAGTGGGCATTGCGTGGGGGCAGGAGAACTATGGTGACTGACGGGTTTTGGAGGAGAAGTTTCTTGAAACTGGCGGCCTCCTCAGTTACCGGTTCGTGGTAAGTTCCACCGCAAACTCGTTCGGAGCCGGTGGTGGTAGCACAGGCCCTCCTGGGTCTGTCCTGCTGGGTGTCGGTGTCGTGTCAGACACCGGTTGGAGACAGCAGGTGGAAAGTCAATGTCTTGTAGATTGTCAGAGATGTGGTGGAAGGCGGGCTTTCCCACCTCCCCCTTTTTCAGCTCTTGTGTTGTTGGCTGAAATGTGCAGACTGGTTAGGGAAGACTTGTGGTGTGTGTTTCCCCTTTTCCGGTCATGCTGAAGTCTATAAGAGTATTGCAACTCTGTGGATCAAGTTCATGTTCGAGATCTTGTCTCTGCTGAACGAGCTTGTGGATGGTCGCACGGGCCTCTTGCGGCGTTTCTTTCGCAGGCCGTGGCTTTCGAATCTCTTTAAGTTCAGCCTCTGCTCTTTGCAAGGGGCTTCACTTTGTCGAGTTTCTCGTTGAATTCCTCTTTGGTTCTTTTCTCTGACTATTCTCTTCAGTCTGTGTAGAAGATAGACAGGGCAGTTTGAAGTCTTTTACTTCCTTCTGTAGCTCGGGGTCGTTGTCATCCTCGGCGTTGCAACCTTGTGCTCCAGGGCGATGCGGCTCCTTTCGCGGAGGCGTGCGTGTGCGCTGAGCTGGTAGGCGAGGTTGACGTGTCTGGCCCAGTCTTTGTCGTGGGAGCTTTGGCTTGGTTTGTGCGCCATCAGCTTGTACACGTCTGCGTCCAGTTGCTCTTGGCTCGGGGCTCTGAGTCACTGGTGGCTTTGGGCAGGGATGGAGATGTCATGAATCTCAGCCATGTCTCCAGGTTGTCCCCGCGGGTTGTGGGACTGTAGGACCGGAACATACTGGCTTCACTGTGGGCGAGAGGAACACAACACACACAGAGAGACCAATGCAAGTTCGTTCTACGTCTAACGAGCTATAATACAGGCTAAGCCGTGTATGAAAATTTTGGTTAACTGATGCAGACAGTTAAACCGTTTGATGGGACAATTTGGGTAGGTCATCATGGGTCCGAATGAAGATTTTTGACAGGGCGCTAGCTTAGGGGTCACCTGTTGATGCTAACGACTTGGTTGTCAAACTATTCTTCAGCTTTCCTTGGTGTCTCAGAGAGGTTCTGTCTTTTAGGTGAACTGAAAGGAACAGAGCACAACAGAACAGAGCAGTGGCAAGCTAGCAAAGGTTGAAGTAACATGCAACCATCAAAGATGGGGAGGTTTGTAATGAAATGGCATTCATAGTACACAAGAAGTGTCAGAAAGTGAAAGAGGCAGTTTGTGAGGCTAAAGCCTGCAGTTTGTGGCTTGGAGAGGCGGAGGAAGCCAACCACTTCAAATATCAGGGGAATCTCTAGATTCGGTGGCCAATATTAAGTGGATGGGTTTTAATACCTTTTCTAGTTTGCCTGGGGTGAAATGAGGTCATCCCGGTTGGAGTCAGCCTCGTGGTTGGTCCTTCTGTCACCCCCCAACACCTGACAGCAGTGTCCCGGGCATTTCGTGCATCTGTACCGAGGTGCGCCCTTTCAAGCAACTTGACCTTGAACACAACCGGCGGTGCCAGATTGGTGGTGTCGATGTTGCGGGCCGCATCAACGGAAAGATACAGGAAAGTACGAGACCCGCGCTCAGTCAGCGATGGTGGCGCAGATCAGACGAACCAGCCAGCCGGACCCCAAGCGGAGGTGACTGTCACATCACCACAGCACTTGAGAGATTTCTACCTACAAACACAAAACAGGATGAAGAACAAGTGTGCCTCAATTTGAATTAAAGCTCCTCTATCTACATCAAGTTGAGTGTCTATTTTTGTTGAAAAATCGAAGGCAACGGCTTTACTAAAGTCTATGGTATAAACAAAAAGGGAATTGTGACAATGTTAATTGTCAGAATAACCTAACCTCCATTCAGGAAAGTGATAGCATTAGGTGCAGCAATGAAGAGCACAGGAGGAAGCAAGCTGTAGTGGCATGTTTTGGCCACTAAGGGTGTGGGTCCCTTCCTCCTAGTGGTCAATCTGGCTGACAGAGAGCTTGATTTGAACTGCATTCAAACTGATTTAAACACAATTCAAATTGAGCAAATGCATAGGGGTTAAGTAACCTTTAGATTAGTAAGGATACAGTTGTAATAAAACCAAATCAAAATTATTAAAACAATTCGAAATGGAAATATTGAAATAAAGCCATAAAGCAATTCCCATGGGAAATGAAAGACTTAATTCAAATTAACTTTGAAGTTTGTTTGTTTCAAACCAAATTTGAATAAGTGTAGGAAATTAAAGGTTGGTGTTATATTTGATGACAATCACGATTACGGTGAGGGATCGGTGATAGTAACCAAAACAAAACCAACTGGGAGAGAGAGCCATTCAGAACAGTGATGTTAGGTGATGGTGACTTAGAAAGGGGGCGGCCACAAGGGGGCGCTTTCCTCCTAAGTGGTCATCAGAAGCTGCTAAGACTTAGTTCTGAATTTTAAGTTCAAATGTGGTTTGAACCAAATTCAAAACAAGTGCACACAGTCAAGGCAAGGAAAATCATGTTAATGAAACAGGCTGTAGATTGCACATGCATTGAAAATTAGGAAAACTAGTTCGAAATTCAGTAAGGAAGCAGGGTGTTCCTAACAGAATTTTGAGGAAAGAAATGACCTAGCTGTTAGTGTCCACACGAGGGCGCTATTGCGCTCATGGAGGGTTAAGTCGGGGCTGGAGGTCATCTGATACTGGAAAACACTCAAGGGTGCACCCTAGTGTTTGGCAGTAGTATTACAGCCAGCCCGCTTTCAAATGTGATTGTTTCAGAGGACGTGTAGCGAATTACACACCTATTTTCTGCATAATCACGAATAGTGCGGAATTTAAATCTCGACGGATTTCTTTTTCAGTACTATATTTTACAAGCACGTTTGGCAGGATTTTCTTTTTCGCTGCGCTGTGCAAAAGAACACAGGAATTGCTCATCTGTTTCAAAAACTCCAAATAACATTTATCACAACTACCGTTAATGATTAGAATGTTTTCAGTTTTGGATTTTTCTTTTGGTGCTATATTTCACAAAACACGTTTGGCAGGATTTTCTTTTTCGCTGCGCTGTGCAAAAGGGAAACAGGAATTATCCATCTGTTTCCTGCTCCAATAGACATATATCAAATAGCACTTATGATAATATGCGGTTTTTTATACATTTGATTAGCTAAGTCAATGTTTTTTTTCAACCAGGAGCTTATCGTTACTCTAACGATTATAATATAAGATAAGGCCTTTTAAGAATAGAGAAAGAACATCGTTTCACTATATCTTGTCTTCCAATGTCAGAAGAATCTCGTTCTGACAGAGGAGTTAAAATTATTAAAAATGTTGTTTATGTACAGAGGTTTCTCTTCCATCTGTGTCAGAACAAATTTTAATACTAAGGAAACTGCAGTTTACTTTTAGCAATTTAACAGTGACTAAAACGTTTGAACATTTAGCAGCTTGTTAAATATGCTTGGCTGAGGCGGCTTTTGTGCCCAGCTCAGTCATATCGTGAGTTCGCAAAGCGTTCACTCTCGATGTGCGCGTGTAATATAAAATATTACATAAACAATATTAAATAACAATATACACATTTGGACTGAAACTGATTGCTCATAAACAAGTTTGAAATGGCCGTTCATTCTCCACCAATTATGTAAGGAACTCTGGGCGGGTCTGATCGAGGGGAATTTGCATATCATAATTAATAATTGATAATTAATAATTATTCATACAGATTTGGATCAGCCCAGTCTTACATGTTAATAAATCTCCCGTTTAGGAAGGCTTGTATCAAGTCTACCTGTTTGCATACATGTGTCTCTGCAATTAACCACAAATTAATTGTAATGGATTGCACAGACCACGTTTTACAAGACAAGTAAAATTAATTAGCTCAATTCATTTATAGAGTTTTGAGATCAAATTCCCTGGCCACAAGAATTTAATCCTCCAACTCTATAAAGCATACCCTTTTGGTATGTCTAGTTCTGTAAAGCTTGCAGCGTTCGACTCAACACTTCAGGGACTTTGTTATGTAACCTGGCCCTAGCCAGATGAATATCGCTCCGCCTGGCTCCACTCATCCATCTGGAACCGATCCATTGAACTGGCGTTTCAGAAGGCTGGGCCTTATCAAAAATTCTTGCATACGATTGGATAAGCCACGTGTCTGTCATTTCTTGAATTGACGTGCTATTTCAACCACTCACACCCAAGACCAACCCGTGACGCTGATAGGAAGCGACGCAGGAGAAACAAAACAGAATAGCCATAGATCGGCGCAATGTCAGTAAGACGATAAATGCCGTCTGTGCCCAGTGAAAATGTGCGGATGAAAGGCGACATTATGCACAGCAAACTTATTTTTAAGCAAAGAAGCCAACCAAAAAAGCATACGCAAGCGGCTTACAAACTCGAGTTTGGACATTGTTACAAGTTCAGGTAAGATGCATGTCAGATTATGCAGTCAGGTGCTTCGCTTCATCGAGCAGACTGAAGATGCCGTTCTCTGGCAGTGTCTTTTAATGAAACAATGTTATGTAAATTGGACAACACAGAGATGAATGGCAGCATCAATGTTAACGCTTGCTTCCTCGAATGCGAGCCGCCATTGTTGTCTGGATCAAAACAGTCTCTCGCACGACGCACGGTCGCTCTCCACTACGTCACATCTGTGATACTCCCGCCTGCGTTCCTGATTGGCTAGGCCATAAAATTGCTTGAGAAATCACTCTCGATGGGAGAGGTTCCAGATGGATGTGAGTGGAGCTAGCTCCGCAAAGCGATGTTCATTACATGGCTAGGCCAGGTTATTTGTTATAGACCCGGACAGTAGACCAGTCAGAATGAGCATAATTGCATTTAATATGGCATTCAATTTACTAACGTTCATTTACGTTAAATGATACATATATTTACAAACATTTAAAACACAAACTAAGACGACGGCAGGGCGTTAGACAGATGGATTGCAGCGCTCAGTCCATTGGAGAGAGAAAGAGAGTGAGAGAGAGTGAGTTGTCAGAGAAGAGGGAATTACATTTCACCAAACAGTCAGTTAACCTTTCTGAACACCACGAAAAAACACTTTTCTTTATGCTTCTCAGAAGCTCTAAAAGAAGGTAACGTTTATACTTGCACAACATGTTTGGTCTGTGTGTGTCGCGGACTCGGTGGCCAGGCCCGGTTGGGACGTGGTGAATGAGAGATGCTCTCCTGTGTGCGCGCGTTCCGTGGAGCGTGTAGCGCGCGTTCCGTGGAGCGCGGCGCTTTTGCACTGCCCGTCCTGGCGCCGTGCATGGTTGGTTGCGTGCGCGTGGCTTCTTTGTTCCGTGGGGAGTCACGTGGCGTTCGTTGGCATTCGGCGCGAATGTTTGAAAGGCTTAAAAGTCTTTGAGGTGACGTTACCCGGAGGAAATCAGATCGGCAAAGTCCACTTCCTTTCCTGGGAAACGAACTTGGTAGTTCATTTGAGGAGAAGACGAAACTTTTGGACGATCAAAGAAGGATCCCGGTTGGGGTTCGGAATCTCCCGTGAGGAGATCCTTTACGTGCTTCTTGACATGAGGTGTTTTCGGAAGAGAAAGGGCGGAGCTGGCGTGCCGCTTTTATCCCCTTGGTGAAATCCATCCCTTCCTGTTGGCTTGAGCCAATCGGGAGAAATGGATGTTGCAGCGGGAAAATACTTAATTTATTGTTCTTTGTTCCCTGAAAAGGGATGCACGTGGGCATGTGTGGGGGGTTGGTTCAATGGAGCTGATAATGAAACAGTTTGATCTTCATTGGCAGTAAAACATATTAGAAATCCACTTTACTTTATACCTCTATGCATATTCAGGTGTTTCACTTCATAAGCATCCTAGAGGTACCAAACATGAAATTAGAGAAGAAATACAGTGATATTTACAATGCATGAAGGAGGATTTTTCTTTTCCCTCAGTGCTGCAATAAATGTTATTTCACTGATACATCGTAAACACACATGCATAGAAACACATTGAATATATTTCGTTAAATATCTTCCAGACACGAAAAGGAATGACAATCTCTTTGTTCAGAGAGTTTTTACAGCATTCCAAAGTCTTGTAACTTGACACTCACTGGAGTGCAAGTGAAAGAATGTGTGTGTGTGTCTGTGTGTGTGTGTGTGTGTGTGTGTGGGAGGGGGGGGTCGAGTCCTTGAAGGAAGGGTGATTTGCCTGGCAAAAATCCTTACACGTCTAAATAATGAGTTTATATAGGTATTGTGTAATGAATTTTATTTTTATCATTGTGTATTAATATTTTATCTGTACCTGACTGCAATTACCATATCTTTTTGCACGTCAATTTGTGCGACTTATATGTGTATCATGCAGATCCGCAGAGTTTTTTTAAGGGGGGTCTGATTATAATTTTACCAATAGTAATTCTGGATTGACTCCACCAAACAAATAAACAGGAAATCAGAACACTGCACGCCAAAACAGCAGCATGTGGGCAATTGTGAACCACTAGTGTTTCTTCTTGCTGCACTTTCACTCCAATACGTTGCTCACGAGCTACCAGTAGCTCGAGGTTCTGATGAAGGAGTAGCTCGTAGAGGGGCCGTTCACACATCGTGTCTTTTGCGCGCTCAAGTTCGTTATTTCAAACGTAGGCGCGCGGCAAGTGGGCTCATCATTGAAGTGACGCGCTAATTTTTTCCAGGCGGAGCAGCACAGTTGCCAGAATTGGGCAGTTTTGCAATCTATTTTGCAGGCAAAAATGGGTTTTGGCGGGTGAATAAAAACTGGCCTGGTTTCGGATCAGTTCGGCTGGTTTTTCATAGCTTAGAATTATAAGGTTCTATCTCCACTTTTGGTCGAAATTGAGTTTTTGACATAATCTGATCCATTAGGTGTTTATTAATGCCTGTGTGGTGTTATTTTTGTAAAAAAAAAGATTAATAGATAAAGCTATAATAGAAGATTATACTACATAACAGTTTTGCCAGGTGGGATGTAAAAACTTTGATGCTCAATATCTCAGAACTACCCTAAACGGAGATAGAACCTTATAATTCTAAGCTCACGTTTTGTCGCTGAAACATTGGCACTTCAAGATCCTTATTTCCGAGACTCTCTGTTCAGCACATAGTAGTCTCATTCACTCTCTCTCACACACAGCTCAGCCAGTTCAAATTCAAATTTTGGTGTTCAACTTTACGTTTTAAAAATACAACAACCGTTCATTTTTAATTTTTCAATTACAGGTTAAAAAGGAAAAACGAATGGAAGCAAAAGTACACCAACCAATGGGTCATTTTAAAGCTTTTTAGGGAACTTCTGGTTAATTTCAGGGAAAAGTATGCAATACTTCATGTTAATCTATGATCAAAAGGTATTTAAGTGCGGTTTGAACCAGGTCCATACGTAATAAATCACCCAATGGGCAACAGTCCCTTTGGAGGGACTTGGTGGACTGGGTGGACCCTTCTGGACTGGATTGGTCAGATCCTAGGGACAAGACATGCAACAGGTATATTGTTATGAGTCTGGGGGTTTTCTCTATCTTTTTCTCTCACACATCTCTCACACACTCTCACACGTCACGCATCCTCGCTCATATTCTCTTTCTCTTTCCGCACCTGTTAGTCTTTGCAATCAGCGCTCGCGCTGATTCGCTTTGACACCTGTTTCTGATTTTTCCCTTAGTGTTCACCCTTTATCTGGAGTCTTTTCTAGTAGTCCTTGTCGGATCATTATTGCATGTCTCGTCATATCCATCCTGTCTGCTCAAGTTTGATGCTAACTCAGTCTTGTCTTGTTTATCTGAATCAGTCTGGCTAAAGTATGTTCGTGCCCTGCTGCTGTGATTGAGAACCTCTCCTGTTCCAAAGGCCTGTGCCAAAAAAGTTCTGTTCAGCTCATCGTGACAGGAGTTAATTCCCCCTTCTGTTTGTCACCAGTTCTGTGTGCTTAACGGACAGACTGCCTTTGTTTCCATTATATTATTAAAGACTGTTATTCCTGTCCCTCTGCTTCTGGATTCATCATTTGTTTGACGTGACAGAATGATCCATTGACCAGACGAGGATCCAGCAGAGGAGATGCCCGTCCGGACGGCGGTTGAGATCCAGGGAGCCATGCTCGGCAGACACGAGGGAGGAGCTGGCCGCCGCTCATCAGGCTGTGAGGTCTCTGGCTGCCCAAGTGTCTGATCTGTCTGCTCGTTTACTTCACCAGGAATCCTCCACCTCCCAGAACCGTCAGCTGCTCCCGGAGCCACGAATAAACAGCCCTGAATACAGCTCGGCTCAGGAGACCGCCCAGATTATGGTGGATTTTGTTTTCAAGATCCATGGTCTTCCTTCGGACATTGTGTCTGACAGAGGTCCTCAATTCACCTCTCAAGTCTGGAGGGAATTCTGCCGTCAGATAGGTGCTTCTACCAGTCTGTCGTCAGGATTTCATCCTCAGACCAATGGGCAAGCCGAAACGACCAATCAGATCCTTGGTCGCATGTTGCGCAGTCTCACCTCTCAAAATCCTGGGTCTTGGTGCGATCAGTTAGCCTGGGCCGAATATGCCCATAACTCTCTTCCATCGTCCGCTACTGGGTTTTCTCCGTTCGAGGGTTGCCTCGGTTACCAGCCGCCTGTTTTTTCTTCTCAAGAGTCCCAAGCCTCAGTTCCGTCCGTCAAGGCCTTTATTCTGAGGTGTAAACGTACTTGGAGGAGGGTAAGATCTGTTTTGTGTCAGACCAGGGAACGTACTCGTCAAGCCGCCAATCGCCGCAGAGTTAGATCCCCCAGATACGTTTGCGGTCAGAGGGTGTGGTTATCCACCTCGCAATTTACCTGTTCAGGAGACGTCTCGCAAACTCATGCCTCGTTATATCGGGCCCTTTTCTATTGTAAGGGTTATCAGCCCAGTTGCTGTTAAGCTTAGACTGACCGGTCAGGTGCGCCGTGTTCATCCGATCTTTCATGTGTCTTGCATTAAACCCGTTGTTCACGCGCCCGTCCGCCCCTCTCTTCCCCCTCCTCCCTATTGACGAGGGGGCCTCTATCTACAGAGTCTGCAAGCTCCTCGACGTTCGTCCTCGGGGGCGTGGACACCAGTTTCTAGTGGACTGGGAGGGGTACGGTCCTGAGGAGAGGCAGTGGATTCCAGCCCGGGACATCCTGGACCGTTCTCATGATTGATGACTTCTACCGGTCCCGTCAGGCTCCTTCCTCGAGCGCCTAGAGGTGCTCATTGAGGGAGGGGTACTGTTATGAGTCTGGGGTTTTTCTTATCTTTTTCTCTCACACACTCTCACACACCTACACACGCACACTCACGCGCATCCTCACTCATATTCTCTCTCTCTTTCCGCACCTGTTAGTCTTTGCAATCAGCGCTCGAGCTGATTCGCTTTGACACCTGTTTCTGATTTTTCCCTTAGCGTTCACCCTTTATCTGGAGTCTTTTCTAGTAGTCCTTGTCGGATCATTATTGCATGTCTCGTCATATCCATCCTGTCTGCTCAAGTTTGATGCTAACTAAGTCTTGTCTTGTTTATCTGAATCAGTCTGGCTACTAAAGTATGTTCGTGCCCTGCTGCTTGCTGCTGCTTGAGGTTCTCTTTGTCTACTCTCTGTGATTGAGACCTCTCCTGTTCCAAAGGCCTGTGCCAAAGAAGTTCTGTTCAGCTCATCGTGACAGGAGTTAATTCCCCTTCTGTTTGTCACCAGTTCTGTGTGCTTTAACGACAGACTGCCTTTGTTTCCATTATATTATTAAAGACTGTTATTCCTGTCCCTCTGCTTCTGGATTCATCATTTGTTTTGACGTGACATGTAACAGGTATATGATTGCAAAGTTACATCTCAATGTGTAATTACAAGCATTTATTATTCCTCAGACTGATCTCATAAAATTGCGTGTGTATGACAAGCCAATTCGTATTTCCATTTTTGGCGTGCCATCAACACGCATAATCGCTTTTCAACGTGTTTATGAACGCCGTTGACTTGACGCTGACATTACTGTATATACTGTATATAAACATATGACCTACCCCAACCCCGTCCCTAAACCTACCCATCACTGGGGTTAGTACGATTTATAAGTCTTCCCCTACCATCCTAAGAGAAGAAAATATCGCTCCCAGATGTAGATCTACATTTTGCTTCGTTTCGCTCGGCCATTTAACGGCGTGTACATACACTCGGAATCACTCAGACATTTAACGGTGTAGACACGCATACACTGCGGATAGCTCAAAATGCATATAGATAAGCGCTGCATGTAGCGCAGTGCCAAAGAAGTTCTGTTCAGCTCATTGTGACAGGAGTTAATTCCCCTTCTGTTTGTCACCAGTTCTGTGTGCTTTAACGACAGACTGCCTGTTTCCATTTTATTGCGTATAGATAACACACCACTTGACTTGAAAGTGGCGTGTATGTTTACGCAAAAGTCATGATGTTATGTTGAATTCCTTTACTACTATGATAACATTTTAGGAACATGATAACAAAACTCCATAGGACCTAGCCATCATACAAGCATCTCAAATATACCAAATACATCTTAGTAAGGTTTTTTTATGGTGGAATTCCTAAAGGTTTGTGTTTGTGTGTGCATAATTGTTTGTGTCTTTGCGTGTGTCTGTGACATCTAGCATTCCCCCTCCTCGCCGGGGAAGATTTAACGATAAGTCTCCTTTGATGTTACCTCAGGGGGATCGCGGTTGTGAGCAATCTATCTGCTCATTCTCGGTTGTGTTGAAAATGTGTCAAAAGTCCATTTGTTTTGTAGACTAAGGCCTCGTCCACACGAAGCCAGAGCTTCCCCTATCTGATTTTTTTTTTCCTCGTTCTAAAAAAAGTCCGTAAACACGGCGGCGTCTCGAAAAATATCTGCGTCCACACAAAACCACTGAAACCGACTGAAAACGATGTAGTAGACATCCCAGACCAGTATGCGGCGCTGTAATTCTGCCATAGATAGCCACTAAAAATGCGAGAAGAAGACTTAGAGCATGCGCATAAAACCTTGCGTGCTGTAGGCAGTAAAATAAAAGGCTATGAAATATTACTCACAGTTGCTTATTTTCTTTTTTACCAAGAACTTTATTGAACAACCATAAATTGCCTGGTACAAAATAGGGAGTCAAGATATTCGATTAGTTAGCGGACTCAGAAAGCTTGCCACAAAGACCGAATGTGAACATTTTAATTTGTTATTAATAAACTAATGTTTTCTGTGTCATTCTTGACTGAAAAGAGGAAGTTGATGATGCTGCTGACTCGCCACTTCACAGTATTGTGAACGCGCCTATGGAGAAACGTAGGCTAATGCACTTCATACGGATCAGGCTATAAGAGAGAGTAGCCTATCTGTTTCTGTTCGTTTTTAATTGTTGCTTGTCGATGTTGTTTAAACGTAGCCATTTCAAGATTTCTATATATTTCTGAGTTTTCGGTTCATTTATGAGACGCTCCAGTTCACAAGCAATGCAAGTTATTTCGCGTCGAGGCGTTCACGTCCTGATTATGGCTTTGTCTGCTATATATTTGCTTCTTATTTATTAAATCCAGGTAACTGGTTGATGAAACATTTATTAAAATAAAGATAAAATTGTTAAAAAATTGAAATTCACTTCAAAGAAGGGCTTTATACAAAACAAAACTTAATGTGGTCAAAATTAGGTTTCCCGATATAGCCTATTGCGCATATGCATGCGGTTCACTTTTCATAATCAACATAGATTCAATAAAAGAATAACATATTTAAACATAAATATCAAACGGAATAATTCTTTAATGGATATAACATGTAGCCTACGCTGTAACCTACAGAGGAATGTAATGTCGGAGTGGAACATTAGGGGTGCTTTTTTTGAATAGCCAAAATAATCAAATAATTCCCATCAATCGTCGAATATTATTTTTGCTTTAAATCCCCATCCCTATAAAATATGAAATGTCTTTACCAGACAACAGACAAGCAGCATACGAAAGAAAGTAGGCCTAAAACAACATTCAAGTAAATAATAAATAAAGGAATACAAGAGGCTCAGAAGTTTCTGCCGTATTATATTATATTATATTATTATTCAAGCAGTTCGGCAGTTGTTGTCTGACAAGTCAACACATGGGGTGATGACACCATTGTTTCACAAAATATACGGATTGGCCGTACACACGAAAACGCAAGGGTGGCGTTTTCAGATTTATCCACCTTGGGACCCGGTTTCAAAAAATATCGGTTTCACTCTCCCAAAACGCTGGATCCGTGTGGACGAAACGGCAATGCCGATAAAAAATTTATACGGATCCAGCGAAACGCGTCCTTCGTGTGGGACGGGGCCTAAGGCCACGTTTACACAAAGCCTGGTATTTAGCAAAACGAATATTTTCCCCCTCTCCGATTTCAAAAATAACATCGTTTACACACCCGCATAACACGCCGTCGAGCACAGTGTAGGGGTTAAGGATAAAGCCATGCAAGCCAATCAGAATCCTCAGAATCGACAAGAGAGAACCTAAATCCACTTTGCCCGTAGTTTTTAGAAATAATTGTTTTCAGTGATAAAAACGGCGTTTTCGTGTGAATGAGAGGGCAAAACGCAGAGAAATATCTGCGTTTTCCCATTGTGTAAACGGGGCCTAATTGGTGCTGCAACGAGGTTAGGGCATTTTGGACATAGTGGGCCCATGAATGTGTGCAGGGCGTTCAGGTTCAGTGAATTCATGATGCTTCGTTCAGACTGTACACGTATTTATATGTATATTTTAAAGAAAACCTAGTTTCTACTATATTTTTCAATACATTGACTCATTGGTTCCTCTAACCTGCAATATGCCCTTTAACAATATTAGTAGACTCATTAAACGATAAATTCATCCCAATGTACCATTTATAGATTTCTGGATGTTATTTGTTTTGAAAATTGTTATTGTACATATATTTACAGATGGTATTTTAGGATGGTAAGAGGGCCATTTAAATGCTTAAAATCAGTCTAAACCATATAAACACTCCAACGTAAACATTGTCACAAATCATAAATATTAGTTCATAAGCAATCAGTTGGCATAAATGTGCGATATAATTGACTGATAGCTCTGAAGTGCTGTTGGGTGGGGCCTGTAGAATGTTCAGCCAATAAAATGTGCAGCACTCATTATAAATACTGGCAGTAATTGCAGTTCCCCCACTTTGAGATCTTTGAGATGGCAACACGCGTTTGGATTGTCGGCAGTTCAATCATCCATAGGCTGCATACTTCTATCTGTGAGCAGACCCTCGATGAGAACATTGGTCTTAAGATCACCTGGGATGGCAGAGGAGGTAATCTCTGGGAGCAGCTGCTTCCAGCTCCAGACATCCTGATTATCCACCTGGGTGTGGGAACAGTTTGCATCAGGAGGAGATTTCCTTCGGGAAATAAAGTGTGACCTGGCTAAATGCTTCAGAATGTTCCCAAGAACCCAGCTTGTGTTTTCTCACATTCTGCCCTGTCTAAGTTGTAGAGGTTAGACTGATGCGAAGCGGAGCCGATGGTGGATCAACTTTTTGTGTCTGGCATTTTGGCAGAGAGACAAATGCGCTGCATTCACTACAGAAACATCGGCTTCTCCCATCTATGCAGAGACCAGAGGGAAACCAGCTTCTGCTGAGCAACCTCAGAGAAGATCTGCAGGAGGAACTCCGAAGTTGAAGCAACCAAATGTCCTTTTAAAGGCAACAATGAGCCACCCACTCATTTAAATAAAGAGCATTTTTACGTGTTTCAAATTCTTTGTTCTTCATATTACTGGAGGTCAGGTATAGGAAACTTGTTATAAAATAAAAATTTCGATGGCACACATCTCTAAAAGCACGCTCACAGAAAATGTACAGGTCCTTCTAAAAAAATTAGCATATTGTGATAAAGTTCATTATTTTCCATAATGTAATGATAAAAATTAGACTTTCATATATGTTAGATTCATTGCACACCAACTGAAATATGTCTGGTCTTTTATTGTTTTATTACTGATGATTTTGGCATACGGCTCATGAAAACCCAAAATTCCTATCTCAAAAAATTTGCATATTTCATCTGACCAATAAAAGAAGTGTTTTTACCTCAAAAAAAGTCAACCTTCAAATATTATATTCAGTTATACACTCAATAATTGGTCGGGAATCCTTTTGCAGAAATTACTGCTTCAATGCGGCGTGGCATGGAGGCAATCAGCCTGTGGCACTTCTGAGGTGTTATGGAGGCCCAGGATGCTTCGATAGCGGCCTTAAGCTCATCCAGAGTGTTGGGTCTTGCGTCTCTCAACTTTCTCTTCACAATATCCCACAGATTCTCTATGGGGTTCAGGTCAGGAGAGTTGGCAGGCCAATTGAGCAAAGTAATACCATGGTCAGTAAACCATTTACCAGTGGTTTTGGCACTGTGAGCAGGTGCCAGGTCATGCTGAAAAATTAAATCGTCACCTCCATAAAGCTTTTCAGCAGATGGATGATGCATGAAGTGCTCCAAAATCTCCTGATAGCTAGCTGCATTGACCCTGCCCTTGATAAAACACAGTGGACCAACACCAGCACCCCAGACCATCACTGACTGTGGGTACTTGACACTGGACTTCAGGCATTTTGGCATTTCCTTCTCCCCAGTCTTCCTCCAGACTCTGGCACCTTGATTTCCGAATGACATGCAACCACTGAGCAACAGTCCAGTGCTGCTTCTCTGTAGCCCAGGTCAGGCGCTTCTGCTTTAACTTTTCTTCTCAATTTACTGTTTCTGGTTCAAAAGTGGCTTGACCTGGGGAATGTGGCACCTGTAGGTCATTTCCTGCACACGCCTGTGCACGGTGGCTCTGGATGTTTCTACTCCAGACTCAGTCCACTGCTTCCGCAGGTCCCCCAAGGTCTGGAATCGGTCCTTCTCCACAATCTTCCTCAGGGTCCGGTCACCTCTTCTTGTTGTGCAGCTTTTTTTTGCTACACTTTTTCCTTCACACTGAGGTGCCTTGATACAGCACTCTGGGAACAGCCTATTTGTTCAAAAATTTCTTTCTGTGTCTTACCCGCTTGCTTGAGGGTGTCAATGCTGGCCTTCTGGACAGCAGTCAGACACTACCGCAAAGCTATCGCTGCTAGCATCACAGACCCAACAATGTCAACAGTTCTACCCAACAGGTTACAACTCCATCCACTGCCAGTGGCCTGCAGCTCCAGTAACTCAAACAAGCGCGGGCCCGCCTCCGCTTGCAGCCCAAGCTCAAACTGTTTTCTACCTTCCCTCACATTTTCCAACTAACTTTTCTTCTCAATTTACAGCAGGTCATCCAATCACAAGGACACAGCTGACATTCGCACCCACGGATTATACCCTTCCCAGCTCTATCATACAAACTAAATCACCATATTCTCTTTTCACAGCTACTCCGATACCCGTGCCACCCAACGCAGTTGCTATGGAACCCCCACCAGTTTCTCAATCCATCCGTGGTCAGATCCTCTCAGGTATGGACATAGACCTCTCTTCTCTGTTGTCTCTCCTCCCTGCAGCTGAATCAGCCTGCCTAGTGGATTGCAGTGATTTCTCAGTTATCCTGAAAAACACAAACATGCACTCATCTCACGTCTTTTAATTTCCTGAATTCATGATTGCTGTTCAGCCTTCCCCCAAAGGCGGCGCAAACTGAACGATTATCAAGCAATCATTGTCGAACTCGCACTGTCCTATGGGGGCTGGGTCAGTGTTGCCAGATGTACGATAATTATCGGATTTGTACGATAATTTTGACCTCTGTACGATGTACGATCAATAATGAAAAAAATCCCATAATGTACGATAATTTCAGAGTTTTCAGTCATTCGTCCAAACACACATCCTACCGCTTCTCTCTCTGACCCCGAATCATTTTGCAGGCTCCCCTGCCAGCACGCAAGCACGTAGATACACACACACACACACACACAACACGGTGTCGCCCATACGGTGTCGCCCGCACGTCAACACTACACTACTGTTTTGCTGAAGAAGACAGTTCAGTTAAATCAGTAAACAAAATAAAGCAGTGAAGTGATAAAAATATGAGCTCAGAAAGGAAAGGTGAGGACAGTGGAGGAGCGAAGAGAAAGGCAGAGTCTGAAGAGCACTGGAAAAGTAACCATAGGCCACAAACATATAGGACAGAGTGGGAAAAAGACCCCACTTTAGGATGGCTGAAACCGGTCCCAGGAAACGATGGTCAGTGATTCTGTTTATTAATTAGATTTTTTTTTCTGACAAGTTGGTATAATATCTTTCACTTGGATGTTATAAATCGGTCTGTCGTTGACCAGTGGAGGTGATTGCCTGTTATGGCCTTGAGTGAAGACATGAAAGAAATGGATGTCGATGAATTTTGGAAGAATTTGAATAGAATAGAATTTGATGCAGGAAAATATACCGAGCCGCATCCCATGCCCCCCACCCCCCATCCATCCCTGCCAAATATAGTCTTTACTGTATAAATTATAAATTGATTCATATTAAAGCTACTATTTAAGTTCTAAGTCAAGAGCAGTGACTGATTTTTTCCTCTGTGTTTTGTTGTTTTATTATCATTAAATAGATAGTTCTCCTAAAAATTGTAATTGTCATCATTTACTCTCTCAAGTTGTTTTAAACTTGAATAAGTTTATTTCTTCTGTTAAAGTTATTTGGAAGAATGTGGGTAACCAAACAGTGGATGTATCCCAGTGATTTCCATAGTACATTTTTCCCTATGGAAGTCAATAGGGACCAGCAACTGGTAAACCACATTCTGGTTAACCACATTCTTCAAAATATCTTCTTTTGAGTTCAGCACAAGAAATAAATTAATACAGGTTTGGAACAATATTACAGTGAATAAATAATGACAGAATTTTTATTTTTGGGTCAACTATCCCTTTAAGGACAAGCGGCTGCATGTTTATTATTAGGGCTACTGTCACTTTAAGACCTGTACGCGACGCGTCTAATATACACGGGCATTTGACAAGCAGATTTCTCTCAATTTTCTCCGTTTGCTTTCAGTTTAGACATAACCAAATTTTCTTCTGTAAACCGTGCCTGTATTTGAGAGTATTAGCGAAATAAGACTCGAAAGATAACTTAGTCCAGCAACCAGGCGCTGTTAGACAAGCTTTTAGTGCATGTGCGCGTCGGATGTTCGCGCTCAGAACAGTGCATCAGCAGGGAATGACGTTTAACCGGCAAGGCTTTAAAGCACATGCAAATAATGAACTTTTGTGAACTCACTGAACTGATTTGGCCGTTCCTCTGCGTTAATATTTTATGTGAGTATTTGTCGCGTTGTACACTAATGCTGTTGAGACCGAGGCGTCAGAACTGCAACTGATAGAATGCACGATATACATATTTCTACAAAAGCAGTCAGCAGCTTGCTTGGAGCAAGGATCATAGCGCAAATTTGAACTATATCGATATATCGCCCAGCCCTACTGGGGACCTAACGG
Organism: Hybognathus amarus; assembly: GCA_030378365.1. Lineage (NCBI taxonomy): Eukaryota > Metazoa > Chordata > Actinopteri > Cypriniformes > Leuciscidae > Hybognathus > Hybognathus amarus. Next base: position 137,644 of record JAQIUQ010000892.1, on the reverse strand, counting down.
TGATGTTCTTGTAAACTGACAACGATAACACAGTAGCGCGAGAGCGACTGAGGTACGAAATTGAGCAGGTGAACAAGCTGAACGCAAGAACGACCACTCTGGAGTTGCCCATGGTGAGAGGCGACGGGCTGGTGTGGGTTTGCTTACAGCCCCCCAGCTCAGCCGCCATGTGTTGGAGTTTACCCCGGTGAACGAGAGGGTCGTTTCCCTGCGCCTACGGGTCGGGGGATAGGTCTCTCACTGTCGTTTGTGCCTACGGGCCGAACGGCAGTGCAGAGTACCCCGGCCTTCTTGGGGTCTCTGGGAGGAGTGCTGGAAAGTGCTCCGACTGGGGACTCCGTCGTTCTACTGGGAGACTTCAACGCTCACGTGGGCAATGACAGTGACACCTGGAGGGGCGTGATTGGGAGGAACGGCTCCCAGACCTGAACCCGAGTGGTGTTCAGTTATTGGACTTCTGTGCTAGTTACAGTTTGTCCATAAACGAACACCATGTTCAAGCATAAGGGTGTCCATCAGTGCACGTGGCACCAGGACACCCTAGGTCGTAGGTCGATGATCGACTTTGTGGTGGTTTCATCTGACCTGCGGCCGTATGTCTTGGACACTCGGGTGAAGAGAGGGGCGGAGCTGTCAACTGATCACCACCTGGTTGTGAGTTGGATCCGATGGCGGGGGAGGAGGCTGGACAGACTCGGCAGACCCAAGCGTACTGTAAGGGTTTGCTGGGAACGTTTGGCCAATCTCCTGTCAGAGAGATCTTCAACTCTCACCTCCGGCAGAGCTACGACCAGATCCCGAGGGAGGCTGGAGATATTGAGTCTGAGTGGACCATGTTCTCCACCTCCGTTGTCGAAGCGGCTGCTCGGAGCTGTGGCCGTAAGGTCTCCGGTGCCTGTCGAGGCGGCAATCCCCGAACCCGGTGGTGGACACCGGAAGTAAAGGATGCCGTCAAGCTGAAGAAGGAGTCCTATCGGGCCTGGTTGGCCTGTGGGACTCCGGAGGCAGCTGACAGGTACCGGCAGGCCAAGCGGACTGCGGCCCGGGTGGTTGTGGAGGCAAAAACTCGGGCCTGGGAGGAGTTCGGTGAGGCCATGGAGAAGGACTATCGGCTGGCCTCGAAGAGATTCTGGCAAACTGTCCGGCGCCTCAGGAGGGGGAAACAGTCCCCTACCAATGCTGTTTACAGTAGGGGTGGGCGGCTGTTGACCTCAACTGGGGATGTCGTCGGACGGTGGAAGGAATACTTCGAGGATCTCCTCAATCCCGCCGTCACGTCTTCCATTGAGGAAGCAGAGGCTGAGGGCTCAGAGGTGGACTCGCCCATCACCCTAGCTGAGGTCACCGAGGTAGTCAAGAAACTCCTCGGTGGCAAGGCACCGGGGGTGGATGAGATCCGCCCTGAATACCTCAAGTCTCTGGATGTTGTGGGGCTGTCTTGGTTGACACGCCTCTGCAGCATCGCGTGGCAGTCGGGGACAGTGCCTCTGGGATGGCAGACCGGGGTGGTGGTTCCTCTTTTTAAGAAGGGGGACCGGAGGGTGTGTTCCAACTACAGGGGGATCACACTTCTCAGCCTCCCTGGGAAAGTCTATGCCAGGGTACTGGAGAGGAGAATACGGCCGATAGTGGAACCTCGGATTCAGGAGGAACAGTGCGGTTTTCGTCCGGGCCGTGGAACACTGGACCAGCTCTATACTCTCTGCAGGGTGCTGGAGGGTTCATGGGAGTTTGCCCAACCAGTCCACATGTGTTTTGTGGATTTGGAGAAGGCATTCGACTGTGTCCCCCGAGGCGGCCTGTGGAGGGTGCTCCGGGAGTACGGGGTCCGGGGTCCTTTGCTAAGGGCTGTCCGGTCCCTGTATGCCCGAAGCAGGAGCTTGGTTCGCATTGCCGGTAATAAGTCAGACTTCTTCCCAGTGCATGTTGGACTCCGGCAGGGCTGCCCTTTGTCACCGGTTCTGTTCATAATTTTTATGGACAGAATTTCTAGGCGCAGCCAGGGGCCGGAGGGTGTCAGGTTTGGGGACAACGCAATTTCGTCTCTGCTCTTTGCAGATGATGTTGTCGTGTTGGCCCCTTCACACCAGGACCTTCAGCATGCACTGGGACGGTTTGCAGCCGAGTGTGAAGCGGCTGGGATGAGAATCAGCACCTCCAAATCCGAGGCCATGGTCCTCAGTCGGAAAAGGGTGGCTTGCTCACTTCAGGTGGGTGGAGAAATCCTTCCTCAAGTGGAGGAGTTTAAGTATCTTGGGGTTTTGTTCACGAGTGAGGGAAGGATGGAACGGGAGATTGATAGACGGATCGGTGCAGCTTCTGCAGTAATGCGGTCGATGTACCGGTCTGTTGTGGTGAAGAAGGAGCTGAGCCGTAAGGCAAAGCTCTCGATTCACCGGTCAATCTACGTTCCTACTCTCACCTATGGTCATGAGCTTTGGGTCATGACCGAAAGGACAAGATCCCGGATACAGGCGGCCGAAATGAGCTTTCTCCGCAGGGTGGCTGGGCGATCCCTTAGAGATAGGGTGAGAAGCTCGGTCACTCGGGAGGAGCTCAGAGTAGAGCCGCTGCTCCTCCACATCGAGAGGGGTCAGCTGAGGTGGCTTGGGCATCTGTTCAGGATGCCTCCTGGACGCCTCCCCGGGGAGGTGTTCAGGGCACGTCCCACTGGGCGGAGGCCCCGGGGAAGACCTAGGACACGCTGGAGAGACTATGTCTCCCGGCTGGCCTGGGAACGCCTCGGTGTCCCCCCAGAAGAGCTGGAGGAAGTGTCTGGGGAGAGGGAAGTCTGGGCATCTCTGCTTAGACTGCTGCCCCCGCGACCCGGTCCCGGATGAAGTTGAATAGAATTTGAATGTTTCTAGTGTTGATTGTGCACTTTTTTTCTCTCTGTATCATAGTTAAATTATGGTCTAGTTCAAAATGTAGACTGTGCACTTTGGCAAAAAAAAGTTAAGTTGCCAGATTTCCTCCAATTATAGTGTGAGCGTATTACACAGCTTGTTTAAATTGGCTGTAAAATTATGCGGAGAATAAAATTATTGGAAAATAGCTTTATTTTATGGGTTTGGTTTGTGTACGATAATTTTTCTCAAAAAACGATAATTTAGAGGTTTTGGTATCAATACTTTGATATTTCTAATCTGGCAACACTGGGCTGGGTATTTCTACATGTAATGGGACAGGGTTGGGGCACTACAAGTCCCATCAGCCCCAGCGCTATATAAGGAAATAGTGAGGTTTGTTTGCTCTCTCACTTCCTTTCCTTGATCGTGTGTTGTGGATGTCGTGTGTGTTGTGGAGGCGGCACATTTAAATCTTCAAAGGTTAGTAAGTAGAGAGATTAGTTTGCTCTTACTTCCTTTTTTTGCTGCGATTGAGTTATGTGTGTAAATGTCACGACAGATTGAACCCTTCTGAAGGATAGTTGCAGATAAGCAGTTATGTTAACGTCATGGAGAGCTGAGCATATGTTACACACCATTTAGGAGGTAGTAGTTTTATTATTTTTTAAATTGTTTTTTTAGGATTGTGTTTTAATAATTTTATTGTTCTTTGGTTTTTAGTGTGTTTGCCGGATTATTGCCTGACTGATTGTTGCCTGAGTGTCAGTCAGAAATATCGGATGTTTGAGGTACTGCTTTATTAAAGGGAACTTTGAATAATGTTTTTCTATCTGTGCATAATTTTATTTTGGGTTTTATTTTGTTTTTTGTATATTGTATATAATTCCCTGTGGTAATTAATTGTGTTTTTCCTTACAGGGATGCACGGTTACCGTTTACTTTAGATTGAATTTTCTTTGGTTTATTTATTATTTTGTCTGATGCTGGACCAAGTGGGATACCCTTGACTGTAAAATAAGAGTGATGGTCTAATGGTGCTGACTTGTTTGTCCTACTGGCATTACCCACGGTTAATTAGTTTTTCTTTTCTTTTGTAGATTTCTTTTTAACCCAATGATGGCTGCTTGGTTACCCTCACTGAATGGATGGCGGTGGTGAGGTGGCTGGGATCGCGTGGTGTTGGTCACTTTATTTGTATTTTTACTTTTAGGGTTGCAGTGTGATTGCTGTGAGTTTTGCTGTGGTGAGAGCACTTTCAAGACTACTGCCTTCACGATATAGGTAACCTGTGGCCATCTGTGGGTTGTTGTTGTTTTTGTTTCTAGTTTTCATTTATTATTTGGTGGGTATTTGCTTTTAAGGACTTATTTTCTTTAACTGCTGAATTATTTGAATGAAAATGTGCCTATTGCTGGAAACTGCACAACCGCCTTGCGCCTGATTATTTACCCCTTGTGGGTCATGTTACATACACGTATTATAAACTTTTTTTCTGCTAAAAGTGCAGTGCGAGTCGCACAATTGAATCAGTGCACATACTGGGGTGCACTTGACTCGGATCTCCACAGCAGGTTATTGTTAGGTTGCAAAAACATTACCTGTCAGTGGCTCACTCAACCGCAACATGCCCTCAGGTTAACCCAACCTTCTCTTCCCTACGTGGGAATAAGAATCTAAAAATTATTTGGCGACTCCTGATTTTGCGCATGCACTGAGAACTAGCTCATCACCCGGATGCCGAATTTGTCGATTATCTGCTGTCAGGTTTAAAAACGGCTTTAAACCCGGCTAAGAATGCACGCTTTCCCAAAACATCATATGTAATAATCTCCAATCCATCCTTATAGAACCTGGCCCAGTTTTTCATAAGGTTTAATCCAGATAAAATTGATCCGGATTTAGCCATCCTTTTTTTGTGATCCGTGATAATGTAATCCACCTTACTTCTGAGTCAGTTTTTCAAAGCAACATCGGATTTGATCAATCTGATCCAGATAGGAATTTTTCAGGATCAACAAATCTGGATAACCAGTGCTCAAACAGGATATGAAATCACAGTGTAGAACTAGACATGTGCCGGCATTCAGTTAATGCGATAAATCGCGGTAATGAATATGCACGATATTGTTATCGCGGGCTCTTCAAAATACCGTGAAAAATAATAGATTCGAATTTCTGACCTTTAGAACGCGCATTAGCTTATTTTCCATTAACCACTCAAACACTGCGTATATGCTGCACAAAACACGCTGATGTAAACAATCCCCACATGTACACTCACCGGCCACTTTATTAGGTACACCTGTCCAACTGCTCGTTAACACTTAATTTCTAAGCAGCCAATCACATGGCGGCAACTCAGTGCATTTAGGCATGTAGACATGGTCAAGACAATCTCCTGCAGTTCAAACCGAGCATCAGTATGGGGAAGAAAGGTGATTTGAGTGACTTTGAACGTGGCATGATTGTTCGGTGCCAGAAGGGCTGGTCTGAGTATTTCAGAAACTGCTAATCTACTGGGATTTTCACGCACAACCATCTCTAGGGTTTACAGAGAATGGTCCAAAAAAGAAAAAACATCCAGTGAGCGGCAGTTCTGTGGGCGGAAATGCCTTGTTGATGCCAGAGGTCAGAGGAGAATGGCCAGACTGGTTCAAGCTGATAGAAGGGCAACAGTGACTCAAATAACCACCTGTTACAACCAAGGTGGGCAGAAGAGCATCTCTGAGCACACAGTACGTTGAACTTTGAGGCAGATGGGCTACAGCAGCAGAAGACCACACCGGGTGCCACTCCTTTCAGCTAAGAACAGGAAACTGAGGCTACAATTTGCACAAGCTCATCGAAATTGGACAATAGAAGATTGGAAAAACGTTGCCTGGTCTGATGAGTCTCGATTTCTGCTGCGACATTCGGATGGTAGGGTCAGAATTTGGCGTCTACAACATGAAAGCATGGATCCATCCTGCCTTGTATCAACGGTTCAGGCTGGTGGTGGTGGTGTCATGGTGTGGGGAATATTTTCTTGGCACTCTTTGGGCCCCTTGGTACCAATTGAGCATCGTTGCAACTCCACAGCCTACCTGAGTATTGTTGCTGACCATGTCCATCCCTTTATGACCACAATGTACCCAACTTCTGATGGCTACTTTCAGCAGGATAATGCGCCATGTCATAAAGCTGGAATCATCTCAGACTGGTTTCTTGAACATGACAATGAGTTCGCTGTACTCAAATGGCCTCCACAGTCACCAGATCTCAATCCAATAGAGCATCTTTGGGATGTGGTGGAACGGGAGATACGCATTCGCGTCCTGTCTGAAAGGCGCTTAACGCATTTGACACTTTTCACACGCTCTCCCATAGAGAAAAATCACAGAGCAAAGAGGACAGTGACACCGAAAGACTAGACAGAGCAGGTTACTTTTGATATGAAAGTTGTTATTGATAAATTGATAAAGTTATTGATAAATCAGCTCTTAGGTTCTGATCACAGATCGTTGCGCCTCAGTTCAAGTAAACCGATCATGTTACTCTAGTTTTTATTTAAAGATACAGTACAACTTACCGAAAGGTATATTTACTTACACATAATAACGATCAAACATGGAAAGAGGTCAGTAACACTGCAGGAGAACAAAATGTTACATTTACCTCAGGAAAGCAATTTAATGACCAGCACATTTAATTGAAAAAAATAACAGAGTATTTTGCTAAATATTATATTTAATTTCTCTCTGTATGTTTACAGCATTATGTGAGAGATTGTTTTTTTCTTGTGAAACATTAACAGACTGGGGTGGGGCCTACCTAATAGTTATCCAAATGAGTCAATATTGAATTAAGACTGAAATCAAATCCAAGAATTTAAAGGGGTGATGAACAGAGAAATCAAATTTTCCTTGAGCTTTTGACATCTAAGAGGTCATCATATTATAAGAATATCCTGTAAGTTTCAGAACTGAAAACTTCCTTGTTAGTCCAATAAAAGCTTTTATTGACACCAGCCTCAGCAAACGACTCGTTTTTCAAAGTGGGGAACTATGGCGACAAAGAGGATAAAACACCACCCCAGAAGAAGATCAACGCCTGCTTCAAGACGACCGGTTTAGCCCCGCCCACCAATTTGTGCGTTACATGCATGACGCATAGCCAAGTAACTTACATGCCTACCTCATGATGACAAACCGGAGCTACCGAGCAATACAGAACATTGTGCAGTGCCTGGTTGTGGAAGACAGTTGCTGCATAAGCTTCCTCTGGATTCCAATAGGACTGCTCAATATGAGGAATGACCAATATTTAAGCTCAATAAATTACCAAAAATTATGTGCATTTTGCTTGTTGTTTTACAAATTAAATCTATTACATCTCATAATTCACCTGAATTAATTTTGTATTGCATTGTGTATTTTAATGAAAATTGTATGTCTATGTAAGTTAACCAATTCATATTTATACTAAGTACACACAAAACATAGTTACGGTTCTGTAATTTTTTTAAATGGATAAAATGTTAATAAGAAAAACACACATTTTACATGGTTCTTTTAATAACAAAACATGTACAACGTAATGCATTGTATAATGAAAAAAATAATGACACGCTCATTGGATAGCTGTATGCTATGCTATGAGAAATGTTTAAATTCACAATCTATAGCTTCGGTTATATACTAGTATATGAAACATATGTTAAAAGACAATAATGACTTAAACATAATAATTCAATAATTATAACATAGTTCAAACGTCTTCTATAATAAAGTGATTTTGTAACCAGGTTTTAATATGCGATTACCCATAAAACAAGATTTGAACCAATTGGATCGCTTTATCACTCCAGTAGGACTCAACACTTCACCACACAGGCATATGCACCTCAATTAATTAGAAATATATACATCGAATTGAAGAGAAACACTGCAACATTTTAATGGATGACAAACTGAGTGAGAACTTATCGTTGAAGAATGTCCTGCTCGAGTCAACCTTTGCAATGAAGGTTCGGGTTGAGTAACAAGTTCTTCCGATGTTTCATCATCAAGCTCTCATTTAAATTGACATCGTTACTCTGCTTACAATGTGTACACTTGCTAAGCTTTAAGCCTCCAGAGTCAAGATTCAGATTAGGGGTGTTTTGTTTCGGACACGTTCAGGAATCGGCAGACCAACCATAACACTACTGTTTGCAGGATGACCTCGCAAATGACGCTTCAGGGCTCTTCGATATGTGAAACTCATGTCACACTGAAAACATATGAAAGGTTTCTCTCCAGTGTGAAGCCTTAGGTGGATTTTAAGGGTCCCTTTTTCATTGAAACCTTTTCCACACTGAGGGCAGGCGAAAGGCTTCTCTCCAGTGTGAAGTCTCACGTGAACATCAAGGTTTGATTTGCTTGAGCAAGTCCTTCCACAGTGATCGCACATGAAAGGCTTCTCTCCAATGTGAGTCATTACATGGCTCTTGAGGTCATTGCTGTCTGTGAAACTCTCTTCGCATTGAAGACATTTAAAACAGTTTTCTCTCGAGTGAGTCCTCATGTGGGAATTAAGGGTTATTTTACGTCTGTAACTCTTTCCACACTGATCACATGTGAAAGGCATTTCTCCAGTGTGAGTTAGTTTGTGGTCATTAAGCGTTGCCTGCTGTGCAAAACTCTTTCCACACTGAGGGCAGATGAACGGTTTCTCACCAGTGTGACTTCTCATGTGGACTTTAAGGCTTGCCTTTCCAGAGAAACCTTTTCCACACTCTTGGCAGGGGTAAGCGCTCTCTCCACTGTGAATCTTCATGTGAGCTTCAAGGTTTTCATGTTGGCTGAAGCTCTTTCCACACTGAAAGCAGATGAAATAACGTTTATTGCCCGTCTCTTCAGCGGTTTCTTGTGAGGGAGTCTTTTCAGTCAGCCAGCAGTCAGAAACGTTTTCCACAGTTATGACTTTAAGTTTCTCTTCCTTTGCATCAAGTTCCTGAATCTCCTCTTTCAGCGGCATCAGGTCTAAGGGGCAAACAGACAAATACAGGTTTAAGCCTAGTTTAAAGGGGTACTTCAGGATTTAGCATTAAGCTTTGTATCAGTAGAAAACCAGTAGTATGATATAGGAGAAAAATACATTTTTAGTCTGGAAAAACATCCACCGATGATGCAAAAATCGTCATTTTGTGTCATTGGAGGATTTTTGTGCCAAAGCTAAAGACTACAGCCAGTGTTCTGCATGTTTTCACCATGTATCACAATGTAAAGATCGTGTCAGCCATCTTTCTGTAGAAGCTAAGCTAACGGGCTCTTGCCTCTTGGTCTGTGAAGAAAGTTTGTATGGTAGGCTAATCACGATGGTGGAAGGTAGTTTTGAAGTTGAAATGGCAGAAGGGGATTTCAAAGATCTTTTGTGAGAATCTGATGCTCGCGGCTACCTGTACGCGCCAGTTGTGAGAGATGGAGGAACAAGAGGCGGCCAGAGCGAGACCTGAGCCCGGCCAGGCAAGAATCTGATGCTCACGGGTACCTGTACGATCCGCAATACAGCGATAAACAGTTGCAGGAGATGGAGGAACAAGAGGCAGCCAGTGCGAGACAGACTCAAGCTGGGGCAGGCGAGAATCTGATGCTTGCAGCTACCTGTACGATCTGCTATACAGCGATTAACAGTTGTGGGAGACAGAGGAACAAGAGGTGGCCGGAGCGAGACCTGAGCCCGGCCAGACTCGAAAGTGGGGTGGGTGAGAATCTGATGCTTGCGGCTACCTGTACGAGCCACAATACAGCGATATACAGTTGCGGGAACAAGAGGCAGCCGGAGCGAGTGCTTTCACTGTGCGCCTATGGAAACAGAGTCCTATTGCTAACGCAAATCTCAGCGATGCCATTTTCTTCTGGTGAGATCCCTGAATCCGCAGAGCTTTGAGTGTAAAAGTGTTAATATTCATTATTTTTTAAATTAAAAGTTATAACTCACATTGGTTGTGGTTCTTTTTATAAACCTTTAGTGTTAGAGTATGGATTAGCCTAGATAATGTATTAGCTTAGAGAAATAGTGATATCAATTGGAGGAAAACAGTTCATAAGCAGAGCAACCAAGCTACTCTGTTGACATGGTCCTGCCTTGCATTATATTTTTAATGTGAAAGTCTAAGTTGTATTAGATACATTAGGCTAGTACATCCCGGTACAATGGAATTTAGCACCATTTCGATGGAAATTTATCAAATAACTTGATGGGAGTTGTTGTCTTTCAGCCACATGAGTAAAAAATACATTTTCGGCCTTTTCTCAGTCTAGAATGCTTCAATTTCAAAAATAATTTTCACATTTCTACTATACTGCCCTACAAAAGCAAAAAGGCAGTAACTGCATTTTTGGTCAAACATTAATTATCATTTTTGTGACATTCAAGGCATCCCATTTTGAAGAAAAATGGTAGTAGTTTAAAAAGCCCTAGTTAAAGTAATTTTTTTCAGTTCTGCAATCTGCGTAGTTACTGACTTTTTGCTTTGTAGGGCAGTATATAAATGACCAATATTAAATACACTCATTTTCCCAGAGGTGAAGTATCCCTTTAATGGCACAAATAAATGCAAACTCAAAGAGCGATCCACAAGATATTTACAGATACTCCACAATAACCCAGTGAATTCACGTTTTAAACAGTTTAACATATAGATAACTAAATTACTGTTCTAAACTAAGGTGTTACTTACACTGTATAACGCACACACTTCATCTCATGGAGATTGCACACACATAAACAGTCAATTCTTTTCTAATTTATCAATAAAATAGCTTAAAAACTGAACGTTCTAGCCTATCTTTCTAGTTTTGAAAGAACTAAAACTCAGTTTCTGTAAGCAGACAGGCGCCTGTGACAGGTAGGGGTAAAACTCGCACGCTCTTTCACTAATGGACTCAAATAAATGTAATTTTACTGTGCAACATTATCGGCATTTTATTTTGAACTAGCAGAAATCTGTAATATAACGACCTACACACAATAGAATAGAGCAAAAATAAGCTTGTTATATAGGAGCAATACCTTCAATCATCTGAGCTCATTTTCAAAAGCATTGGACAAAATTAGTTTTTCATTAGAGTAATTAGAGTACTAATTATGAATATTGTACTGTACAAAATGGCCACTACTACAATGGGAGTCTTAATAAAAGATGTTATATCAGACCTTTGCCGATCCCACAATTTGTACTGCATAACGCAGCAATGATACTCATCTTTTTAATGCCGATTCATTTCAATTGCCGTAGTCTTTTGCATGTTGTGGGGTAAAAATGTTTAATGCATACTATTCATTCACGCGAATGAGGCATATTCGCGTCTTCCGCACTCGCGCTTCCATGCCTCATTCGCGCCACAGGATTTTTTTACGCGCATAACGCGTCTTTGCATTGACTTAACATTGAAATAATTCGCGCCTGACACGCTCATTCGCGTCCGGTGTGAACGCACCATTAGAGCAAGTGAAGCAGCGCTGCGATTCCTCTAATAAACTGACCTGTGTGAGTAATTCAGCACATGCGTGTAGTTCGGTAGAATTAAATGTCCTTATTCCTTTATATCCACGGGACTCGTGTTGCGCTGGTATACATCTAGCAATCACGCCCTGCTTCATACTACAGTCATCAAAACATCAATGTATTCACTCATCCATAAAAGATCCATCAGCTTGACGACAAGATCCATAATTCCGCTTAATGCGGAATATACGTCATTAATATACGCCTTTCTTATTGTATGAGGTTAGCAACCCCTGGTGGCAAAACAATATTTCATATTGTACCTTTAAAGGCCCGTACACACCAGGACGAATATCAGCGCGCGTTATTCATCAGTGTTTTTCAATGCGTTTTTTGTGTTCACACCCAAGCGTTTTCGCTGACGATGAGCCCAGTGAACATGCAAATTCATTCCTTGACATTAGATGGCGCTTAATGTAAAACAGAAATAATAATAGAATACTATACTAGGGTGATCATATTCATGTCTGTTTTATTATGACAGATTAAAAAAAGAATGAATGAAATAATGATAGAAATAGTGTCTTCTATATTAGAAAAATAAATATATAAATAACTAAAAGAAATGCCTCCAAATGTAACAAAAAATAGCTCTCACAAACTTACAAAAACAAACTAACAAAATCTATTTATATCTTTAGTTTTCATCCTCTTTATCCTGTTTTTCTTCCTCACCTTGTATGCCCATCTATATTTTGCTGTAGAACCGATCTTTTCCAGGAGTTTTTTTTTTTTTTTTTGAAAACCAGGACATTTTCATCACTTAAAAACAGCCAGGACAGGACGTGAAAACAGGATATATAACGCAAAGTTGAGATGTTGCCCAGAGATAAAAACATAGCACTAGTTGTCGGATGAACAGATGCACGAGAGATGAGAGTTGTCGTATTTCCCTGCGTTTAATAAAACCAACTCAAACTTTACACTCGTCCTCATACAGGGATCGAGCGAGAAAAAATACAAACATCCAACTCTGGTCACAATAGAAAAATAAAATAAAAGAAAGAATACAAAGAGTCGGCAGAGCGGTTATCTCCTCTCCTCACTTGTCAAAGTCTAACTGACTCTATACTCACAATATGCGCAGTTCTCATCTCAACTCAGATTCCTATAAAGCACAAAGTTACACATGTCCTGGGAAAACAGGACTGTTGGTCATCCTATGACACTTTTATTACAGAAATATTAATATAAATATTATCATAGCTCTTAATGCTCCGAGACCAGCAGCTATCTTCTTCGCCGTATGTGTGCTCGGCAAGACCGTTTTGTGTTTGAGCGCCCCCAAGTTATGCTCTACTGTAACTTCAGAAGCACCAGACACGTGAGCAAAACCGCCAATCTCGTTGGTCGGATAGTTTCTGACGCGCGCGTTAAACCAAAAAAACGAACCCGAGGTGTTTTTTAAAAAATGACGCTTTTACGCGTGGCGTTTTCGCGTCGGTGTGAACACTCACATTGGCGCCCATTGTTTAGTCACGAGCGTTAAACGTCGACGAATATCGCGCGCGAGATTCGTCCCAGTGTGAACAGGCCTTCACTTGTCAAAATCTAACAGAAACTATGCACAGTTCTCAACTCAGATTTCTATAAAAGCACAAAGTGACCGTTACACATGTCCCGGGGACTGTTGGTCACCCTACTATACTTTTTTTACAGAAATACTAATATAAATATTATCATAGCTCTTTATGCTCCAACATTCGTCGTGCCCATAGGTATCTTGCCTTGTAGGCTATATCTTCTTCGCCGTATGTGTGCTCGTCAAGACCGTTTTTGTGTTTGAGCCCCCCAAGTTATGTTTTACTGTAACTTCAGAAGCAAAAGCCACGTGAGCAAATCCGCCAATCTCGTTGGTTCGGATAGTTTTTGACGCAGCGCGTCAAAACCATTAAACGAACCTCGAGGCGTTTTTTTTTTTTAAAAATGGCGTTTTTCGCGTCGGTGTGAACACTCACATTGGCACCCATTGTTTAGTCACGAGGCGTTAAACGTCGACGAATATCGCACGCGAAATTCGTCCCGGTGTGAACAGGCCTTAAAAGTGCGAAAAATATATATATACTGTCCACATTAGGGACCCGTGTCAAATAATAACACTTTAAAACTATCCCTAAAAAAGTAACTATTTCTATCACTTATCTACTAACCATCACTAATTTCTGTAGAGATGGACATTTTAATGGATCAAATGACTGAGTTCAGCTTTAAGAATGAAACCAACCTGTTTGTTCCTCAGTTTCTTCTTCTTTCACTCTGAAAGTCTCCATGTCCTCATTTTCCACTTGATTAAATGCCATCTTTATAATAGTGTCACTGCTAGATCTCAGTCACTTCGCCAGGAGTTGTTTCTGTGTTCAGACAATCTGTCATGTAGAAAATGAGAATGATTAATAAAAATGTAAACTACATCTCAGTGTGAGTCTCAATCAGCTCTAGTTCAGTGCACTAGAGTGAGAGTTAGTGGACTTAAACATTGGCCAAAAGGTATTTACAGAACTCAAAACGAGTACTATATGAATAAAAGAGCATAAATTATATAGACATAGATACAAATAGCCTATCACTACTATGATTCTATTGCGTAGACTTTGTTTGTCTGGCATTTATAAAATGTAGATCACAGAGTGCACTTTCACTTTTAATTCGCTGTTGGTTTTCATTACACGTTTGTGTTCTTTCGACGCGGTGATTCGAGCAATTAAACCGAATCACTGAATCATTTCGCGAGGCATTTATTTCAGCTTATATGATTTCTCAAAGGCTCTATCAGTTTCTCCGTCACTCCGCTTTGGTTAAATACTTAACGGTTCGTTTCAAGCATAACAACCTAACATTCAGCGATATATAACTAATTTCATAGCTAACATATAGATATAAAACAATCTGCATGGTTTGTATTGAACACTTTAAAACGCTGTAAAACGCAAACCTTTCTTCAGACAGACCGCAGCAAATGAAGGAGCGTGGCGCAGACGTATGACGTCACACCACCAAACCAAAATAAAAGTCTATTCATAAAAGATCCAAATACGTTAGATATAAATGTGGAAAAAATACAAATAACCAGAACAACACCCTAGCCATCCCAAATATCACACAAAAACTGAGAAAAGAAAAGTAAAGTCAAATACTATATATTTTTATTTATTTAATTATTTGTGGGGACTCAAATCTCAAATGAAGCGGCAGTTCAAAAAAAGGAAAGGACAGGGTTCCACATTTTATAAAATGAGTTAACAGTCTCTAATGGAGGGTTTAATTTTTTTTGTAGGTGTAGAAAGAACATTAAGTCCCAACCAAGATAATTGGATTGCATGGGGATTTCCAATATTCGTCTTCTAGCTACCAATGAAGCAAAAACAACATCTCAAACTGTAATACAAATATAAATGATAATAAACAATTAAAATTAATTTTCAAAATATCATTCAACTTTAAATAACAGGCTGAGAGTTTTAGACTAAGTGTATAGAGAAAATAGCAACAACAGTGAATCTTAAATTTTAAAATAATAATAATAATAAAAACTTTAATACAATAATAAATGACAAGAAAAAAAAACTTCCAGACTAAGTGTATTGAAAGTGTTTATTTTTAAATGATTCATTAATTTCCCATGTCTTCTCCACATTATTCGGGGACATTTCATTAGTATTCTGAAAGTATTATTCGGAAAGTATTCTGTTCCCAATTCATTTTGAATGGCATAGTGGTCAGTTTTAATGGCTTTAAACCTTTCAGGTAAAAGAAGGGAAGTTCAGGTAACACTTTACTTCTTAAAGCCTTTTTGTATAATGCATAATAAATGTATTCATAATGTACATTAAAATGCATTATATATTTTCATGAATAGTGACTAAAGTTCAAATGCATTATAAAATTATTTGCAGATTCCTTGTTACATCTGAAATTGGTTGTTTGATATGTGTTTTAATTCATTACACGTTGTAAAGGCATAATATAAGTACTAATGTATTATTGTTATTGACCATACAATGCATTATAAGGTGCTTTACAAGGCATAATTAATGCATTAAAAGACTTTTAGAATGCTACATATAAAGGCTTTAAGTAAAGTGTTACCAAAGTTAGTACAATTGGTTACAAATAATGGTAACACTTTCTATGAAGCCTGTAATTATACTGCGGTATAAATGTATTCTTAATGCATTATAATACATGCACAATGCTTTATATGCAACCTTATAACATGGTGTATCATCGAACAAATAATCAGTCTTCTAACAACGTCTGACATTTTATGACATTTTATGCAGAGCTGCCACATGGGGGATATGGAGCATAGCCTATATTTGCAGTAAAGCCGCCTTTATTGCCAGTCTTTACACCAAAAACACACCCGTCACAGAACAGCTACAGTGGTGTAGATCGTAGAGCCAGGACCAGATTATCCATAGGTGACACTGGGCGACCAGCCAATGGCACAAAACTATGTTAATCCGGGCATGCGTAGAGCATGTAGTTCGTGAAAGAGCTTTTTGATGCGCTCGGACTCGAGTTGGAATCCGCCTTTTGCCGAACATATGAGATATAAAATGTATAAACTAACATGAAGGTCTCTAGTGTTATATTTTGACAATGAACTAAAAAACGAAACCATGATATGGCTTTTGCCTTCATAAAACAGCACAAGACTTTAACAATAGGCATTCTGTTTGTGCTGGGTGTTTTAGAGAAACGTGTGCACTTTGCTCACGCGATCAGCATGGTTATCTGAATAATTTATTTAGGTTACCTAACCTAAATGAAAGCTTAAGGGTTTATTTCTGGCAAGTGTAGAAATAAGGACAAAAGTATTTTTGTCAGGGGAGCAGTCAGTAAAAAAAAGAATATCTTTTAAAATCGATTGAACATGGAGCAGTTTTTCCTGCGAGACTGGAAAACCCGTAGTGGATATAATCGGAGTGATAACAGAACGCTTAGAGTGCAGAGAGGAACGTGCTTTCGCTCCAGTCCTGGTTTTGCGTCCGCGCCGTAATCTGTCAACATCTGTCTCGCATGCACGATGGCTCTAGATTAGAGGATATTTTAAATAATTTGTGATAAAACTAGTCGATCACGAGTGGGTCAACTGGTGGATTTATAGATAAACTTATCTTTCAGGTATTTTGCCGACTGGCTTGACACTTTAGCGTGAGGGTGTGTGGCGTGAGAGCGTGAGAATTGGCTCAATTGCGCAAGTCTCTTGAGTCTCATGCTCAATGTCTGAGAGTTGGCAGCCCTGTTTTATGTGGCGTTGAGAGTCACATTATACTTGAAATCCAATCGTTCAGACTGAAGAAGATGTACTGATATGTGAATAGGATTTCAAACCACATATGGATGTAGCTTGAAACAGATTTCATCTGCTTTTTTAGACTGACAATCTAAACGTAGACTATGTCTACAACACCCAGATTGCCACTGGACGGGCCGCAACCGCAAAACGATAGAGCCGGGTCTGGCCCGCATCCGCCTCACGGACTCCTGAGTCTAAAGGCACATCGGTCCGAAGCCGTTTCTGGTCTGTTTTTAGGGGTTGTTGCGGATATGTGCCAGCACTCGATCGAGCACCGCCTGATCATCCCGTTACAGATGCGCAACTTTTTACTTTTGCCTTATTTTCAGCATTTATGTCAGTTAGGGTATAGTAACCTATGCTACCTTGGCATATATGGCATCATGTCAAATGTTGAGAGCATATTATCGTAGCGCTTAAGTACATTAATGTGATGCGTGAGCGCAAATCTCTCAGCTTGTGCGCGGAACTGGGTGCTCGCTCTCAGATACACGCTGCTCTTGTAAGAATTTTCTCTGGGTTCGCTCAGAGAATATGCCTGCACTTAACTAGCGATTTCTTTTTACTTATTATATGCCCCCATATATTAGCGTTATACGCTAAAACAGTTTTTAGAGACTCTTTACATTCAATTATCATGAAAACAAATCTCAGAGAAATGGTCGACTAGGTACCAATGTGTTTTTAGGCCAAAGGTTCATTTTGTGCTGGAGTTCTCCTTTAAAGAAAAGGGTAAATGGACAGAGGAGAGACATAAGAGTTGTGGTGTGAGGAGAATCGGTGGAGAATTGGGCAGGCGTCTTGGTGAGTGACCACAGTGTAAAGACTCTTGGGCGGATCTGATCATGGGGAATTTGCATATCATAATTAATAATTTAAAATTATTAATTATTCATACAGGTTTGGATCAGATCAGTCTTACATGTTATTAAATCTCCTGATAAGGGATGATATGTCATTTTACCTGCATGCATGCATGTGTATGTTGGTAACTTACCACAAGTTGATTGCAATTAATTTCACAGATCATTGTCACGGTGGACGTTTTCTCTGTTGCCTTCTAGTCTCGTGTTTATGTTGTGGTATGAACGCACGTGTGTGAGAGGTGTGTGAGAGAGGCGTGTCTGTTGACATTCCTAATCCGCTCCAGCTGCTCATCATCACATCACCAGCTGCAGTTGATCATCACCTCTCTACTTATACTCACCGTGTTCTCTCATCCTTGTCAGATCGTTGTTTGCTGTTGCTGTGTTCCTGTCTCGTTCCCGTGGTCCTGATCGTCTCTTGTCCTGTCAAGTGTCGATCGTGTTGGAGTCTGTTATCCGTTCACCGGGAATTATCACCGTCTGTCTTCACTGTCATCGGATTGACCATCGAAGTCCCTGTGTTCACCTTACCATCATCGCTTGCTGCACTGGACTGATTTAATAATAAACTTACTTCTCACTTCACTTGCATTTTGCTTCCTGTCATCTATCACACGTGACAGAACGATCTGACCAGGTATGGAAGCAGCGAGTGAGGCGTCACCATCCTTCGAGGAGTTCGTGCTTCACAGCATCGGAAGGATGAATTCCCAGGAGAAGGAGATAGGTGACACTGGTCGCGCAGTTCAAGCCTTGGTGACACAGGTGTCCGAGCTCACCCAGCAGATCCAGCGCATACGTGTTCCCACTGCACCACCCACACCAGTCGTTCCCCTCGCAACACCTGGAAGCCCCTCCCAGTCAGAGCCCCGGTTGCCGGTCCCAGAGGCTTATTCAGGCGAGCCGTCTCATTGTAGAGCTTTTCTAACGCGATGTTCTATGCACTTTTCCTTACAGCCACGGACCTTCTCCAGTGAGCAAACTAAAGTGGCATTTGTGCTGACGCTGTTGACTGGGAGAGCGGCACTGTGGGGAACGGCAGTGTGGGAGAACCAACATCCTTGCTGTGCCTCGTTCCAAGCCCTCTCCAATGAGATGAAGAAAGTGTTCGACCGGGCGGTGTCGGGAAGAGAAGCGGCCAGAGCTTTGGTTGAACTCCGTCAGGGTAAACGTTCGGTGTCGGATTTTTCTATTGAATTCAGGACCCTGGCGGCGGAGTGTGGCTGGAACGAGGAAGCGCAGTGGGACGTGTTCCTGCATGGGCTGGCTGACCACGTCCGGAAGGAGATCTATGCCCTGGATCTTCCCACCGATCTCAACGGCTTGATCGACCTTGCCCTGCCGGGTGGACGTTCGACTTTCCAGAGTCGAGCGTAGTACTGCCTCCACCCGCATTCCAGGAGAATTCGACGGTCTTCGATCCAGCGGCAGGGGCGTGGTCAGCCCTGTCGACGATCACGAGCCCATGCAGGTGGGTCGAGTCTCGGCTTTCCCGAGAGGAGAGGGAGAGGCGGAGGTCCCAGGGCCTTTGCCTGTACTGCGGTGGTACTGGTCACTATGCTTACAACTGTCCGGTAAAAGGCCAAGCCCGATAGTAAACGTGAGGCTACTATCGGGTGGGATCTCCGCCAGGAAGACCTCATCAGCTACATCTACCTCCACCCTCCTCTCGGTAAGACTAAGATGGTCAACCAACCAGCAGGATTGTCGTGCACTTTTGGACTCCGGGGCAGAGGGTAATTTTATGGATTATCAATTCGCACGCACCTTCCAGATTCCCCTTCGACCCCTCACCCACCGGATTTCTGTTCACGCTTTAAACGGCCATGAACTTCCTGTCATTTCACACACCACAGAAGACATCACTCTCATCACCTCTGGCAACCACACCGAAACCATCTCTTTCTTTATTTTGGACTCACCACTGGCACCTGTTGTTCTCGGACATCCTTGGCTAGTCAAACACAACCCCCGTATAGACTGGATTCACAGATCCGTGCTGGAGTGGAATAAGGAATGTCATAAGTCCTGTCTTGTGTCTGCTTGTCCGTATGTACCCGTTTCTGTGTTACAGGAGGAGGCAGGGGATTTGTCCAACGTGCCCACGGAGTATCTGGGACCTGAAGGAAGTGTTCAGTAAGTCTCGTGCTGCTTCTCTCCCTCCGCATCGTCCCTATGACTGTGCTATAGATTTACTGCCAGGTAAGTCTCCGCCTAAAGGCAAGTTATATTCACTTTCGATTCCTGAAAGAGAGGCTATGGAGAAATATATTTCTGATTCTCTAGCAGCCAAGTTCATTCGCCCTTCCTCTTCTCCTGCGGGGCGGGGTTCTTTTTTGTGGGAAAGAAAGATGGATCGCTGCGACCTTGTATTGATTACCGAGGGTTGAATAACATCACGGTAAAGAATACTTATCCTTTGCCGTTGATGTCTTCAGCCTTCGAGAGGTTGCAGGGAGCATCTATTTTCACAAAATTGGATTTACGTAACGCTTATCATCTGGTTCGCATTAGGGAGGGAGATGAATGGAAAACTGCTTTTAACACCCCTAGGGGACACTTTGAATATTTGGTGATGCCGTTCGGGCTGTCCAACTCCCCAGCAGTTTTCCAGGCACTGGTCAATGACGTGCTGCGAGACATGATCGATCAATTCATATATGTTTACCTGGATGACATATTGATTTTTTCTTCGTCTCTCCAGGAGCATGTGCAGCACGTCCGACGAGTGCTTCAGAGGCTGCTAGAGAATGGGCTTTTTGTCAAGGCGGAGAAATGCGAATTTCATGCACAGTCTGTTCCTTTTCTGGGATACATCGTGTCGGCCGAGGGGATGCGGATGGACCCCGAGAAGATCAAGGCTGTGGTTGATTGGCCAAGTCCAGATTCCCGCAAGGCCCTGCTGAGGTTTCTGGGGTTCGCCAATTTTTACCGGCGTTTCATTCGCAATTTCAGCCAGCTAGTCGCGCCTCTGACTGCCTTGACCTCCCCACGAACTGCGTTCAGGTGGTCGGACACGGCCGAGGCTGTGTTCGTCAAACTGAAGAGCCGCTTCGTTTCAGCTCCCATTCTAATAACCCCTGATTCTTCACGTCAGTTCGTGGTGGAGGTCGACGCGTCAGAGGTGGGAGTAGGAGCGGTGTTATCCCAGCATTCACCCACGGACGACAAGATGCACCCTTGCGCGTTTTTTTCACATCGATTATCCCCAGCCGAACGCAATTATGACATTGGTAACAGAGAGTTGTTGGCAGTCAAGCTAGCCTTGGAAGAGTGGCGCCACTGGTTAGAAGGATCAGGGGTACCTTTTATCGTCTGGACCGATCATAAGAACCTCGAATACATCAGAACTGCCAAAAGATTGAACTCCAGGCAGGCTCGGTGGGCACTTTTTTTCGGTCGCTTTAATTTCACTCTTTCTTACCGTCCGGGTTCCAAGAACATCAAACCGGACTCATTATCTCGCATATTTGACTTTTCTGAATGCCCGTCTACTCCCGAGTGTATTCTACCTGAGACCAAATTCGTTTCAACACTCACATGGGAGATCGAAACGAAGGTCAAGAGAGCCTTAGAAGGGGTAACGCCTCCGCCCGGTTGCCCACTCGAATCGTTTGTTTGTGCCGGAGGGATTACGGTCAGACGTCATCCAGTGGGGTCACTGTTCCAACGTAGCTTGCCATCCAGGTGTCACTCGCACTGGTTTTTCAGTCAAGCAACGGTTTTGGTGGCCACGTATGGCTCGCGATGTTCATGATTTTGTTTTGGCTTGTTCTGTTTGTGCTATTGGTAAGTCTTCCAATCGACCTCCAGATGGGTTACTTCAGCCGCTGCCGGTGCCTTCGAGACCCTGGTCCCATATCGCTCTAGATTTCATTACCGCCCTCCCACCCTCTCAGGGTAACACAGTGATTTTAACTGTGGTGGACCGATTCTCGAAGGCAGCACATTTCATTCCCTTACCCAAATTACCTTCAGCTAAGGAGACAGCGGTTACGATCGTAGATCACGTCTTTCGGTTACATGGCCTCCCGATGGACGTGGTTTCCGACAGGGGTCCCCAATTAGTGTCCAAATTTTGGCGAGAATTTTGTAGATTACTGGGGCGACTGTTAGTCTCATCCTCTGGGTTTCACCCCCAGAGCAATGGTCAAACAGAGAGAGCCAACCAAGATTTGGAAAGAACGTTGCGATGTATGGTCTCCAAGAACCCTTCCTCTGGAGCCAGCAACTGTCTATGGTGGAGTACGCCCACAACACGTTACCAGTGTCATCCACGGGCCTATCTCCGTTTGAGTCTAGTGTAGGTTACCAGCCACCAATTTTTCCCAGTCTGGAAACCGAAGTCGCGGTCCCCTCCGCTCACGCCTTTGTCCAGAGGTGTCATCGCACTTGGACTAGAGCCCGTGAGACTCTACTCCAAGTGGGAGAACGCACCAAGGCCAAAGCCGACTCGCCACCGGCGGAGGCCTCCTGTATACGTCGTCGGTTCCAAAGTGTGGCTTTCTACCAAAAACATTCCTCTCCGTTCCGTTTTCAGAATAAACTTGCTCCCAAATTTATTGGCCCGTTTTCTGTCACCAAGATCGTTAGTCCGGTGGCAGTCCGCCTCAAACTCCCTCTTGCGTACAAGAGAATTCATCCCGTGTTCCATGTATCTAAAGTTAAGCCCGTATTTTACGCCCGCATTAATCCGCCCGTCCGGTTCCCCCACCGCCGCGACTCGTAGATGGGGAACCATCCTATTCGGTCAATCGAATTCTGGATTCTAGACGGAGGGGCACGCGGATTCCAGTACTTGGTGGACTGGGAAGGTTACGGTCCGGAGGAGAGATCTTGGGTTCCTGCTAGAGACATTCTGGATCACTCTCTTATTGATGATTACAATCGACAGGTAAGGGGAGTCTGAGAACGCCAGGAGGCGTTCTTAGGAGGAGGGGTACTGTCACGGTGGACGTTTTCTCTGTTGCCTTCTAGTCTCGTGTTTATGTTGTGGTATGAACGCACGTGTGTGAGAGGTGTGTGAGAGAGGCGTGTCTGTTGACATTCCTAATCCGCTCCAGCTGCTCATCATCACATCACCAGCTGCAGTTGATCATCACCTCTCTACTTATACTCACCGTGTTCTCTCATCCTTGTCAGATCGTTGTTTGCTGTTGCTGTGTTCCTGTCTCGTTCCCGTGGTCCTGATCGTCTCTTGTCCTGTCAAGTGTCGATCGTGTTGGAGTCTGTTATCCGTTCACCGGGGAATTATCACCGTCTGTCTTCACTGTCATCGGATTGACCATCGAAGTCCCTGTGTTCACCTTACCATCATCGCTTGCTGCACTGGACTGATTTAATAATAAACTTACTTCTCACTTCACTTGCATTTTGCTTCCTGTCATCTATCACACGTGACAATCATGTTTTACAGGTAAAAATTAGCTCAATTGTCAGAATAATATTTGTGGGGATAAATTTATGATCGACCCATCTGCTTGTCCCACAAGCTTGATCATTCGATCTTCATTAAAACCCACAATATCATCCTACTTTATAGACTTTCAGGAGAAGCCAACCTGTGGCCACAAGGATTAGCTTTCCGGTTTTATAAACAAAATATTCTTTAATGTATCTTTAATTTGTAAGCTTGGTTTGTATGGCCCTTTATCAAAGAGAGCAAGCTCCTTATTTGTGTGTGTGCGTGTGTGTGTGGGTGGGGTGGGGGGAGGTTACAGTCTAAAGACATTTCGATCTTCAATGATGGTAACGCATATTAAAATACACTTTATATTTCTTTGCATATTCGCGTTGTTCATACCACAAGCGTTCTACAGGTAGTAAGAACGCAGTGTAAAAGTTAAGGAAATAAACAGTTACATTAAAATGCATAATGAAGGTATTCATAATTCACTTTATGCTACGATAAAATCATAGTTATTCCAATGTGACATGGACAAACAAACACATCCATCCAATATATCTGGTTAAATGTCTTTAAAAAGAGGAATTTCTTTCTCTCTAGAAAGAATCCCATCCTTACAACATTCCGATGGGTCATAAACTGCTCTCGTAACTGGATACCACTGGGTGGTGTATGTATGTGTGTAAAATGTTCACCTGGCAGAGTCTTGACAACATTGGAGTATCTTTAATAAATTATATTTAGCAACATTGATGTCGACTTTGTTGTTTTTCAAGCATCCATGTAGATTGTCACCTTCTATGCCAGCGATATGTCTTAAAATGTTTCATTTAGATTCCAGACAGACATTATGTAAATGAGCTTGCATGTACTGCGGAGTATGTGTAAGAAAGTTAGTGCAGTTAGTGTTCCAACAGGTGCTTGTGTGGTAGATGTGAGGCTATGCCATCAGCAGTGGAGAGTGTGTGCTGTAGGGAGGCCCTTGTCCAAAACCTAGATCGCCCCAGAAGACATTACCTGCCTCACACTCCATCTAGGGTTTGAAGCATCCTGCATGAATCCTTTTGTGCTGCAGATAGCATACAGGAATTTCAGACAGGAGCATGGCCCTCTTCGAGTATGTTTTGAATAAAAAATTAAATTTTTATTTAAAGAACCAGCTTTTCTACACCAAAATAGTAAATCCTGTTAAGCAGGTTTTTAAATTCAGTGGTTGCCATATGCTTAGTATAAAAACAACTTTGGTGTTGTGTCTATTACTGTAGAATATCAGCCAACAGGATAGAAATACGCCTCGCTGCAGACTGTAGCGCGGTGACGTCACGCATTTACGTCACGTAATTGTGTTACCACGCAGGCACAAAGTACACGCATGTGCGCACGCTCAAAGTATACGCATGGTGGCGGCTGTCTATGGGTGGCTGTAATGCACACTTAAAAGTTGTTTGCCAACCGCCATTAAAGGGGGGGTTGACTGCGATTTTTTTCATTTTAAATAGTGTGTAATGTTGCTGTTGGTGCATGAACAGTATCTGCAAAGTTGCAGAGCTGAAGTTCAGTGTAAGCAGAGATATTGTCTTTTAAAAATCAGGAAGTAAAATTGCCTACAAAAACGACTCCAATTGGGACTACAGCTTAGAGGCCTGCATTTCAGCCCAAGCCCGACGGGCTCCGACTTATTTACACTCCTCGGGCCGGGCTTCGGGCCTGTTTTAGGCTTATCTTTTTATAGCCTATTTTAGATATTAATTAAAATAAAATATGAGAAGATGACTATTGAAATGCAAACATAGAAAGACATTTTATAACCGATCATACTGACATATATGACTGACAGTCTGCTCACGCACACACAGGTTTCCCGGCTGCGTGACCGGCTCGTTCTGTGTTTAGTGTCCCGCCAGCAGCAGAAGTAGTGAGCGTGACTTCAATGCAGCAGGAAAAAGTACGACTGGATTAAAACATTCCACAGTGGATGCTGTGCTTTTTCTGCACAATGCTCTGTAAGAGACTGTTTTTAGCCATGTTAGGAGGTTGTCTTTTTTTTGTTTGATTGGACTTTAGTTTCATGAGTCTGTTGGAAATTATTGGAAA
Source organism: Hybognathus amarus (assembly GCA_030378365.1). NCBI lineage: Eukaryota > Metazoa > Chordata > Actinopteri > Cypriniformes > Leuciscidae > Hybognathus > Hybognathus amarus. Next base: position 112,596 of record JAQIUQ010000892.1, on the reverse strand, counting down.
TACGAATGGCCATGTTCTGTAGTGAAGACTTGATTTTTGAGGTAAGATAACCTGCATGTTTGTTTTTAATGTATGGTTAATTTATTTGATTTGTTTAGATTGCAATGCATTCACTGTATTGTATTGTAAATGCATTTACAAGCGCTGTTGCGACTGAGCAGCAGAGCAGTTTGCCTCAGCTTTTCAAAAATGACAATAAACGTTTAACAAACGTTTAAACTAACGTTAACTGTCTGTGTGATCTGCTTAAGTTGTTTTATATCTGTGGATTTTATTGTAGATAAGTAATGTGTTGATTTGAGAGGCTATAAATGGATCAAACATGTTAAACTCGCTGTCGGGTGCTTGGTCGTCATAAAAAAATAAATAAAAAGAAACATTTGTCTTAATTAACTTTATAAAGAAATGGAAATAAACTAAACGGTAACTACTTTGCCATTGAGGACAAAACATATCTGTTTAAATGACTGCAACATAGGGCAGGCTGTGTACGTTTTTTTTTTTTTTTTTTTTTTTTAAATGAATGGGCTCGGGTCGGACTCGGGCTGATCATTCTTATGAGCTGTCGGACACGGGCCGGGCTAGGGCCTGGACATCTCGGGCCAGGGCCGGGCTAGGGCCTAGATTTGAGGCCCGTGCAGGGCTCTACTACAGCTAGGTTATGGTACGTCACTAACCTACTCATTTGCATCAACCCCTCCCTCAGAATATGCCAAAAATGGCATGCGCATATTTCTGAGGCACGTCGACTCGTCGAGTGTGTTGTTCACGCAGCTGTCAGGTCTTCTGTGTTCGGGCTTCCCATGGACGCTATTCTTCCTCAACAATGGATACAATTTATGATTGATTATGTTCTTGAAAATGACGATCGTAATCTAGTGAATTCAACACCGGATTCAACAAGAAACTGTTACTAAAACATGAAGCAGTTCCGACTTTAAAACAAGAGGCAGCAGTGTTGTAGCCTGGTAATACCAGACTCTGCTACTTCACTTTGCTTCGTAGACAGAGTCTGGAATGGCATAATAGAGAAGTGTTTTCTCTCTGCTAGGGGGCGCTTCTCTGAAGTTTAAAATTATTGGTTACCCGTAAGCCAATCAGACAAGTTTATTTATGACGTATGTCACGCGCCGACACATCCGCATCGAACCACAGACATTATGCATCGAACTCAAATCTATGTAAACAGGGAGCGGCACTTTTGTAAGGGCTGCAAAATGTGTGCCAACCGGGAATGAACAATTCACAAACTAGGTTATTTATATGATTTGCTGAGCTGCGGCCGCCCCGCAGCGTCGGTGTGCCCTGCTCTCACGAGTCATGGCTGATCGCCGCGCCGCGAGCCCCTGCTCTCGTGTCGAGTCATGACTGGTTAAAATGGAAGTTAATTTTACTGACTCTCTGAGTCATTCGAGTCATTTCGTTTATTTAAGTGGCTTTAAATGTAATAATTTTAACAGCCAAATTCCCCGATCACATCCACCAACGCAATGTTGATCATATTCTGAATTAAGAAATCATAATGCAGTAAAAAATGATTTACAGGGAACATAAATAATCTCTTTACCTTCCGAGTCTTACGTTCATTTGTCATGTGACATACGCAATGAACAGATCGTTCATGAATCACATATCTGGGACTAATGCAGCAGGATGTCGAAATGAAATATGGTGGATTGTTGTTATTATTACGATAATAATAATAGCATGATATTAAGAGCGCGCCAGGAGCGTTCACAGCCGAGGAGACCGAAGTTCTTTTCATGGCCGTAAAAGACAGAGAAGTGACGTTGAATGGGGGTAAGTTATGTCCTTATAGTTATGCATATTATTCATATAGTTATGGCCAAACAGGTCTGATCCATCATTACTACAATTAGCCTGAACAAAATTGGGTAGCCTAAATGTGTAAGCTTAAAGTGTTAATATTTTTCCTTGTTAGAATGTATGATTTGCAAAAATAAACGGCTGCATCTGTGTTGATGAATCAGAGTGTTAGCTACATAATGGCCAAGCATGCTGGTTGTTGCTGGTATACGTTGCAAATAGAGGGCGGCAAAATTGCTTTTCGCCTAGAGCGGCAGAAGTGCACGTGCCAGTCCTAGCTGTAAACACTTGATGATGCGAGAGAAATAGCAGAGTGAACATTGCTGTAAACACTTGATGATGCGAGCGAAATAGCGGAGTGAACATTGCTGTAAACACTTGATGATGCGAGCGAAATAGCGGAGTGAACATTGCTGTAAACACTTGATGATGCGAGCGAAATAGCGGAGTGAACATTGCTGTAAACACTTGATGATGCGAGCGAAATAGCGGAGTGAACATTGCTGTAAACACTTGATGATGCGAGCGAAATACTGGAGTGAACATGGCAGTAAACGACTTTTGCTTCAGTTTGAAAAACCCCGGAATGTTCTCCATAACAAGGCTAATTGCATCCCGTGTCTTGTTTCCCATTTCTGTCGTTTCAGTCATTGCGGTTTTCGATTTCTCTAACCTACAATGTAAAACTCGGCGCTTAGCGTCTACGTCACGGCTCTCAGCCCGCCCTCTGTTCGTTGATTGGCCGGCTGTTTTCAGGCCGGTGGAAAACTGAAAGATAGGCCGCTATCTCAGACTGACTACAGGAGCGAAATGAAATTAGCGGAAGTAGGAAGTCTGACGTAGTTAGGCTAGCAGTGTTGGGCCACAATCTGTAAGTAGGCTAAGACTTAATCATTTAAATGTATTTGCATGTATAATTCAAGACGTAGCCTTGTGTTTAATTTTTTTCAAATGCCAGCGCTGGCTTTATACTAGCCACTACTAGTTAGACTATGCTATTTTGTGTCTACGACAAACGCATACAAACATTATGGACCTGAATTTTCTATAAGTACTAATGTTTTAAACATATTTTTCATGTATATATGCTTTATGACGTTATTTTCGATTTCTGATCAAGAACGTAAACTTGCCAACGCTGTTTGAGTATAACATTAGTAGCCAGTCAGTTGCTATTGTTGCCAGTCAGATGCTATTGTGTAAAACAAACGTGTATAAAGTTAAAAAAATGTAGCAAATTATCATTCAGAAACGTTTAGTAAGAGCCGTCCCAGATAGCAAACTGACATTGAATCAACGTGGAAACATGACATCGAAACAACGTTGATCTGACATTGTTTTGCTCATCGAATTAACAATTTGCAAGAAAAACGCACACGCAAACAAACAAACAAAACATTTTACTATCAGAGACATATTTGCATTGTTTTGCATACAGCTACAGCCAGAAAACTCAATATTGTTTAACCCTCAGGTGCTCTTCATTTCGGAGTCACACTTGTTATCTTCCTGGTTAAAAGTGACCGGACACCTACAAATGAAACTTTCTCCATCTATAATATTTATTATTTTTAATTTAGTATTTTGAGACAATTTAATTAAATTTATTTATATTTATGCAATATTTATGGTTTATTTTTGCCATGAAAAAAATATATATATATATATTATTTTTTTCAAAAAAATATGAATGCAGTATTTTAGTTTAATATAGAGTCAAGGCCTTCAGAAAAAATATATATTTTAGAAGAAAATTGGCACCATCTGGTTACAGTATAAGGAAAAAGCGTAGAATCATGGTGTAACCACTAGATGGCATGTACAGCTCTCTATGGAGAGGCATGTGAATTCCCCAGCTGTTTATGAACACATTTTTTTTGTTGTTGTTGGTGGTGGATTTGAAAATATAGTTGAAACAATCTCAAAACCTATTTCTTATATAAAAAAAACCTGACAAAAATAAAAAAAAATCACTTTTTTTACAATTTCCTATTCATTTCCTATGGAGGTCATTTTTGACCAAAGACCACAAGTGTGACTATTTTTTTAAGACCACTTAGCATGCTCAGATCATGACCTCAATTTTTTGTGTTGTTTACATACCCAATGCCATAAAAGTCACAGAGTTTCGTAATTTTCTGAAGAAGCTGTGATTTTAAAATTTTCCAAACAGATTTCTCTAATCACAATTTATTGGTGTTTTTGTGTATAAAAGTGTGTATGTGTGTGTAGGGGTGGGTATGTCTGTTTTGCACTCTTGATGTTTTAGAGTGTCACCCCTTCAATGCTGAGCACTTTTTTCTGCATTCGTGGCCGATGTGTAGATTGTACACACAAAAATTCTCAAAGTTTTTGTGTTTTTGTCAATTTCCCATTCATTTCCTATGGGTCCATTTCCCATTTTTGACCGAAGAGCACAAGTGTGACTTTTTTTTACGACCACTTAGCCTGCTTGGATCATGACCTCAATTTTTTTTGTGTTCACATACCCAATGCCATAAAAGTCACCAAGTTTCGTAACATTCCGATGAAGCTGTGATTTTTTAAATTTCAAAACAGAAATTTTTTTTTGACCGAAGAGCACCTGAGGGTTAACTATTAACACAGTTTTTATTAGTTTATTTATTTATTTACAGGCCAGTTGCTGAAAGCTGGTGAGATGAAGGAAGACTAGTATTCTTGTGCATATTCATCTCTGGAGGTGATTACCAATGATTGTATTGATCATTAAAGTATATTGTATCTTATTTATATTGTAGATTTGTCTGTAAACACAGTCTTGACTTTTGTGTGACTCTCCCGGTATGAAATGCCCATGGCCACCCACATCAGATGACTTAAATGTGAGCGAGGCAAAATCTGTCGTGCCAATTGAACTTTACAATGTGATTTCATGGATTATTGGTGCAACTGAGGAACCACCACTGGCCCATTATGGTGATATTCCAGATGATTTGAACCTAAAAGTGATATCTATCTGTCAAGACATAGTGTATCTTGCTTCATCTAAGGGCCAGAGGCAGACCCCTGAATCATTGTGTGTTGGTCTAACATTTCGCCTTTAACAGTTGCCTGTGCAGGGCAGCAGAGGACAAGACAGCACTACTTTCTTGTAGGGCCTGTGGTGACTTTGAGTATTCCTCTACCAAAGAGACCATAAGATTCGGGCCCTGTTTGCCTTAGCAGCATGCAGACAGTTTTGGCTGTTTCCACTAGATATCAGCAAATACCTGAAAAAGAAATTTTGTCTCTGTCATATTTTATTTAATATCTATTCAAATGTATCTGAAGGGAGGAATATTTTTTAATTTTTATTTTTAGGTTATAAATTCATTTTTGAAAGGCCATGTGTGCTCTAGCACCATACAGACATATACACATACAGTTTTAGTTGATTCCAGCATATGTCAGCAAACACAGGAAAAAAATCATTATGTATCATACTATAAGGAAGAGTTATTCTAAAGCACCCAAAGGTTGGTAAAGTGCCTTTTTTTGGTCATTCAAGTATCCAAGTCCCTCACCTGTCAAAAGTGCAAAATCAAGATATTGCAAAGCACATTACCATCAAGGACTTGTAATCATGTTTCAAAGAAAGCAATGAGACTCATTAGTAGTTTTTTCCTTTTATATGCAAATAAATCAAACATATTTTGTATAGCAATAATTTGAATAGAAAATGTGCAGAGGTATATAAAGTGCAATATTAAAAAAATGAATACAAAGTTTTGAAAAATAAAGTGCAAACATTTGTCTGATAATCTAAAAATGAAACTAACGAAAAAAAGAACAATGATCTTCTTGTCAAATAAAATATAATTGCTAAATTGTGTAAATAAATAAACTGAAAATATATTCCTAAAAATAAAATAAATAAAATGCAAATTGTTTTGAATAAAATTCAAAACAATTTAAACAGATGGTGACCTGGATGAGTATTGTCCTTGGTGATGTTCTTAGCTCTTGAGAGAATGCTAAGTGCAATGTCTGACAGGGAGGGTAGGGAGCATCCAATGATGTTTTCTGCAGTCTTAATGATTCTCTGCAAAGTCTTTTTGTCGGCAGCAGAACATGCAATGAACCACACAGATATGCAATATGACATAATGCTCTCAGTGGTGGATTTATAGAAGGACACCAGCAGCTTCGAATTCATGTTGTTTTTCTTGAGCATCCTCAAGAAGTAGAGGCGCTGCTGTGCTTTTTTTACAACAGTGGTGGTGTTAGTTGTCCAGGAGAAACGATCTGTAATGTGGATGCCCAGAAATTTAAATGATTGAACTCCCTCCATGCACTCACCATTTATGAAGAGAGGTTGGTGGTGTGTATTACATTTTCTGAAGTCCATTATAAGTTCCTCTGTTTTTGCAATGTTTAGGATTAGATTATTGGCAGAGCACCACTCAGACAGATTCTGCACTTCCTGTCTGTAGGCAGACTCATCCCCACCCGTTATGAGTCCTACAACAGTAGTGTCGTCTGCAAACTTTATGATGGAGTTGGTGGAAAATGATGGTAAACAGTCAGAGGTGTATAATGAGTAAAGGAGAGGACTCAGCAGGACTCAGCACTCATCCACGAAGAGCATCCTGACGTAGCTGTTTTCTCTGTTCGAGCAGTATGGAGAGTAATGGATAAAGCATCATCTGTGGATCTGTTTGACTTATATGCAAACTGATGATTATCCAGGGAGTGAGGTAGACTGTCTTGCACATGTTTGAGTACCAGTCTCTCAAAGCACTTCATTACAAGAGAGAGTGAGGGCCACCGGTCTATAGTCTGCAAGGCTGTTTGATGCTGATTTCTTAGGAATAGGGATAATAGTTGCGGATTTCAAGGAGGAGGGGACAATGGCCTGAGCGAGAGATAAGTTGAAAATGGTGGTAAAAACAGCAGAGAGTTCATTACAACATGCTCCTGGGTACCCCATCAGGGCCAGCTGCCTTCCTGGGGTTCACTGCTTTAAAAACCTGTCTCACTTTCGTGCCGTCTGGACAGTGAGAACAGGCATGTCAGTGACCACAGACTGAGGTGAGTTAAATGAGCTCTTGGTCTCAAAACGGGCAAAGAAGTTGTTCAGACTACTGTGTCCCTCACTGTGCCAGTGCTTGAAGCAATTCCTGGTTGACACCATGCACAGTGCAACACTGTTTCTTTTCCTCTAGTTTGCACATCACGCAGGTTCTCTCGCAGCAGTAGCATCACTTGCAAAATATTCGGGAAGGCATGTTTGGGTTGGTGTCCTTGAGCTGGCAGCTGATGTTGTTGGCACAGTGGAATCCTTGACAAGCTCAGAAACAAGTTGAAGACTAAAATTTCATCTTTTAATGTTATTTCATTATTAAATATTATGTATCTGTATTATTGTTCTTTATTAATATTTATAATCAATGTATTATCTTATGGAGTTTCAAAGCATGAGTTTGAGAGCATGAGAGATAACATATGTCAGGGGAAAGCTATATTCTGCTTAGAGGTATGTGTGCAATGTAACATGTTCACTCAGCATAAATGTTTCCACTGATGTAAGTGTATCACAGATGTACAACCAACAAGGATAGTTCTTAATATGGAAGAGAATCGTGACATGTTAAACAACTGTATGTATGACATATACGTTCTAAGTTAAGAAGCTCAGAGCAACACGTTGTTACCTTACATGGAAGCTGTAAGACTGTATGTGATGTATAAAACCAAAGGTCTCTGTACTCCGGGTCAGAGAAACAGAGAAACCGAGAAACAGAGAAACATAAGAAACACGAGGAACGTGTAGGCATGACCAGATGCGAGGAACAAAGAAACATATAGACCAGGCATGAACTCAACATTTTGAAGTTTCTCTCCTGACATATATATAATAAAACTTTCTTGGCAAGATAACTGGTGTCCGGTCCCGTAAATTGAATAATAACGGGGAAACACAAGAGGCTTTAATTCCGAGTCTACACAAGTTCTTCTCTGAACATTTTCTGGGACAAAGGGGTCTTATTCTGAGCTTTGGACTGTTCACTGTGCACATGTAATATCCAATGAGTGCATCGGAAAGATCAACACCGCCCATGTATTTATTGTACTCGAGCACTGCTTGTGGAATCGGGACACCCTCTCTTCTCCAGACACCGTCAGCACTCTTCACACACTCTTCACACATCGGTGTACCCTGTCATTGCTGTAAGCTTTGTGTATAGTTGAACACATTGGTTCTCATTCATGAAACACGAGCAGAACGAATTTGTGTGTAAATCGTGTGTAAAGTGGTTCTTGGCGTGACATTTTCGGATTAGTTAAAATGTTCGTACTTTCCAAATATTAGTTGGTATGCAAGAAATCTACACCTGCTCTAGGGTTGGGTACCGAAACTCTGTTCTAATAGGGAACTGGTTCTGACGTAAACGGTAGTAACCAGACCGAATAAGAATGAAAACTTCGGTGCCTGATTTCGATGCCTAAGTCTGTGGCATGAGGCGCACACACGCAGTCTCTCGCTGTCTCTCTCTCTCCGACGTGCGCGCACTATACGGTTTCTTGAAGCACTGTCTGATCTGTCGCGCGCGCTCTTGCTCGCTCGCTCGCGCTGAGATTCCGGGAGATTTGAACTAATTTGCGATCATTCGGGAGCCGTTATGCGGGAGACTCCCGAAACGTCTGCTGATAGCGAGGAGATTAAGGAAGATGCTGAAGACAAAACGCTGCAAGGTTTGGCTGCATTTCATGTGTAAAATTACGCGTCGATTGTCTATGGATATAGAATTACCGGGTACATATTTAAACAGCATTTTGAAAAAAATATTTTATATACTAATTACATAATTTTTTTTTTACATACGGTTTTTCTTTTTACTTTTATTATGAGAGCCAGTAATAGTAGATCTGGTGATTCGATCCAGTTTGAATAAGATTTTTCCGAAGTGAACTAATTCGTTTTTTTGCTGTCTAGCTGCTGCATCTTTAACCTTGAACTTGAAGAAGTGTGAGTTCGCTAAAGCGTCCGTCATATACTTAGGAAAGCAGGTAGGAAACGGTCATGTACGTCCATTAGAGGGAAAAGTGTCTGTTGTACTGGAATATCCAGTACCTACTACAAAGGCGAGAGCTGCGTAGATTTCTGGGAATGGTAGGGTACTACCGGTGCTTTTGTAGAAACTTCTCGAGTGTAGTAGCTCCCTTAACTCGATTATGTAGTCCTAAAGTTGATTTTGATTGGACTAACGAGTGCCAACAGGCCTTTTTGTCTGCAAAGTCTCTTTTGTGCAGTGCTCCGGTGTTGTCTGCGCCGGACGTGTTCTCTCCATTTCAATTGGAGGTAGATGCCAGTGCTGTGGGAGCAGGAGCTGTGTCTCTACAGGAGGGTGCTGACGGAATACCTCATCCAGTCTTATACTTCTCGGCTAAGTTTAATCGTCATCAATTCATCTACTCTACAATTGAGAAGGAAACTTTAGCGCTTCTGCTGGCACTACAACATTTTGATGTTTACGTGGGGGCCAGTACATTTCCTGTCATTGTTTACACGGATCATAATCTGTTAATTTTCTTCAGTAGGATGTATAACCATAATCAGCGTCTGATGCGATGGGCATTAATGGTACAACCCTATAACTTAGAGATCCGCTATAAAAAAGGAGCTGAGAATGTAGTGGCTGATGCATTGTCACGGGTTTAGATTTATTTATTTATTTATTTTTGTGTTCTCGGTCGTTAGCATTCACAAACATTTCTTTCACTTTTTCTCAGTATGATGAGAGGGAGAGGAGTGGAAAAGAACTGTTTCTGTCTTCAGGGGGAAGTGTTACGGCCTGAGCCTTTTGTTAATGTATGTGTCCTGCTATGGCTGATTTGATTCTCTTCTCTTTGATTAGGCTTTGCCTCTGCTCTGCACACCTGCAGCCTGTTAGTGAAACTCTGGGCTGGGGATATAATCAGAGCGCGGACGCACGGGAGGCACGCACGAGAGTCACACGTGTGTCACACACCTGTACAGAGGAGGTCACAGTCGGAGCGGAGGCTGATCACTGGTCCCGTTCCTATCGCGGGCATGATCGTATCGATCACTGTTTTAGCTCTGTCAAGAGTTTGGCGTGCATTGGAGTGAGAGAGCCCTATGCGTGTCATGATGTTTCCACCAGCCGCTGCTAAACTGTGCTTTAATATGCTGAATGTTTTGTGGGTTTATGGTTGTTAATGTCTGTCATCCGTATCTGGTACTGGTAAATTGGTACATTTTGTAGACCGTGTCTTTATGTTACTTACCCCCTCTCCTGAACGAGCACTTTAAAAGCGGGGTTCGTAACACAAGCTTAATGTCAAACCATTTTCTTCTCACTTCTGGGACTGTTCGATTAACAGATGAAACTCCATTAACTGCATCTGTAATATGCTGCCAAGCTTCCTTTTTTTAGGACCTGATACGCCACTATGTACGCTTGAAAATAAAATGTGGCATTTTGAATGAACTTCTGATAATTAAACTTCAATTTCTGCATCCAAGAAATCTTTCTTTTTCATTCGCATTCATGTATTATTATATGCCTAAACATAGATGTCAGTTGGATATAATGGGCAGGATTTATGGTAATTGAGAATGAACGTGCATGCGCATCCCATTTATGACTGATTGGAATTCATTAACACACACACAAATTCCACTATCACATCTGACGTTTACAAAGTATTTGTGAATCAGGAGAAGAGTTTTTGGGAAGATCTCTTTACGCGCAAATCACTCTCATATTTACTTGTATATTTACGAATGTTTCATGAATGAGACCCATTGTCACTTCTCTAGTGTCCATCCATTTCACACACAGGACCATTCCATTTCTGAGCCAACGAATTTCTCCCCTTTTGACCTTCTTGTTGAGGTAGTTGATTTTGGTTTTTGGAAAGCCTATTCTATTAGTCCATATGGTGCCACAAGCTAGAGTCCGATTGGACAGTAAATCCAGGAATAGAGTTGGGGTAGTATAAAAATTGTCCATAAAAATATGATAGCCCTGAACAGCAAACTAAAATCTAAAAGCTGAATGACCAATTCATAACTGAGGCCTTTACCTGTGTCTTCGGATTTGCCCTCATACACAAAAAGTTCCAGGTGTATGCAGGCAATGAATCAGCAAGGACAAACAATTTATAGCCCCATTTTGTGGGATTGTCCTTCATATAGTTTCAGCCCAATTTCTGCTCTTGATGCAACCATGCGTTCATCCACTGCTAGTAGCCTTTGTGGTTGAAAATATGTCTTGCACGCAGAAACAATGCTGCTATAGAGGGGTTTTATTTTTAACAGTCTGTCACAGCCAAGGCTTCCCTTTTTTTCTTGTGTTATCTTCATTTTCTGTTAGATCACAGAGATTAAGGTTCGAAAAAGTGCCGCGGGCCGCCCACCCCCAATGTGCAACACCGCCCGAGGAGCAGACCGTGGAACACAGGAGGCATGAGGCACAGACTTGTAAATTACGGGTCTTTATTTTGCTTGATCAATAAAACAGTCTTTTTAAATGTTTGTTCCGTGGTTCTTCATTTCCAGCGACAGAGACGTCTCAATGGTTCCTCAAGCTCTGAACATCAGAGGGTCAGCAAAGCTCCAAGCTTCTCATTCGCTCACTGGTTCAGCTCAATGGTTCTTCCAGCTCTGCACAACAGAGGGTCAGTAACAGCTCGTAGCTTCACATTCGCTCAACGGCTCAATGGTTCCTCCAGCTCGGCTCAATGGTTCCTCCAACTCTGAACATCAAAGGGTCAGCAACGCTCCAAGCTTCTCATTCGCTTACCGGCTCAATGGTTCCTCCAGCTCTGAACAACAGAGGGTCAGTAACAGTTTGTAGCTTCACATTCGCTCACCGGCTCAGTGGTTCCTCCAGCTCTGAAAAACAGAGGGTCAGCAACAGCTCATAGCTTCTTATTCGCTCGCCGGCTCAATGGTTCCTCCAGCTCTGAAGAACAGGGTCAGCAACACTCCAAGCTTCTCATTCCCTCATGGCTCACTGGTTCCTCCAGCTCTGAACATCAGAGGGTCAGTAACAGCTCATAGATTCACAATAGCTTACCAGATCAATGGTTCCTTCAGCTCTGAAAACAGAGGGTCAGCAACAGCTTATAGAATCTCATTCACTCACCGGCTCAATGGTTCCTCCAGCTCTGAAAAACAGAGAGTCAGCAACAGCTCATAGCTTCTCATTCGCTCATCAATAAAGGGAGGATTGGAAAACAGCAGGGGAGATACTCAGTTCAGCAGCTCTGATATACTTAAGCACAGATGGGGGACAGACGAAGGTGTCAACATTCACTCTGTCTTGTGTACTCACAGGTTTGGATTGTGGTAGAAGATAGACTCAGTTCAGCAGCTCTGATATATTTCAGCACAGATGGGGGTCAGACGAAGATGTCAACATTCACTCTGTATTGTGTACTCACAGGGCTGGATAACAGCTGGGGAGGTTCTCAGTTCAGTCTCAATTCAGCAGCTCCAATATACTTCAGCACAGACGGAGGAATAATGATGCGGAGGTCACCAGTACACTCCACAGTATAAATAACTTCAAGCACTGTAAATACAAGATTCACAGGGAATAAGGTGGTTGTACCGGATCCAAACTAATGCCTCATCAGATGGAATTGTCATTGCGTTGGTCAACTTAAGTTCACAAGTTCGTTCATTCCTACCTCCTCATCCATGGGTCTCTCCTTCTCCTCTCTGCGTGCACCAGCTCTGCCTTTTATAATCCATTTTAGAAACCGCGTCCCAATGGCTGCCCAAACTCTCCTCCTCTCATACCTGTCAGTAATTCCGCTCATCAGTTTTCCCCGATCGGCGATAGCACACGGGGAAAACCGGAACCGGTTTTGCTCCCCGGGGTACAACAACTTCCGTGCACAAGGTTCCGGCTCCAGTCACCCCGTGACATAAGCATTTGTGTTTTTTTTATTAATGTGTCAATAACAGATGTGGTAAAGGATAACTACAAAAGCTCAAGTGGTGAAATCATTGCACTTCTTATGAGCTGATGAGCTGAGGTCCTGGTGGTCATTTTGGTGCAAATGGGAACAAAACTGGGTCCTCATCTGCATCTATTTCAGTGTGCCAGCTTTCTTCATTTGATGATGATGGCTGAGAACTCCTCCCACTTTGTGCAGTCCCAGCTCTGCCTCCAGCTCTGCCTCTAGGTCTGCAGTGGGGCTGGCGATGGGGGTTGGCAGCCAAGATGTGTTTGAGGACTGAGAAGAGTGACATGGCCTCTCTGCGTGACTAGGCGGAATCCAATAATTGTCAGATGAACTTACACTGGAACACAAAATAATAAACTTATAACAAAGTAAATATCTGAATACTCACGTCCATTTATTGTTTACTCATTACGATAAACGACACATATACGACCACTAACACAGCCATTTGCGCATTGGAGAACGCACATTGGTATTGCTCGCACAACCACAATAATACATATAATACAAATAATAACTTCACAAAACATTTTTTAAGTCTATAAACACTATCACAGAACATTTCAGTTTGTATATGGTAAGCTTAGAAGTAGTTACTTATCCACGTCAGGATCCACTCCATCAATGAAAGCTGCTTCGCGCATGGAGTCAAAGCTTGCATCGCTTTCAGGATCTGTGTCATTGAATCGGTTGATTTTTTTCTAAAACAGCCTCCACACCGACAAAAACCTTCTTCTGTGGCTATTTTCCATTTCCTGATGCCATTTCAGCAGCTACCAAAGAAATCTGTTTGTTCGGGTGTTTGGTGAGACATGTCTGTGTGTTTTGCGCACGTCACCTAGTGATCTCTCCACAGTCAGGCTGCAATATCAGAGCACCTAATTGGTCCAACGAACTTTGTAGGTTGGTTAGTGTTAAACCCAGTCAGTGTTTCTGCGGCCATTTCCTTTGTGCTTCGGCACTAAAGAGAGTCAATTATAGAAAGAGCAACACTGGTGTGTCTGCGTTTTTTTTTTTTTTTGTTCAAGATGTCATTCCACCCCTGCGTTCCTGGATGTGGTCGTTCCCTGTTCTGTCCCCCGTTCTCCTTCTGGGAGAGAGTAGCGTTGCTCAAGGCGGGTCCAGAAATGTCAGCTATGCTGAAGCGGGCTGCCAAGACGGTCAGGCTCGCGCTGAAATCCTCCATCTCCCGAACCTTCTGGGTTGGATGATTGGTATCTCAGGGCGGGCCATACTGGTCCCCCAGTGCCCTTCTTTCCCGAAGTGTCTGTCACGATGCTGCTGTTTCCGGCAACTGGTACCTCTTAGAAGGGTGATCTACGTCTCCCCTCAAAGCCTGTAAGTTCTAGTCCAATCTCATGGGCAAGGCTTACAGAGCCTGTGGGCAAGGCACTTTCTCCCTGCATGCCTTGGCGTTGATGCAGGTCCACCAGGCCAAATGGACATACACAAGGGTAGTCCAGACCATGAGCTCATAAGTGAGCTTTTAAGTGAGAAATGGGGACTACCTCCATCTTCCAGGTTTGGCTCTTTGGCAACGCAGTGGAGAACTTTGCCCAACAGTTGCTCGCCGCATTTAGAAGCAGATAGAGGCGCAGTGGCCCGCTGCTACCTCAACCCATCTGCCGGACTAGCAGCAGTGGAGGTGGCAAAAAAGGTATGGCCTTTTCCTCCACTCCTACTAGGTCTCAGTGTGGCCCGAACTTAGGGTCGGGAACCAAAATGGGTCGCAGACCCGTTTTATTGGGTCGCCAATTGGCAGACTAAAATGCATATCAATCTTATGTGAATGAGCATTCTTTTTGCTACACTTGTCTGTTCAGCATATGCTGTGGGGGTTTCTAACTCTCTCTTCTCCCTAACCCAAGTCTTGTTTAATACAATCCAGTCTGTTACAAATCCATCTGTTAATGTGTTTGAAAATGTATCTAAATCAACCTGTGATGAGTTTCTCCAATACTTTATTGATAAAGTGGCCTCAGTTAGACAGAGTGTAAACAGTAGTATAGTTGTTGGTTCATATGTCCACCTATCACTTCCTTCACCTCCTGCTATTTTTGATGTGTTTGAGCCAGTGTTACTCTTTCAGCTCTCAAATGTTGTCCAGAAGCTGATAGCTACCAACTGTTCCCTGGACATTATTCCATCTAAAATGTTTAAACAGGTTTTTGATACAGTTGGACCATGTCTTCTCTCTATTTTCAATGCCAGCCTTAGCTCAGGGTCTGTCCCAACTGTTTTTAAGAAGGCTGTGGTCAGGCCACTAATCAAAAAACCTAATCTCGATCCGTCAGTTTTCTCAAATTTCAGACCTGTGTCCCATCTGCCTTTTCTCTCTAAAGTTTTGGAAAAGCTCGTTTTCATACAACTTCAATCATTCTTGTATCAGAACCATATTTTTGAACAATTTCAATCCGGTTTCAGGGCACGTCACAGCACAGAGTCTGCGCTGTTGAAGGTGCAGAAAGACATCTTGTTATCCTTGGACGCTAAAAAACCTGTTCTGTTGATAATGCTGGACCTCACTGCAGCATTTGATACGGTGGACCATTCTATCCTCCTGACCCGTCTGGCCCAGCAGGTGGGCCTTCAATGACTCGTGCTGCAGTGGTTCAAGTCATATCTTGCCGATAGAACTCACTCTGTGATGATCAATGATCTCTCCTCTTCTCCGGCCCCATTTTCCCTCTGGTGTGCCACAGGGTTCTATCCTTGGCCCGGTCTTATTTTCTTTATATATGCTCCCCTTAGGTTCTGTGATATCCCGGCATAATGTCTGTTTCCATCTGTATGCAGATGACATACAAATGTATCTGCCAGTTGCCCAGAACTCCCCAGACACACAGTCCATTCAGACATGTCCGGATGACATTAAACTTTAGCTATCACAAAATCTGCTCTGTCTAAATGATTCAAAGACTGAATTTATCTTATTTGATGCCTCTAGCCCAACAAAGGCAGCTCCCGATCTGGCACCCCTGACCACCCACCTCAGTTTTGTAGTTAGGAATCTTGGGGTGTTTTCTGGACCGTAGTCTGAAGCTCGATAAACAGATACGACCTTGTGATCAGGACAAGCTTCTTTCAGCTTCGTCGATTGCCAAAGTCAAACCATTCCTTAGTAGTAGGGACCTCGAGAAAACAATCTACGCTTTTATTAGTTCACGCTTGGATTACTGCAATGCCCTCTACATCGGATTAAATCAGGCCCTCTCTGCACCGTCTACAGCTTGTCCAGAACGCAGCGGCAAGGTTTCTTACCAACACCCGTAAACATGACCACATCACTCCTGTCCTTCTCTCTCTCCACTGGCTTCCAGTCCAGTTTAGAATTCAGTTTAAGATCTTACTGTTTGTTTTTTGCTCTATCCATGGCCTTTACCTGCTTATCTGTGTAATACGCTGACCCTTTATCAGCCCAGCAGAGCCCTGCGCTCTTCTGAACAACATCTGCTGGTGGTCCCAGGATCCAGGTGCAAAAAGTGGGGTGATCGTGCCTTTGCAGTAGTGGGGCAGAAACTTTGGAATGCGCTGCCTCTGGAACTACGCTCCATCATGGACCTGCCCCTGTTCAAGGCCAGGTTGAAGAACTACCTTTTAGATCGGCTTTTGACACTGGACTGACAACTGATTAGCAAAATGATTTTATAGAAGTGTTTGTATTTTTATTTTTTATTTTTTGTATTGTATTGTTGTTTCTGTCCTGTTGTTTTTTTCTCCTGTTCTTTTTTCCCCTGTCCAGCGCTTTGATCAACTCATGGTTGTTGTAAAGTGCTATATAAATAAAAAATTGATTGATTGAAAATACAATAAATAAATAATAAAAATGAATAATTTTTTTTCTGCCAGGAAATCGACAAAGATATAACAGATTTTAACACTTGCACACAACATAAAAGCTAAAAATGTGTAATTCTTGTTCCAAAAAAATAAAATAAAAATAAAAATGAATGGCATTAATAATAATGTGCTTAGCTCTTTTAAACTTCAAACAGAACTACAGTACGTCTTTTTGAATGCACATTGTAGAACATAATGCAAAACTATGCAGAGTCAAAACTGATTAATCATTGATTCCAAACTGATCAGGCAGTTTGTAAGACGGCATATTTGATTTCAATTAAGTCATTCAACTACGCTCTCAGAGTCACAGCTATTTACAAAGTAGGGGTGGGAAAAAAAATCGATATTGCAATATATTGTTGTGCTCTCTGTTGCAATAAATAATCGATACACTAACGCCCAATATCGATATTTTATTACAACACAAAATGATTAATTTACCCGTTGTCAGTGTCACTGTCACTACCCAATATCTACCATTCTGTTTGTGAGGGGCGCTGTTCGAGTAAATAGGGGTAAAGTGGTGCAAACAGTGGCTGGTGAAGAAAACAAGTTAACTAACAACAAGAGAAGCGAGAAGAATGGCGGAAAACAATAAAAAACTAATCAAAGACCCACCCGCTAGATTCCACTCTAAAGTGTGGAGACACTAAGGCCCTGTGATTTCCGCGACCATGGAATCGCGGATGGATTTGGCCAATTAACGTGGAATCTAGTGTTTACGCAGAATTTCGTGGAATTTTACACATTTGGTTTGAAATTCTGTTTTTGTGTGGGAGAAGAACGCATGTCTGGTGAAAATGCAGACCAGGGGAAGCAAATCTGGGCGACACAAACCCACCAACCTGTCATTTCAGCTACAATGATGAAATCAAAACAATGAAAGCATGGCGAAGCGGCTCTCCACGGCTCTGCTTTCGTCGGCAAAAAGTTAAGAAACTCAACGCTATAAGCCGTCAGTGCCGAGCCGAGCAGTTCGCACGTGACTTATGCAGTGTTTCCCACACATAGACTAATTCGCCGCCACATACTGCGTTTCGGTTTTTAACACTATTTAAAACACGCAGCGTATTCTTTCAGTTGTATTTCCCCGCTCTGCCTCCGTTTCTCTCTCACTCACGCGTCTCTCTCACTCACACACACACACACACACACACACACACAACGTGCACACCCGCGTCTGTCTATGAGGCGCCGGACTGGACAAAAGCAAAGCGAACTCCATGAGCGACAGAGTGTGACTTTATTTAAACTTATATAAACTAATATAATTTCTATTACTGGACAGTTTAAAGCTCATAACCATATTTTCTTGTTAATTTCCTTATTTCCTTATTCCTTCTTTTTTCTTTTCAGTCACATATATCGTGATATATCGTAGATATCGCAAATCGTGATATTATCATATCGTGGACCACATATCACCACAGAATTGAATCGTGAGGTACCTGTTATCGTCCCACCCCTATTACAAAGAGCCTTCGAGTCATTTCCCACCACAGGTGTAATCCATGTTTGGAGAGATGTTACTCTCCCTGTTAGCAACAGCTTACTTATTGGACTTAAGCAAAACTATCACTTGAATATACAGCTATGAATTCCAAATCAGCCAACGCTGCACCGTGTGTGTGTCTGTTTTTTTTTGTTTTTTTTTACCTGCACAACCAAATTCAAAACCTGCTCAATCTGGCAACACTGGACTATTTTGCACATCACCATAATGTATGGGAATACAAGCACTGCAATAAAATATACAATATACCAGTTTTTTTTTTTTGTGGACCTTGGCCTTGTTCCACATGAGGACTTTACTGGATTATACAGTTTGTCAGAGACAACAGGCCAGGGCATTGCTAAGATGGTAACTGATGTGCTGTTGAGGAGAGGTCTTCTTCATACAAGATGGATTTGTATTTGCTATTATTATTATTACTCATAAAATAAACTTTCATATTCCGTATATTTATGAAATTGCATATCCAAACCCCCACTTAATGTATTTTGTTTTTAATCACAAGCTCTCTGCAACTTAATTTATTAATGAAATGTAATAATCACAAAGATCAAATATTGAATTAGTGGCCCACATAATCTCACAATGTCGGCTGGTCTATATCTGCCTGTTCCTGTCATTAAAAGTAACTCTTCACAATACTCTTTGTCATCAGCTTATACAGATGAGGAATACAGATGAGGAAGTAAAAAGAAGTAGTCTTAAAAATGCCAAAGAACAGTTACAAATCATGCAACACAGGAGGAATCTTACATCATTTATCTTTGAAAAACCCTGTTTAGAAAGTTTCCATATAGAAATATTCTTATTTGGACAACTTCAGATATTGTATTTTCTTCACTTTAATTGATTTTCTCCCGTGCTTCACATGTCAGTAGAACGTATACAACTTCTGTGGTGTCCTTCAGGCTGTTTGTCTTTAGAAATAAACAGATATTCTTTCAGATAGTTTTTCATCGACACTCAAGATGATGAAGGCGATTACAAAATTATTCTAGTGCAAACTAGCGTGGGTAAGGCCAAACATCAATGCAGTATCATTAATGTGATGACATGCTAAAGCACTTGAGGCAAGAGAAAAAGAGGATAAGATTTGAAGTACAACCCTCAACAGATACATACCGAGACCGACTGAATCACTTTTCACATCAGTACTCTCCATCATTTCTGTTTTCTGAACTGCTGAAGAAAATGTTTTGCTCACTTGTTTTTTGCTCTTTGTGTTTTGGACATCTGGTTGGTAAGTATTTCTATACTTTTAGTTACCAGAATTATAAATCTTTATAGTCTGTGTTTGATCCCACATTCAGTGCATTAGTTGCCTATTATCTTATTGCCATATTAAATGATGAATTTGGAAGCTCGTAATGTTCTAAACGTCACTCAGCTGACTCATCTGACCGTACAAAGTATCTGCAATATAAATAAAGTTGATGTTCCGTCAGAATTTCAAGAGCCTAAATGTGATTTAAACAAGACAAAGCAACAGTATTTAATGGGTTTCTGAATTATAGCCTACATAGTAAAAAACAACTAAAAGTTTGTGATAGAACAGTTATTCTTACTTAAATGTACCTGCTTAAATGTGCTACTGATGATAATCTCCCTCTGTTCTGCAGTGTTTGGTAATTCAGATGCTGTGAAATCGGTGTCAGTATCAGTGACGGAGGGCGAGACTATCACTCTACAGAATAATGATTCTCAGCTTCAGGAAAATTATCTGTTATCATGGACATTTGAAAGTCCACAGAGTCTTATAGCTGAAATCAATAAAGGGGCTAGAATCTTCCTCATACATGATGGTGTTCCTGATGGGAGATTCAGAGACAGACTGAAGCTAGACAATCAAACTGGATCTCTGACCATCACGAACACCCAAACCTCAGACTCTGGACTTTATGAAATGACCATCAAGAGCAAGAAAGAAAACACATACAGATTCACCGTTGCTGTCTATGGTGAGTCCACAACTACAGATTTGCTTGTTCTGTCTATTTATTACTAAATCAGCTTTTTTAGCAGTGGCATAGCTATGATACTGTAGTACTTAAAAGGACAAACCCAAGTTAAAATTTTGTCGTTATTTTACCCAAATCCTTTTAATTACTGGCAAAGTTGCTTGATTTCAGTAAATGTGTCTTTCTTAAGCCATAACTGTTTCGAAACATTTTGAAATTCCAACGGTTTATCTGATGGATAACTTTTTTTTTTTTTTTTTAACAGATGTTTTAATGAGGAATTTTTATTATAAGGAGTAACAGTAGCCTAGCCCTAGTTAATTGTCTATTGGCCTTTTTAGATGAGCCGTCCTTAAAACAAACCAAAAAAGCCCTGAAAAAATAAAGAACACATATTATACAGACACTTTAACAGTAGTTGTTAATTGCATTTGATAGATTATCCTTGCAATCAAAAATTTGCAATGGGTTTATAAAAGTGTTTTTGTACATGTTTTTGTTGCATTTACTTTGTTCTCAATGTTTTTAATTATCTTTAATATTATTTATGTTGGGGGAAAAAAACATACAATTTAATAATATTCAAAGATGTACGGCAGCAACTGAACTTAAGTTTTTAAGTTGAAATAGGTGTAATTTACATAGACTGATGCTCACATGTACTTTATGTAAAGATACAGTTTGTTGTTAGTTATTTTTAACATATTTTTAATTCTCTTTATTTCAGCTTATCTGATTGCTCCTGTCATCAGCAGTGACTCTTCACAATGTTTTTCACCATTATCATCGTGTTCACTGGTGTGTTCATCTGCGGATCTGGGTCATGTGACTCTGTCCTGGTACACAGGAATGAGTGTATTGTCCAGCACCAGTGTATCTGATCTCAGCAAAAGTCTCTCTCTACCTCTGGAGGTGGAATATCAGGATAAAAACACCTACAGCTGTGTGCTGAACAATCCCATCAGCAACCAGACCACACATCTGGACATCAACACACTCTGCCACACATGTGCAGGTACAGCAGCACTGTTATTAGTTGCATTTATTCACTGAATTAATCTGTTGATTGGTAGTTTGAGATAAATGAGCTTCTGTCATCATTTACTCATGCATTTCTACGCTATTTTTAGTTTTTTCCTGTGGAGAAAATTTCTCGGGTTACGAATGGTAACCCTCGTTCCCTGAGTAGGGAACGGAGACGTCTCGTCGAAAGAATTGGGATCATGCGAGGGAGAGTGAATTAAAATGAGCCAATGAATATTGGCACATAGGACTTGCATTCGCGCCATGCCTGCCAGTGTGGGTATAAAGCGGAAGCGAGCACACACACACATATGCTTAACTGTACGTTAACTGTACGCTTTGAATGCTCTGATGTTGCAGGGAGAATAGAAGTGTCACAACATGAAATGTAATAAACAGAAAAAAAACAAGCAATACATTGAAGAAACCTTTTATAATGACATTATAAAGCATTTATATAACCGTTTTGGTCACATTTGGTCGGAAAAAAATAGTTAGCTATTATTTTTATTACTTGCAGTCAAATTGGTGTCACCGTGAGCAAATGAATTGCATTCCTGCTTTAAAACGAGTGTTCGAAAATATTTCAAAATAAAATTTGTGATCATGCGGTTCCTATAAGCAAACAACGTCATGTCAAAAATGATACAAAACCAGTAGGAAACACAGCAGCGGCGATGATTAGCTTCTCTTCCATTTTCTCAGAACTAATATTTTGGTAGAAATGAGAGTTTACATTGAATGTATCTCCGGAATCAGCCAGCGTTAAGGATGTCTATATTTTGATTGGTTGTTGGCATTTTGCCGCTGCTTGCCGCTGAAACCGTGTCACAGCTCATTACCATAAAAGTGATGCTCATAACACCCAAAACGCGTACGCCGATGGATTTGACGCTCCTTGCAGCTGAGAGAAGCCAGCTTCTATTGAAAATGAATGACTTCCGGACGCTTTGGAAGCTCAAGTCGGTGGCAGTGTGAACGTACAGTTACGGCTGAGAAGCTGGATGGTATCCAGTCCTCCGCGAAGGTACAGCAAGCATGGCAACGGGACGAGACATCTCCGTTCCCTACCCAGGGAACGAGGGTTACCATACCAGCCGTAACAACAGCTCTTTGAAAAAAACATGCCAATATCCATTGGCTCATTTTTAATTCACTCAAAGGCAATTGGTCTCCCTAGTGTGATCCCAATTCATTGGAAACTCCTCCAACAAGACATAGGAGTTCCCATTCAAAAGGGAAAGGGAGATATTTTAATGCCAGTGACTAAATTTAACTTCGCAATTCTGTTTCAGTTGATTCTTCAGGAGGCCACGCCAATTGTTGTGATTCTGTTGAAGCTGTGCTCCGATTGGTCGTCACTGCACTGATGGGTGTGGCTGCTGCAACTGCTATGTTCTTCTGATTGAGGACATCCGATTAACAAGAGTTTAAAAAGAGAAAATAAAAGAGATATCAGAGAATTTATCCAGTTAAGCATGCTTTGGAGAGGTTCCAAGTCAACATTTCTATCAACATACCTGTGAATTTTGAAAGATTTTGCATATGTTTTATCACTGTATCTACTAAAGACTATTTGGGAAAGATTTATACATTTGTATAGTGAAATGGCAAACATGAAACGCTTGAATAACTGCACGTCATTCTCATGCATGTGTTTTTTAGGCTCCCATCTTAACCTGCAGAAACAAATATCATCTGTTGTAAAGAGTAGTTTTTATCAATTAAGAATAATTTCCAAACTCAAATCTGTTGTCAATGATCTGAAAAAAGTCGTCCAAAACAAACCTTCATAACGGCATTCGATTGTGCTTCTAAAATATTAAATAAATTACCAATAACCAATTATGTAATTCATTGTCTAAAGGTACCAGTACATCCTATGTTATCCTTATTTTTGTTACAATCAAACACATCAAAGAACTTAAATTCTTTTTTTTCTTTTGTCTTACAATTTTTTTAATGACATATTTTCTGTTGTGATGAAAGTGTTTATATTTAGCATTTAGAAGAAAAAAAAAAAAACCTGATTGGGCTGCCGATGTACAAGTTTCATGTGCCATTAAGACAAAGATGGGGGAAAAATAGCCTGTTAGATGTCTTGGCCTAAAAAGCATGTCAGCCCACCAGGAATCTCCTATCCTACATGCGTGGACGTCACACTTTAAATCCTACCTTTTGCCTTGACCATCCACTTATTTAGCTGCATCACTTGACATGCCATCTACTTTTCCCTCTTTCTTTTTCTATTTTTAATCCCGTCAGCTTTTTTGCATCTTTTTCAACTCGTACCTGCTCACTCAGCGCTCACAGCGCCCCCGCTCACGAATAACATTAACTGATAATTCATCAGTTTGCTTAGCCAAAGCAAAGGGATACTCCACTTTTATTTTGTATATAGGCTCATTTTACAACTCTTTTAGCATAGCTTAGCATATAATTGAATCGGACAAGACCATTAGCATCTCTCTCAATAAAATGTTTGTAATAAGATGTAATAAGATGTTTGTAATAAGATGCTTCATTGCTACATTGTTACATCGTGTACTGTACTGTAAAGTTCGATTTTCTAGGCTGATATGGCCAGGAACTATTCTCTCATTCATGCGTAATAATAAGGAACTTTGTTGCCGACTGTACCAAGAGATGTAGTTATGACACTGCACGCATATGAATAATTATAACAATGGACTTCCATATGAAAATATCCTTGAACAGAACCAAACAGGTGTATATATTTACACACACCAGTGATGCGCGGGTCAATGTATTAACAACCCGCACCCGTACCGACGTTTTCAACTAACCCGCCCGCAACTCAGACCGCAAAAAAGTAGCGTCATTGGGCCATAGACGTGTAACAACACAGCATTGCAAGAAGACGTACACATAACAAAGCCAGCACTTTGGTCAACATCTTTCATTATTTTGGCAAATGTCTCCCACACTTTTATTCTTTCTATTTGTGCATAGTACAAGTACAAAGACAACAAAAAATGCTGTAATCAAGAACAACTGAGTAACAATGAGCTGAAACAGACTGCAGCAACTGGTAGAATGTTACTTAAATAACTTTCATTATTCATATTTCACATTATTCAAAATAAACAACTTAGTTGATGGTTTAAAAATGAAATAAACTTTGTAGTCAGATTAAAATGGGGCTTTAATAATCAGATTATTATGTTTAATAATAGTACATACTAGTATATAGTATAGTATAGTGACTGTTTTGGTCATGCGGATCAGCTGGAGACATTCAGGGAAATGAGGACAGAACAACAGATCAATACATCATCCTCCAGCTTTCTAAAGAAACAATTCATCTCTGACATTGACATGCTTCACCTTTGGGAGAAGGTTTTACTAGTTTTGTTGCCTAAACATAATTGAGTAGTGACTGAGCATTGTTTACTTGTTCTTCCTCCATGGTGCCATTCTCAGATGCTCAGTCAGTTGATGTGTGTTCAGTTTGTCCGTTGGCAGTAAGTCATCGTTCCTGTTGTCCATCAGCGGTCTGCAGATATACCCAAACTAGCCTTGACATTTGTGGTTGAGGATGTTGAGAATCTCCTTGAGTTGGACCTCTATTGCTTTCATTTTGGTGTCCATGGTGCTGATATCAGGTACAACTGGTACATCGAATGCTATAGCGGTGTGAGTGGGGGTTTTCTTTTCACATCTCTCACCATAGTAACCATCTAAACACTCACACATCCATTCATTGGAGTCCAGCAGCCGTTTGCACCTTCCATTGTAGCTGCATGTTTCACTTTGGCAGACAGGCAACCTCTGCGAGTAAAAGATGGAAATCTTTCTTGTACTTCGACCCCACCAACAGTCATTTTGGTGAAAGGGTGCTGGAGCCACAGCAAACTCTTCCCCATAGGCAGCATGTGTCGCTTTAGCATATTCAGTGAAGGTGTAATGAAATCTTATACCAGCATTATCATGTGGATTAGACCAGGTAAACCTACAGTCACGTACTTTGTCCTTAATTTCACACTGTTTGTCTTTAAAGCAATCATTGGATGCTTCTCTAACTGGTGTTTCATCTATTTCTTTTGGTATCAGAGTGTATCCCACAGCTGACGGTGATTCGTGTCCTCTTCAATCTTAGTCAGATCATATAGAATGTAATAATCAGCCTGGTTTGTGTCGTACACCAGCACCACCCAATTGTACCAGGTGTACTTCTTATCCAGAAACTCTTTTACCTTATCGGCGATGGCTTTTTTGTTGGAAGTACTGAGTCCTTTCTTGATCTCCACCACGTCTTCCTTCACATACTTCATGTGGTTGGTCAGGCAGTATTCCAGAGCTGATTTCTGAGCCTAATAGACGTTCTTGAACATCTGGTTGTGGTTGGCTTTTATACCTGATGAATCCAACCTGATCAGTTTCCAGTAGAACTGGTTCAGCACCATCCCCTTCCACAGCAAAGTGCTGAAATAGACGTTATATTTACTGATATCTTGAAAGTCACATTTAAACTTCTTCCTCAGCAGTTCGTTGAGGTTTCCACTGAGAGACGTGTCTTTGACCACCAGGTAATGATAGAGGTTGGCCACACTGGCTTCAGTTCCTGTGTTCTCGTAGTAGTTGACGAACATCTCTGCCAGTCGGAGTTTCTCCTCTTCATTTTGTACCAACTGACTCTTCTGAATAAGGTAATTGAACTTCTTCCAGGCATTGAGGATGCGGAGCTCGTCTTGAGAGTAGACGCTGGCATAGTTAAACCATTCTACATCTGCTGCCAGGTTGGTGATATGGATGGAGATAGAGTCCAACTTCCTGTTTACTTCTTCAAACCCTTTCTTCACCGCATTCAGCACCGGGTCATCCTGAGGGATGAAGATCAAGACCATGTTGACAACAGAGGCTACCAGACCTCCGACACCAGGCGCCAAGCTGGCGACGTTGGCGAGACTCTTCATGACATTCGACAACTTTTTGGTATCAGTTTTTCCAATCGCTTCAAAACTGGATTTGACGACCTTTCCAATCGCTTCAAAATTGTCGTTGGTGACAGTGAGCAAGCTGTTTGCCACTTGCAAAGATTCACGCACTTTCTCTCTGTTTTCAAAAGGCTGGTCTCTCTTCACCCTGTAGGGTGGTGAGACGACAGAAGATGGGGGGTCATGTGACAGAGCTGAGGATGTTGTCCAGTAGAGAAGGATCAATGAAGCCAACAGCATGGAGGCAGACAGCCGAGGGAATGCCATGACTGCAACACAGACAACACAACATGGAGTCATAAGATAAGATTTACTTTATCGTGTCTGAAGGAAATTTTGTGGCAAAATTTCTGCAACAAGTACATACAAACCCATTCATAACTTTCATGGGTGTCTTGTAGGGCACAATGTCCCCTGGGCACAATGTCTTGTAGGCCAAATGTATAGTTTGTCCAATTTTAATTTGGCATAGGCTAACAGTTTTCCTGATTAGAGTAAAGTTCATAAATTATAGTTCTTTCCCATATGATTTTGTAAAACTATGATGAGACCTCGCTCCCTCTAGGGGGTACGGGGGCATGCATAAAGGCACAATGTCATATCACTGTTTCGGTGTTGGGAAAAGGGAGAAGAGAGAGTTCAGCAAAAGGCGGATTCGAACTTGAATCGAACGCGTCATAAACTGCTTTCAAGCACCTCACACCCTCGCCCTACGCAACTGTAGATATTCAGTGAAGAGTCTCATTTTTGCTAAAAAGACAAGCACGTAGTGCAAATGTACGCACTCAACTCACATTCAGAGTCATAGGCAGCGCAGCGTCTCTCTGTGCATCACAAAAGCGTGTTGACATTTTGTTTAATATAAAACTGTCGGACCCTCGGGCGTCCAGGGCGGAGCTATGGGACCCTCGGGCGTCCAGGGCGGAGCTGTGGAACCCTCGGGCGTCCAGGGCGGAGCTGTGGGACCCTCGGGGCGTCCGGGGCGGAGCTGTGGGACCCTCGGGCATCCGGGGGCGGAGCTGTGGGACCCTCGGGGCGTCCGGGGCGGAGCTGTGGGACCCTCGGGCGTCCGGGGGCGGAGCTGTGGGACCCTCGGGCGTCCGGGGCGGAGCTGTGGGACCCTTCGGGCGGCCGTGGCGGACGAGGACCCTTCGGGCGGCCGTGGCGACGTGGGACCCTTCGGGCGGCCGTGGTGGTATTTTCGCAGGACCTCCGTGGGTCTTTAGCCGGCCATCGGTGAAGGCATATTGGGGAGAAGGACAGGCTCAGGATCGTGAACAGCCACCGGCTCAGGCTCAGCAGCCACTAGAACAGTAACAGCGACAAAGACTGACACAAACACAGAGAGAAAGACTGGCTCAGGAACGGGAACAGACACCGGCTCAGGATCGTCAGCCACTAAAACAGTAATGTGTCAGTCACAAGGACTGACACAAAAACAGAAACAAACATAGACACAAGGACAGCAGACACAGGCTCCGGCTCTGGCGGGCAGGCAACGGGCTCCGGCTCTGGCGGGCAGGCAACGGGCTCCGGCTCTGGCGGGCAGGCAACGGGCTCCGGCTCTGGCGGGCAGGCAACGGGCTAAGGCTCTGGCGGGCAGGCAACGGGCTAAGGCTCTGGCGGGCAGGCAACGGGCTCAGGCTCTGGTGGGCAGGCAACGGGCTCGAGATCAGCGGCTCTGGCGCAGGATCAGCGGCTCCGGCGGGCATGGAACTGGTTGGAGTGGGAGATCTTCTACGACATAGTTCGATCCACATGCCCATCAGCGTGTGATCAACAAACTCTAGAAATGACAGCTTGAGATAATTTACCAAAACAAGTTGGGCAAGTGGGTCCTTTAATCCACCCCAGAAACTTTGTGTCAGTTCCTCTTCATCCAAAGTCACATCATCGTAGAGATTTAAGTATAGTTCCGCATACTCTTCGAGTGAGCGTTCCTCTTGGAAAAGAATAGGTGTGTGCATTGGTTTCACCTCATTTTTCTTCCTCCTTCGGCTCATTCTCGGTTTTTGTTTAGGTGGATCGTTCTGTCTGGAATTCATTTTCTTCACCTCCTTTTGTGTGGGTCAAGCCTTCTGTCAGGTTACAGGCTCTGTGACAGAGGCAAGTGAAAAACATAAATCTTCAAAGGTGAGTGATTCTTCAAAATAAGTTCAAAAGGTGAGTCTTCAAAGTTTCAGTGTTTCAGAGGTGAATTCAAGGAGGATACGTTGCAGGAAGAATTCCAGGTGAGCAGATCCTCTACAGAGTAATCAACATCAAACTAACACAGTCCAGTGATACTTGTCTCTATCTTTCAGATCATCCCTCAGCAAACGAGACTCAGGAAGATTACGAGGACTCAGGAAACATGGATTAAGGAGCAGATTCTAGGAACATCAGAACATGGACAGAAAGGTTAGTATCTTCAGGTGAGTATACGTTACATTACTGGTACAGGATGAATCAGAGAGTTCCTTGGAGACAAAGAGAGAGCAACTGTTCCTGTTGGAGGCTTGACCAAGACTGAGTGTGAACTAGGCTTGCCATGGTAGTCTGTGTTACCGGTGTTACCGTTGTTCAGTCACAACACTGGTTTCATGACATGCCCACCGCGGCACCGGCAAAAAAAAAGTTTAAAGCCTTAAAAATCGTGAATGCAGTTACGCAGTAGTCGTTAAATCCTGCCTATTAACACACACACACACACACACACACACAACCCACAGAAAAGACGGCGTCGGTATCGAGTTCTCTTTCGGGCTTGAACAAACCATAACACACAAATTATGCCAAAATGTCCATAAGAGCAGTCTTAAACGAACGTAGAGATTTGTGAGAAAATGGGACGCGTGTCAGATCGCGTCTCTGTCAGCAACGGCTGTCCGAATTCGCTCACTCGTTTTTACTTACTCCTTCTCATGCACTCCTTCAAGTGAACAGTATTAGTGGACTAATGTAGGGAATAGGCCTGAGGGTTTTGGGGGCGATTTTGGATTCAACCCATGTTCTCAAGCAGTGAAAAATAGAGGACACTGACAACGCGTTGACATCCAGGACCTAGCAGGTAATATTTAAAGGGCGGGTTTACTGCGATTTCACTTTTTTCATTTTAAATAGTGTGTAATGTTGCTGTTGGTGCATGAACAGTATCTGCAAAGTTGCAGCACTGAAAGTTTAGTGTAAGCAGAGATATCGTCTTTTAAAAATCAGGAAGTAAAATTGCCTACAAAAACGACTCATTTTGAACTACAGCTGGGTTATGGTACGTCACTAACCCACACATTTGCATCAACCACTCCCTCCGGAATATGCAGGAAAGGGCATGCGTCGAGTGAGTTGTGTTCACGGAGCTGTCAGGTCTTCTGTGTTTCGGGCTTCCACGGACACTATACTTCGACAACAATGGATACAATTTGTGTTTGATTATATTCCTGAAAGTGACGATCGTAATCTAGCTCTCTGTGCTGCGCATTTACGAGACAGCTTCCAGAATCTCCACGAGTTCAACACTGGATTAACATAAACAAGAAACTGTTTCTAAATCATGAAGCAGATCCAACTTTAAAACCAGTACTTAAAAGTCAGCAGTTGTTGGGCCACAATCTGTAAGTAGGCTAAGACTTCATCATTTTAAATGTATTTGCATGTATAATTCCCGACGTAGCGTTGTGTTTTTTTTTTTTTTTTCAAATGCCAGCGCTGGCTTTGTAGGCTTTATGGGCTACTAGTTAGGCTATTTTGTGTCTACGGCAAACGCGTACAAACATTATGGACCTGAATTTTGTATAAGTACTAATGTTGTAAATGTATTTTTCATATATATCAACCCAGTCTCCACGGCAGTCCGTGATATAGTCACGAAATTTAATCTATTGATTCGTGTCGTGGATACAATTTCCCTTTTTTTTCGTGTCACTCAGCACGACTTTCAATCCAATGTATTTCAATGGGACATACTTTTCGTGCCTGAACCACGTTTTTCTTTTGAGAGGATTTTGTTCCCCTCAATTTTTTATTAATTTTGCAAACTTCAAGGGTACACTGCCCTACCAACAATTAATAAGAAGATTTTAATCCTTGTTTTTATTGCTTTATATTCGGTGGGCTATACGCAACATGAATCAAATGATGATTCGTGTTTATGGGCACGAATTTCCTTCTTTTTTCGTGTCATTCAGCATGACTTTCAATCCAATGTATTTCAATGGGACATATTTTTCGTGCCTGTTCCACGTTTTTCTTTCGAGAGCACAGTATTGTTTTTTTCTCAATTCTTATTCATTTTGCAAACGTCAAGGGTAGACTACACTAGGCCCTACCAACAATTAATAAGAAGATTTTAATCCTTGTTTTTATTGCTTTATAGGCCTATTCGGTGGGCTACGCAACATGAATCAAATGATGATTCGTGTCTGGGGCACGAATTTCCTTCTTTTTTTCGTGTCACACAGCACGACTTTCAATCCAATGTATTTCAATGGGACATACTTTTCGTGCCTGTACCACGTTTTTCTTTCGAGAGGATTTTGTTCCCCTCAATTTTTTATTAATTTTGCAGTTACACTGCCCTACAAACAATTACTAAGAAGTTTTAATCCTTGTTTTTATTGCTTTATGTTCGGTGGGCTACGCAACATGAATCAAATGATGATTCGTGTCTGGGGGCACGAATTTCTTTCTTTTTTTCGTGTCACACAGCACGACTTTCAATCCAATGTATTTCAAAGGGACATATTTTTCGTGCCTGCACCACATTCTTACTTTCGAGAGCACAGTATTGTTTTTTCTCAATTGTTATTCATTTTGCAAACTGGGCTACATTACTCAACATTTAATCAGACGATTTTAATCCTCGTTTTTATTGCTTTCGGTAGGTTACTCAACATGAATCTATTGTATTCGTTTCAATGGGACGGATTTCGTGCCTGCATCACGTCTTTCTTCCGAAAGCACACTTGTTGTTTTTTCACATTTGTTATTCATTTTGTAAACAAGGGCTACACTACTCAACATTTAATCAGGATTTAATCCTTGTTTTTATTGCTGTATATTAGGTAGGTTACTCAACATGAATCTATTGATTCGTGTCTACCTGCACGAATTTTCTTCTTTCTTTTTTTCGTGTCACGCAGCACGACTTTCAATCTAATGTATTTCAAAGGAGCGTTTGCATCACGTCTTTCTTTCGAGAGCGCACTATTGTTTTTCCTCAAATGTTATTCATTTTGCAAACTTTAAGGGCTACATACTCAACATTTAATCGGGAGATTTTAATCCTTGTTGTATTGCTTTATATTCGGTTGGCTGCTCAACATTATTCTGATTCGTGGCCTAAAGCTCGAATTTCCTCCTTTTTTTTCGTGCTAAACAACACGAATTTCAATCTAATGTATTTTCAAAGGAACGTACTTTTCCGTGCCTGCACCACGTCTTTCTTTGGAACATGGTCTCACCGCTATTTGTCACTTGACAATAATATATTAAACAATAATATAATTTTGGGCTACATTAAAATTACATTAGAGGACAGTATATTTTCTATATGTCTAAAACATGCCTTAATTTAGGTGGTATGTTTTATGATTTTCGATCATATTTTGGTAAATTCCCCTCACGTCTATAAGCGGACGTTGAGGGTATCTAGCTGAAACCCTTTTCTAAATCGGCATATCACGATTTTCCCTCTCTTTTTACATAATTTTGGACTAAATTAAAAAAAACAAAAAAAAAACAAAAAAAAAAACGATTAGCCTACTTTTATAGAACTTTCTTCCCAATACTGATTATGAAGTTGTAATAAACTGCAGAAATATTTAAATTGCTTTATATGGACATCCTTTGGCATAGAGCATTCTGGGAAGTGATATGTGTTAAATGTAATGGCTACATACTCGTGTTTCATTCACTTTAACATTTACGCTGACCACTTTAAAGTTGAGCACGGATATAAAATATTAAGATTGTACTTTTTAATTATGATTGATATTTTGGCGCAATTTTGAGCAACACGTCACTGTGTGCGACCATCGGAGAAACCATTGCCCAGCGCGATTCCACCACGGTAAGTCGCTTACAACAGTCTATTGAGCAAAATGAATTCATAAGCATTTACACGTCCAAAATTAATAAAATTACGAGTTATATATATATATATATATATATATATACATTTTCTAGACCTAGATATAGGTGATATATATATATATATATATATATATATATATATATATATATATATATATATATATAATTACTCATTTTATTTTAGACGTCTTGCTTATTTTATTGAGAATTTATTGGGGGACTAAGTTAGTAATTGGGGACATCTAGATGATACAATTCTCTCTTGGTCATCGTGGTTCACACTCAACGTCACTGTAACTTAATGTGTCAGTCAGTAACGTTAATAACAATATTATCACTTGGTCTAACGTTATACTGCACATAACGCTGCCTAGACATGTTACGCGCCATTAAAAAAACTTTTAACAGTAGCACAGGAAGTATAGGAACAGCGTGAATCTGTATTTATTTATCCTAAGCATTTATAAGAAAAAATCTATAATAGGGTACACTTTTTAAATCCTATCAACATAGCTACATAATTAACATTTTTTTTTGTTCTCCCTGCAGATCCTGTCAAACACATCACCTGTCCAACACATCTGAACCTGATTTTCAAAACCCAAAGGCACTTTTAAGAGCCAACCTCTATCTCTTCATTACTTTCTATATCTTACATCCTCTCTGTTCTCTCACTATATTTCTGTCTATCTCTTTAATCTTTATCTATCTCACAGTCTTTATCTATTGCTCTTTCTTTCATCCCTGTCTGTCTTACTCTACTTGTCTGTCTTACCCATCTTTGTCAGTCTGTCTGTTTGTATCTGACTGTCCGTCTGTCTGTCTGTGTCTGACTGTCTGTCTGTCTGTCTGTCTGTCTGTCTGTCAGTCTGTATATGACTGCTGCATTGCAATGGCCACCAAGCACAAACTTGACTCAAACGATCCCCACTACCAAGAGGGGAGACGCATGGCTCTGGGAGCTGAAACATGAGCACATTCTAGCTGAAGCCAAGGTTAGAGTTTTTGTACACCTCAATCATTTTATAACAAACATAACAAATTAAAGTAAAATGGGATGAGGAAAATGTAAGAATGATGAGTGCAAAAGATTTAATACAGGTATGTTGCATGATGCATCCTGCCATGCTCTGTGACGTGTTAATAAGGTAAATATAATAATAATAATAATAATAGTACATGCAGTTCCATCCCCTTTGAGTTACAGAGACTTGGAGAATCTATTCCAAGGCTCATTTAAGCTTTTCAACACCTTACTAACACACTATGTTGTGTTTTCCTTTCACAAGTTACCTGCCTTTTGGTTACCGTACTTTTATCACCATCAGTCTGACAAGAAATATTAACTCCTATACACAGAGAGCAGCTGATGAGAGGAAACGTGTACGAGACCCTCCACACACGTCTAAAAGGGACTCTGTAGGACGTGGTAAGTCGAGGGGGAGGCGAGGAGGGCGACGCCAAGCCTCCACTACAGGTTATATCTGAATTATTTGACATTTGTTGGAATTTACTATGACAATGTTGGACCAACTCAAATTAGAACAATGTAATTGTTTATTGAGAGTTTAAAATAGTAATATATATATAAAAAGACATTAAAAAGTAGTTAAACCTTTCAGTGACACTATTGTAGAAGACACTACCAAGTACTTAACAAAAATATGTCTGATATCATAAATTGTTTAGTATATAGTTTGAAAAGAAGAATAAGAATAGAGTGTGATAGCCTAACTTGTTCTTATTCTTATATGTTTTGTTTTACAGCCACATGCCCCACTGTTGATGAGTGCTCCCTGTCATCCAGTGTGGAGGTTCCACTTACTGCAACCTCAACAAAACTAAATCCTCAAGAGGAATTTGGTAATTCACAGTGATGAATTTATGAATGTACAGTATAAAAAAGTGTTCATTCTGATACTGATCAGTTGACTTTTAATTCTTCCTTATCTATAGTGAATGATCCCTTACCGCTTTATTTTTGGATTTTCTTTACAGAAAAAAATATGGAGAGGCTCTCTGATTTTTTGGCGTCATGTCCTTCTGCTGCTCAGCCTCAAAGTAGCTCAGCATCATCATGGTCTTTTCGGCAGCAGAAAGCTTCAGAGCGCTGGAAAGAAGCAAGACCATACCACCTAAAGTGCCTTATGTCAAAAGAGGCTGTTGGTCATCCCCTGTGTTGGCTTTGCAACGAGCCTGCTGTTATTAGGTTGGTTTTCATTAATATCAAACTTCAATTACCCAGAGTGCCCTGCTTTATTGGCAAACCTACATGTCTTTTGGGATGGGAGAAGACTTGGATACCCAGATGAAAAACACATTAATGAGAAAAGTAAATCTAGGACCTTCTTGCTGTGAGATGACAGTGCTAAACACTGAGCCACTATGCAATCCATTACAATTAAATCATACTTTATAAAAGTGAAATACCTTAACTAGAGTGTACAGTACTTTATATGAGTTATTCACCTGAAATAATGTATTATATTATTTTCTTTTCGCCCTAGGTGCAGAGAGTGTCTTCCTGAGGAGTGGTTCTGTGGGGACTGTGATGTATTGCATCACAAAAAACAGCCACTCCACAACAGGGAATGTGTGATTCGTGGTTTTTTTGAAGCCATTCCTCCAACCACACGCATCATTAAAGGGGTAGATGGATATTGCACCCATGAGCAAGGTACTTTCTCAAGAAAGCTTTAATTTTGCTGTTTAATGTGTGTCTGTAGACAGTTACAGATCATCTAAATTATTGGTTTTCCTTATTTTTGCCAGCTTGCATTTTGCCAACTATGAAGGTGCCAGACTGCTCCTGTGGAGGCACAAATTTCACCATGTTACCAGGCAAACCAGTGATTTTAATTACCATCAATGGTAAAAAAAAATTATATACAGTATATGACTGATGTTTTTTCTTTTTTTCTTCCACAAATAAAAAAAAAGATTAGCATCTTTCCAGCATGATGTCCAATTAACACAGCAGTGTGGAATTTATTGAATTAGAAAAAAATAAATGTAGGATTATAGGAACTATAGGTGCAATGTCTCTCAACCATTCACAAGGTGCATAATAAACTAAGTGTTGTAAAATTAAGTATGTGGTAATTGTGTATTATATTTTTAATATTTATTTTTGTTTCAAGGGCGCTTTGACTTGCATCAGCCACTGTATGAATGTCAAACATGCAAGCAACAGTGGACCCCTGACATGAAGGACCTCCTGAGAAGTGGATATTGGCCAGCCTCCGTCACCAATTCCACACTTTACACATTGGACCTCCTGAGCTCCTTTAAGGAACTCAAGATCATTTCTCCCGGATTTTCCAGACAAGCCTTTGCAAAGCTGCTGGAACATCGCACTAAGTGTGGAGGAAGAGTAAGTGTAAATGTTATTTCCATTTAAAACAAAATCCATAAGCAGACAATATCAAAATACTATTTAATTCCATATATTTTCCAGTCTGGACCTATCAACGGTGATGCACTGCAGCGCAGCTTCTTAGAGCTTTCTTATGCTTCCTTTGAGGAAGACCAGCTCTGCTGTAGTGCTCCTTTCACCTGCCCAGCCTGCACGCCAGAAATGTTGGCAGTTTCAGCAGATGGAAACAGAAAGCTATATCGCTTTTGTCGAAACGGAAGGTGATCTTTCTTCCAGTCTTTTTATTTATTTATTTTCTTACTTCATATATTAGATGAATGGATTTTTAGGGCCCAAGCCCTGAAAGGGCGCAGAGCCCTATTGTTTTCCTTCCGATTATTTTAGGGCCCAAGCCTGAAAGGGCGCAGAGCCCTATTGTTTTCCTTCCGATTATTATTATTTTTTTTTTTTTTTTTTTTTTTTTATTTTTCTAGCGACTATTCGGGCACTTTTGGGGCCCTTAACATGCTCGAAAACTCTTGAAACTTTGCACACGGGTCAGAACCCGCGGCCATCAGAGCCGGGCTGAAGCTGGTACCCGGGCGTGGCAGGGCGGCTCGTCAGCGCCCCTGGAATGGGGTCCGAACACCTGGTCCATAACTCAAACACACTTGCATGTAATAATATGAAACTCGGTACACATGTCGATAGCAGAATTTCATCTATACCTCGCGTTCTTACTTTTTACCCCAGCCCAACAGGAAGTCGGCTATTGAGGTTTTTTTGTAAAACACACGCAATGAACTTTTAAATACTCCTCCTAGAGCTCTGATCCAAATTCGACGAAAACTCGGTCAGCGTGAAGTCAAGACATTGAGGATGAAAGTTTGTGTGGGGATTTTTGATATCTCGAACGGTTTGGCCGTGGCGAGGAAACGAAACTATGGCGAGAAACGTGAAACAGGAAGTGTGTCATAACTTCAGCATACATTAACTGATCTGGATGAAACTTCAGCAGTGCGTTCGCTGTAAGAGGACGATCACATGGATGTGACTATTGTGAGTCAAAGTTATAGCGCCACCAACTGGCAGCAGGAAGTGTGTCACTTTCAAAATGCTTTGAAATCACCCTCTTATTTTTACCCGATTTGCTTCAAACTTCATCTGTATAATGTAAATACACGGCAGATGAAGACCTATGAATGGATTCTTGATATCTTTGAAACTGTTGCCGTGGCGACGCATCAAACTTTACCATTCTTTTAGGATGCATTCTTTTAGGGATTCGAACATTTGTCCATAAATCAAACACACGTGCATGGATTAATATGAAACTCGGTACACTCATAGATCACATCAGGCCAAACAACTTTCGTGCTCTAAGTTTTACGACAGTTCAAACGGAAGTCGGGAATTATGTTTTTTTTTTTAGATAAATGTCCTAGAAAAACATCAAATTACAACCCATGCTGTTACCAATCACCACCAAACTCGGTGTGCATGAAGTCAAGACATTGAGGATGCTAAATTCCGGACGGATTTGTGATATCTCGAACGGTTTGGCCGTGGCGAATTTTTTTGACTAAAAAAGGACACATAAAGTGTGTTATAACTTGGTTAGTTTTACTGACAGTTACAAAACTTGCCGTGTATATTGTTCTATTCAAGCCAAACAACTTTCTAATTAACAATAATAAGCTCAAACCCACAGAAAGTCAGATATTGTAGTTTGAATATGATCATGCTCTTTCTGAGCCTGAGTCTTTCTTGAGTCTCTTGACACACAGTCTGTGTGTGTGTGTGTGTGTGTAGGGGGAGGGGGCTTAATCATTTCACTGTGTGTCTGGCCTGCTAAAGTAAATACATTTCTTAAGCCTGGTATTTTTTAAATAAGTTTTTATTTTTATTTTTTTATAAGTAAAGGCATATAACCTGTTTAATTGTAGTGCATTGACAATAGTTTTATATAATTAGTGTATTAATTAAATTAACTTGGTCCATAAATCAAAAAGGAAGTGTGTTAAAACTTCTGCATACATTAACTGATCTTGATGAAACTTCAGCAGTGTGTTCGTTGTAAGAGGCCGATCACATGGATGTGACTATTGTGAGTCAAATATATAGCGCCACCAACTGGCAGCAGAAAGTGTTTCACTTTCAAAATGCTTTGAAATCGCACTCTTACTTTTACCCGATTTGCTTCAAACTTCATCTGTATAATGTAAACACACGCCAGATGAAGAGCTGTGAAAGCATTATTCAATATCTAAGATAATGTTGCCATAGCAACGCATCAAACTTTAACATTCCTTTTTTTTGATGATTTTGAGACTCTTAGCGGCTTTTGGGGCCCTTAACGGGTTTGAAAACTCTTGAAGCTTTGCACACAGGTCAGATCCCACAGCCATCAGAGCCGGGCTGAAGATGGTACCCGGGTGTGGCAAGGGGGCTAGACAGCACCCCCTGGAACGGGGTCCAAAATCTTGGTCCATAAATCAAACACGCTTGCATGTAATAATATGAAACTCAGTACACATGTTGATCTCATCGTTTCATATATTCATATATTCTCCTCAAGCCGGACAACTTTCTAATTTACACTCATGAGCTAGGACCCACAGAAAGTCAGATATTTTGGTTTGAAAATGTTGAGTGTCTCTCTGAGCCTACACTTCTGTATGGCAAGCCCTTTTAACATTTAAAAGCTAAGTTTGACTATTCGTAATTAACATTGTAGATATCAACAACGTCTTTCTAGTCGTAATTACATTTTGGATAGTTTGTATTATCATTTAAGATATCTGTAACGTAATTGTGACTAGTCGAAACGACAGATAGAGTATGGCAAGCCGTTTTAACATTTAATCATTTTAACCTACTAGTCTCTATTTTCATGCTACTAGTACTTATTTTTTAGATACTAGTATCTATTCCATTAAGTACTAGTACTTATTCATTAGCTACTAGTGCTTATTCTTTAGATACTAGTGCCTTTTCTTTAGATACTAGTGTTTATTCTTTAGGTACTAGTACCTTTTTAAAGATACTAGTACTTATTCATTAGAAACTAGTCCTTATTTATTAGATACTAGTACTTATTCATTAGATGCTAGTCCTTATTCATTACATACCAATGCTTATTAATTAGTTACTAGTACTTATTCATTAGATACTAGTACCTATTAAATAGATACTAGTACTTATTCATTAGACACTAGTACTTATTTCAATGGTGACTAGTAACTATTCTTTTGTTACTAGTCACATTTTTTCCATTGACTTCTATGGTGATCTGTCATTCAGATATCAACTATTCAGTTCTGACTAGTATGTTAGTATGTATTCCAATTGTGGAATACATACTAGTATGTATTCCAAAGCAGGGGTTACGTTTTGCACGTCGTGCAGAATAACCCTAAAGGCACCAAGGTGGCGGTGCCACCGGCTTTATATATATATATATATATATATATATATATATATATATATATATATATATATATATACATATATATATATATATATATACATATAATATAGCTGCGAGCAGCGATGGAGGGCCAAAGCCGGCGGTACCGCCATCCCGGTGCCTTTAGGCACCGGGGTTGCGGTGCCACCGGCTTGGGCCCGCAATCGCTGCTCGCAGCTATATTTTTTTTTATTTTATTTTTTTTCTAGCGACTATTCTGGGCACTTTTGGGGCCCTTAACATGCTCGAAAACTCTTGAAACTTTGCACACGGGTCAGAACCCGCGGCCATCAGAGCCGGGCTGAAGCTGGTACCCGGGCGTGGCAGGGCGGCTCGTCAGCGCCCCCTGGAATGGGGTCCGAACTCCTGGTCCATAACTCAAACACACTTGCATGTAATAATATGAAACTCGGTACACATGTCGATAGCAGAATTTCATCTATACCTCGCGTTCTTACTTTTTACCCCAGCCCAACAGGAAGTCGGCTATTGAGGTTTTTTTGTAAAACACACGCAATGAACTTTTAAATACTCCTCCTAGAGCTCTGATCCAAATTCGACGAAACTCGGTCAGCGTGAAGTCAAGACATTGAGGATGAAAGTTTGCGTGGGGATTTTTGATATCTCGAACGGTTTGGCCGTGGCGAGGAAACGAAACTATGGCGAGAAACGTGAAACAGGAAGTGTGTCATAACTTCAGCATACATTAACTGATCTGGATGAAACTTCAGCAGTGCGTTCGCTGTAAGAGGACGATCACATGGATGTGACTATTGTGAGTCAAAGTTATAGCGCCACCAACTGGCAGCAGGAAGTGTGTCACTTTCAAAATGCTTTGAAATCACCCTCTTATTTTTACCCGATTTGCTTCAAACTTCATCTGTATAATGTAAATACACGGCAGATGAAGACCTATGAATGGATTCTTGATATCTTTGAAACTGTTGCCGTGGCGACGCATCAAACTTTACCATTCTTTTAGGATGCATTCTTTTAGGGATTCGAACATTTGTCCATAAATCAAACACACGTGCATGGATTAATATGAAACTCGGTACACTCATAGATCACATCAGGCCAAACAACTTTCGTGCTCTAAGTTTTACGACAGTTCAAACGGAAGTCGGGAATTATGTTTTTTTTTTTAAATAAATGTCCTAGAAAAACATCAAATTACAACCCATGCTGTTACCAATCACCACCAAACTCGGTGTGCATGAAGTCAAGACATTGAGGATGCTAAATTCCGGACGGATTTGTGATATCTCGAACGGTTTGGCCGTGGCGGATTTTTTTGACTAAAAAAGGACACATAAAGTGTGTTATAACTTGGTTAGTTTTACTGACAATTACAAAACTTGCCGTGTATATTGTTCTATTCAAGCCAAACAACTTTCTAATTAACAATAATAAGCTCAAACCCACAGAAAGTCAGATATTGTAGTTTGAATATGATCATGCTCTTTCTGAGCCTAGGCCTGTCACACAGTCTGTGTGTGTGTGTGATTTTGAGTCTCTCTGACACACAGTCTGTGTGTGTGTGTGTAGGGGGAGGGGGCTTAATCATTTCACTGTGTGTCTGGCCTGCTAAAGTAAATACATTTCTTAAGCCTGGTATTTTTTAAATAAGTTTTTATTTTTATTTTTTTATAAGTAAAGGCATATAACCTGTTTAATTGTAGTGCATTGACAATAGTTTTATATAATTAGTGTATTAATTAAATTAACTTGGTCCATAAATCAAAAAAGTAAGTAAATAAATCAAAAAGGAAGTGTGTTAAAACTTCTGCATACATTAACTGATCTTGATGAAACTTCAGCAGTGTGTTCGTTGTAAGAGGTCGATCACATGGATGTGAGTCAAATATATAGCGCCACCAACTGGCAGCAGAAAGTGTTTCACTTTCAAAATGCTTTGAAATCGCACTCTTACTTTTACCCGATTTGCTTCAAACTTCATGTGTATAATGTAAACACACGCCAGATGAAGAGCTGTGAAAGCATTATTCAATATCTAAGATAATGTTGCCATAGCAACGCATCAAACTTTAACATTCCTTTTTTTTGATGATTTTGAGACTCTTAGCGGCTTTTGGGGCCCTTAACGGGTTTGAAAACTCTTGAAACTTTGCACACAGGTCAGATCCCACAGCCATCAGAGCCGGGCTGAAGATGGTACCCGGGTGTGGCAAGGGGGCTAGACAGCACCCCCTGGAACGGGGTCCAAAACTTGGTCCATAAATCAAAACACGCTTGCATGTAATAATATGAAACTCAGTACACATGTTGATCTCATCGTTTCATATATTCATATATTCTCCTCAAGCCGGACAACTTTCTAATTTACACTCATGAGCTAGGACCCACAGAAAGTCAGATATTTTGGTTTGAAAATGTTGAGTGTCTCTCTGAGCCTACACTTCTGTATGGCAAGCCCTTTTAACATTTAAAAGCTAAGTTTGACTATTCGTAATTAACATTGTAGATATCAACAACGTCTTTCTAGTCGTAATTACATTTTGGATAGTTTGTATTATCATTTAAGATATCTGTAACGTAATTGTGACTAGTCGAAACAACAGATAGAGTATGGCAAGCCGTTTTAACATTTAATCATTTTAACCTACTAGTCTCTATTTTCATGCTACTAGTACTTATTTTTTAGATACTAGTATCTATTCCATTAAGTACTAGTACTTATTCATTAGCTACTAGTGCTTATTCTTTAGATACTAGTGCCTTTTCTTTAGATACTAGTGTTTATTCTTTAGGTACTAGTACCTTTTTAAAGATACTAGTACTTATTCATTAGAAACTAGTCCTTATTTATTAGATACTAGTACTTATTCATTAGATGCTAGTCCTTATTCATTACATACCAATGCTTATTAATTAGTTACTAGTACTTATTCATTAGATACTAGTACCTATTAAATAGATACTAGTACTTATTCATTAGACACTAGTACTTATTTCAATGGTGACTAGTAACTATTCTTTTGTTACTAGTCACATTTTTTCCATTGACTTCTATGGTGATCTGTCATTCAGATATCAACTATTCAGTTCTGACTAGTATGTTAGTATGTATTCCAATTGTGAAATACATACTAGTATGTATTCCAAAGCAGGGGTTACGTTTTTGCACGTCGTGCAGAATAACCCTAAAGGCACCAAGGTGGCGGTGCCACCGGCTTTATTATATATATATATATATATATATATAATATAGCTGCGAGCAGCGATGGAGGGCCAAAGCCGGCGGTACCGCCATCCCGGTGCCTTTAGGTAACTAAAGGCACCGGGATTGCGGTGCCACCGGCTTGGGCCCGCGATCGCTGCTCGCAGCTATATTCTATTTTTGTTTCTTCCTCAGCTCTGATGATCCTGGCTTTTTTGAGGGGCTCTTTGTGGCTGAAGACAGTGCGGTGTCTAGATTTGTAGACACCATACAGAAAGCAGTGAAAAATGCAAGTTGGCAAAATAGTTGTTACAATAATAAACGGAACCCCCACTTCAATTACTCCTGCTTGCCAATTACAAAATCAAATTAAGAGAATGAATGCCATTTATTGAATGACACCATTGCTTTTATTTGATTTGTCATGTTTGTTTTGTGTGTCATAGACACAAGGAAGAGGCACATGTGGAGACTCCCATTGGACAGCAGCGAGGGAAACTTCAAGGAGGGCTTCAAAATTGGATGAAGAGGGGATGGAGGTTGCTGTGTGTCGCCATGGGTTCCTTTTGAAAGCCCTTAATATGTACAGGGGGGAGATATTTGCCTACCCTCTGTACCTTCAAAGGGAGCTCATGCCAGCCAGGGCACATTTCTTTGCAATGGACGTGGCATGCAAATACTGGCCATACCTGGAGAAAGTTGCTACTGTCCTTCCTGCTCTTCAGGAACTGACCACCATGAAACCCTTTCTTAGTGTGATGCATGCTCGAGCCCATGCTACTAAGTGTGAGGTGTGTATAATATTTTGGCATCATATGTACATTTAGTAATATGAAATATAAGATAAGCTACACTATATTATCTTGTCTTTTTGCATAACCATTTCTTGCATGGAATGTAATGCCCTTTGATGCAAATTGTGGTTTGTGATATTGGGCTATATAAATAAAATTGAATTGAATGTCTTCCACCCTTTTCTAACAGATTAATTGGAGTGGCAGGAACCAGGAAGGAGCAGGGACAACCGCTGGTGAGGAGGTGGAGCAAGTGAACAGTTACCTCTCACGTTGTGCCCTGACGACAAAATATATGTCCAAAGCAGGTGATCGGAGTTTGCAATATTCATATATACTTTTTTTTTTTTTTTCATAACCTCATTATTTGCTTTCAACAGCTCGGGTGGACATGCTTACATTGCATGCAATGGGGTGGAACGAGAAAAAAAATCTCTCTTTACATCAGGCA
The DNA here is from genome assembly GCA_030378365.1 of Hybognathus amarus. Taxonomy (NCBI): domain Eukaryota; kingdom Metazoa; phylum Chordata; class Actinopteri; order Cypriniformes; family Leuciscidae; genus Hybognathus; species Hybognathus amarus. Next base: position 69,211 of record JAQIUQ010000892.1, on the reverse strand, counting down.
CTTTCCACAAGATATGTGAAGGTAAGTCTCCTATAAATTGTTGTGTCCTTTTGTTGTGTTTACTTGGCCTGTTGTTAATCATGCAAAGTTAATCATGCAAAGTTTTAATCCTGATTATTGTATAACACTGTTCATCAGACTTGTCAGAGACTCCAGGACGAGACTGCAAGGCTAGCTGACTTAAAAACAGAGCTAGATTGCACAGATGAAGTTGTGTCACAGTGGCTATCTGATGTAAAGGAATGGGCAGCTGGTGGTAAGCATGTCCAGATAAAAGAAACAACAAACATCCCTTTCTACAATCTAAAGTTTAATATTAAAGAGCAGCCAAAAATAGTAGGCGGATCATCTAATGTGATGCCACATTTATGTCAGGTTTATTACTATATTCCAGTTCCCTGCAGGAAGTGCACATACAAAGTTTAAGTTGGATTAAAAGGTTTTACATAAAATTCAAACAGAGAAACGGTTCTGTGTTTTAACAGTAAATTTGCTTTCACCATATCTTCTACAGAGACACCTGATACATCTCATGCCAGTCAAGGCACAACACACAGAGGAATGCAACAATCAATTGAGGGGCTCTACCTTAGTGTGAGGCACCGGAAGCGAACCCTCTACCGTCAGAATGGTATAACTATATAATATAATAAGTTGATAAATTCAGGCTACTGTATGCATCCTACTCCACCAACATGGAATTAGCAAATAATGTACTAGCACAGTTCAGCTCAATTATTGTATTCTGTTCTTAAATGACCAGTCTGTAGGATTTAGTGGTATCTATCAGTGAGGTTTGACGATTGCAACCAGCTTCCCTCACCTCTATCTTTCCAAGCTTCGGTAGCCGACCGAGAAAATGTGAGAGGTACTATCTAAACCCAGTGTTTGTTTGTCCGTCTGTGGGCCGTTGTGGGCTGGGGTGCAACATAGCGGCCTCCGTGGAAGGGGAACGTATTTAGATACAAAACTGCCCATTCTAAATTAATGCACAATTATTATTTTCAGGCAATCATGAAAAGTGTGTTAGTTATTCCTGCAAATAAATCCCCCCCCCCCCCCCCAAAAAAAAATGTTAGACACTGAACAATTTGTTTCCCATGTCAGTCTACATTATAATTTTCACATACTTCAATAACTGCAGCTTTGCTTTTCAATTTTTTGGTGCTATAATTTTTTTCTTGTTGAAGAGTTGTGTCAAAAACCTCTGCATCTGTACTTCATGTCTTTCTAGACAGCAGCAAGTTTCGCCATCGCCTTCGAAGGAAGGTGGCAGAAGACAAAAACTCCTCCTTCAGGAGATAAAGAAATACAATGATCTTGTACTAGAATCGGCAACAACCATTGATGTAGCTGTGGTGGAGCATTCCCTAACTGGAGAGAGTACTGTGTCTCAAATATGGCCGTGGGAGGTTCATGGCAGTGGTATGTCTGTTTTCAGATGCTTCACAGGAATTTATTTACAGTTCTGCTTTATAGAGTATACTGAACTAAGGCATGCATGTTACATATTGAGTGTTGTAATATTAATTTAGTTTAATGGTGTATCTTCAGTTTTCTTATGTGTCAATTTGATAAAGTCAATGTTTGTAGTGATTATGCAAGATTGTCTCATGTATACATATAACTTATTGATTCTTAGCAAACATTTCAATCAAGAAACGAGTGCACGACCAAGTGATGTTAACAAGGCGACTGCATGAGGAAACAAGAGTTTTGGTGTTGGAGATGGCACAACACTGCACATGGTTGCATAGCTTGGCAATGGTTCTCAAGAACAAGTTGGCTGAGGAGGGTAAGTTTAATTAAAACCCTGTCCATTTAATGTGTTTAATAAAAAACACATCAGTCACAGAACTTGGATGGAGTAGAACGGTTATGGCTCTCTTTGCCGTGGTCCTTTGGGATATACATAAAATGGGGATTAAAGTTGTTACTGTTGCTATGGTAACAAGTCAGTAAGGCTATAAAGATTCACATTTGCTTGAAAGATGTGCAGATTTGTTGTACTATGTCTGTTACTGGAAAGCGGAAATGAACAAAAGAATTTGAACATTGGAATTTATGTCATGATGTGTTACATGGAGTTAGCATAACATCAAGATTAATCTTATCTCCTCCAGTCAACATAGAAAACCTTGCTGGTCAGCAAGTAACAAAATGTGTTACTTCAGCACAACTGTAGTGAAGAAAACTGTTAACTTAAAACCGCTATCAGACATATATATGCTACTAAGTCACCTCAGTGAACCATGTTGCTTTAAGTTTTATACAGAAGCTAGCCTGGTCCCATGTCAGCGATGCACATAAAAATGCCAATCATTCTGCTATGTAGATTTGAATTGGTGATATATTTTTACTCCATTTAAGTTATTTGGCCTTATGAAACCATCTTCAAGGTTGTATCAGTGATTTCAGGCCCAAACATAAATGATCACATTCCTCTAATCTTTCCTAACGATCCGCTAGATGCCCGCCCCATAAGCAGGCCGTCAAAAAACGCGGGTTGGAACACCTATTTATTTTGGTTTTGAGTGATGGTAAGTGCAATTGTTTTTGTGTGCAGATCTCAGAGCCTAGGCTACCTACAGATACTCGTTTTTTGACGGCCTGCTTATGGGGCGGGCATCTAGCGAATCGTTAGGAAAGATTAGATGAATGTGATCATTTATGTTTGGGCCTGAAATCGCTGATACTACCTTTTAATATAGTTTGTCTTTAATGTAATCTTGTTTGTATTTTGAGACGTAGACCAGGGAAATGAGGGACTTTGCTGTCTCTTAAGAAGAAGACTGTCAGAGGTGTCAGAAAGGCTCCAAGTGGTCCTCCAACAGTACAAGACTGCCTTAGGTCCTGAGGCCTCTGTCCTTCTACATGTTGAAGAGGAAGATCAAAGTGGCCTCAGTAGTCCAGACACCAGTGAGGATGAAGAGGAAAACGCAATTTAGGTTATTTATTATGTATGTTTGTTTGTTTTTTGGAATAACCCCCTGTTAGTGTTATTCTTAATTTATTTGTGTATTTTATTAATGCTTTACACACCTTACTTGTTCTAAAACAGCTGAAATTCCTAATTCTTGCTATTTTATTTTTCTGTATTTCCCCAGATGGAAGCTGCACGAAGGATTGTTGAAGGAAATGGACTTGCCCTACATCTGTGTATTATTAGTATGCTGATTGATTAACCACATCAAAATCTTGTTGGAAATTCAAACTGTTTCTTTAGATTTTTCCAAGCAATTTAGTAAGCACATTGCACAGTTCGTTGAAAATGCACAAAACACTCAGTATAGGTGCACCAATCTTATTAAAAAATGTCAACTTTGCATATATGACATTACCAGATGTAATTACAAGGCTCATATGATATTAGGGTAGTGTATACTCTTTTAAGAGAGACTCCCCTTAATTGTGGTGACCCTGTGACCTTTCCTTTTGCACCAAGGTTAGGCCAAACTTTTGACTTTCATACAACTAATATTATGAACCGATTTCTGTAATTTGCTGAGCAATGAATCATGTCATGTTGACCTTATGACATTCCCTGTAGCAATCATTAGACCAGAATGTAAAATTGAATAGTCTAATTGGGCAGATTGCCATGAAATCTTGTAAGCACATCATGACTTTGGTGACCTCATGACAATTCCTCTATCATCATGACAATTCCTCCATCATCACATTTACAGTAGGCCTTAATGTAAAAACTCATTCTTGATTGCATTTCTCAATATTCACTTATTCTGTGGTGCAGCAGTCTGTGTTAGTCTACGACATTTTGTTTTTCCCCAGAGGAGGCTGCCTATGGATCACTACTTGATTGAGTGTATATACCTGTTGTGTAACTTAATATTACTGCAAAGATGCATTATAGTATGTAACAGAAAAATACACTTTTTATTTTACGATTATACTTTATATTGTATATTACAGTTGACCAATGACTTAATTCTTTGTTCTGCTGGAGCTTTTTGCAAGTGAACTTAACCTCACAGTCCAATGTTTTTAAATACAGCCTTATGGCTTTGACAAATATGCATTTGGTGTATTTTCACTGGTATTGTTGAGAAAGACAAGAAATAAAGTATTTCCAAAGATGAATATTTTGTTTTTATTTTTTCATACTTTATTGAAAAACAATTTATATTTTTATAGTTGATAAAAAACATCACACTGTGGAATCTTGTTTACAAATAAACTGTTTAACAGTTTAAACTCTGTTTAACATCAAACTGCATTATTAATTACTTTAATGCATGTCTTTTTACTTATTTTCAAACAATCAACCTTGTTTGTAATTAAGCAAGATCTATCATAAGTATTGTGTATCTGTTACAGTTATTCTCTAATGCTGAAACACTATAACTATGGATTTGAACTCAAATTTCAAAAACACAACACCGTTTATCAAAAAGCATACCCTTTTCCCCAAACTATAAACACTACTCCCAGTTTTAACACGTGAGTCAGATTTGTTAAACTTTCACTGCAAAACTTTTCACACATATCCATTTATCATTGCCTACACAATGTTGTAATTTAGAAAGCACTACACAGAGTCAAAACTGATCACACAGCAATCAGAACCTTAAACAGATCGATGAAACGGACAACATGGGGGGAGGGGGAAGGGGGAGGGGAGTGGGGGGCAAAGAGACAAGCAGTGTCGGATGAGATTTGTGCCAGCTCCCTAGTTAGGGTCATCCCCTCTCTTCCCGCAGCTCTAAGTTACCATGGCCCTATGTTCCCTCTGCCCTATGTTCCCACATTTCTGTGAATTTTCTTTAACTGAAAATTAGGTTCTATGTTCCCACAGTCATATGTTCTCTCTATATTTTTCTAATTTCAACGATTTTTCTCAAAATGAAACTCTAAGTCAAGTCATTTTCTTACCACATTTAACCCTCCCCTGTCCCCCAAGCAGTTACTGTAAGCAAGAAGCGCCAAGTCACCAAAAGGTCGGGAGAAATCTGTCAGGAACTCTATGATCCCACATTTCTAGGACATTTTCAAAATTGAGTATTGTGTTCATACATTTCCCTATAATTTCAACAGCTAGTCTATACTACTACAGCTAGTCTACACTACAGCTATTCTACACTGCTACAGCTAGTTAGGGTTAGGTTTAGAGCAGGGGTAGGCAAGTTCGGTCCTAGAGAGCCGCTGTCCTGCAGAATTTCAGTTCCAACCCTAATCAAACACACCTGAACAAGCTAATCAATGTCTTCAGGATTACTAAGGCTATAGGCAGGAGAGGTTTTTTTCAGTGTTGGAGCCAAACTCTGCAGGACAGCGGCTCTCTAGGACCGAACTTGCCTACCCGTAACCCTAACCCTCTGTAGGAACAAAGAGCTGTGGGAACTTAGGGCTCAGGGAACATAGGGCTGTGGTAACACAGGGCTGTGGGAACATAGGCACGCTCCCCCCTGTAGAGACGTGCCATTGAACTTGTTACTAAGCGTACAAATCAGTGTCCATACTTGAAGTTCTTCCAGTTTCCAGAGTAGGGTTAGTTTTAGGGTTATAAAATTGTAGCTTTATTATATATCAACAATCTCCTAGAGTTGAAACATACATCATACTAAATGATCAAGATGAAAAAAAATCGTGAGGCTATCAGGTCATTGAGTATATTTGACTGTTATTGTAGTTGTAGAACAATCAGGGCCGTCTCCATTGTACACTATTAACAGTTTTTTCCCAACTGCTTGCACACATTGTCACCTTTTTTCAAAACTTTCCCAAAACTGCACACACAATTGGCTTTATGCACAGCTACACAACTTCCTGAACTTAAGCCAGCTCCTTTGTTTCCTGTCTGCCATTATTGGCCAAGCTTGATTAATTCAGGTGTGTATGATTATTGTTGCCATGACTACTGAGGTCAGGCACACCTGAACTAATCAATTTGTCGAATACTGGCAGACAGGAAACAAAGGAGCTGGCTTAAGTTCAGGAAGTAGTGCAGCTGTGCATAAAGCCAATTGTGTGTAGCCTAGTGTTTTGAAAAAAAAGTGTTTTATGCAATTGAAAACTGAGTCAAAGGCTGAAATAGTTTATTGTTTTTGGAGATGTGATGTGCAGTTTTGCACTTTGAGTGAGAGGTTTCAAAAATCGTGTGACATAAAAAAAGATTTTGTGTAAGCAGTTGGGAAAAAAAAACTGTATAAACTACAATTCCCACGAGAGACGCGCCATTGAACTTACAAAGTGTACAAATCAGACACCATACTTGTAGTTCTTCTGGTTTCCCAACCAGGAATAATGTTATAAAAATTTGTCTTTACTATTCTATATTATGAAGCATACATTACACAGCCGAAACATACATTACGCTATATTTATATATGATTAGGATGGGAAAAAAAATCGCCAAGACTTTTAGCTGGTAAGCTACAGTAGACATGAATTCAAGATTGTCGACGGGAGTTATGCTACCTTTCAAAGAGCGACTTATTATGTTTATTTATTTAATTATGGCCTGCAAATATTTGTTTTACCAACTGATGAATGTAATAAACTGCAACTTATAAATATCTCAGCATTAGATGCAATAAGTATACAAACAATATAATAATATTAAAGAATTCAAAAATGTGTGAAATAGGCTACTCTCCAGCTCAAGACCTTCTTAATAAATCAATATTTGGCTTTTTAACTAGTGAAAAACACTGTTTAGTTCTAGAAGATAAAATCATTTATTTTATTTGGATGAATTGGTCTGTTTATCAGATTTACCAATTGCTATAATGTGTTTGTCAAGAACAGATAAAATTGAACTGCAAGTAAAAACTTGGGGCCACTGTTTCAAATATGTGAGTGGCCCCTCCCCTAACAAATGTAACCTCCAATTTTTTTATAAAACTTGAGAGCCCTGATTAAATTATATATGCTAACCTAAATTTTAATTAAAAAAGAATCCACTTAATTATTAATTCGCTCAATGTAGTCTGTTTATTTTGTCTCAACCACTTCATCCTCATATTGTTTTGAATTAAATTTATGTATGGAAAAGTAAAAACAAAAATTATCATCTTTTGCAAGTGTTATTGTAGTGTATTTGTGTTCTTTCACAAAAATATAAGTGAAAATATGCCAAATGCTTATTTATTTCTTAATTACTCACTAGATGCTTAAAGAATGATCAAATAAGTTTATTGACAAGGTGCATAACAAATTGAAACTATATAGTCTTTGGCAATTGGACCACATCAAGACATCATTCTTTTAAGAGAAATGCATGATATGAAAGGAGCCGACACTGGTGGTGGTGAAGGGGTGAGTAGCAATGCTGAGATCTAGATGAATGTGGAGCTCTTCTCCAGATGACCACAGTGGAGGGACCTACTGTATGACACGATTGGCTCAAGAGGGTTGAGATGAAAATACAGTTGGTTTAAGACATAAAACACCCAGTCAGCTGATGAGTTTGGAGTAGAAGAGAGTGAGAGAGACAATGGAAAAAGATATCATATAATGTGCGAGTATAAAGTCTTATTGGTTGAACTTCATATTTTAGCTTCATGTCAAACAAGCCATAAGGCTGTATTTCTTAACAGTGGACTGTGAGGTTAAGTGAACTTGAAAAGCACAGAAAACAAAACATGAAATCAAATTACACGTCAACTGTAATAAAATAACAGTGCAATTTATAATAATGAGATATGAAACATGCTTTTGAATAACATCTGAAAAAGAAAATTCAGCTGGATTAAGTACTTTTCTAGTACATTCCCTTTTGAGATTAAACTCCAGGTCATATTCTTGCAGATTTTCCCCTTTTCACTACAACAGAAAGATGAGATATGACTTCAAATGCAGCACAGAAACAATTTAATAAATAGCCTGAAACCAAAATGGAGTTCTACATATACACTTTATTTATTTTCATTGTTTTGGAGTGAATCCTTTGGCTGCCAGGACTGGGCCCACTGCTCACCACTAAAAACAGAAGGGATTTTTTTTCTGTTACTGGTTGGGGTTTCCAATAAACTTAAAACATTACCGAACATATCTTTTATAAGTATAAGTTTTATTTTCCGTCTATGAAAGACCACCTCCTTCATGCATGCATTAATGGTGGTGGTCCTTCATAGATGGAAAATTAAACTGTTATACATATAAAAGACATGTTCAGTAATGATGTGTGCTTTACACTTGTTTAAAAGGCTTGTTTAATCTAAAACAGAACAGATTAATACAAAAATTGTAGCAAAAAACAAACAAACAAAGTTTAAGTAAATAAATAATGTATGCATTAATTCATAAAGCAGAAGAACAGAATAATACATACCATACTGGACAGGGCTCCCAGTCAACCAGCATTTCTGCTTTGCCCTAATGTAAGAAAAGACAAAAAAAATAAACTCCATTCTTAGCATAAGGCTATTATGTCTGATTATAGGCATTGAGTTTCATTGATTTTCAGAAGACACTCCTTCATAAACTGTAATTCAAAAAGACTGAACACATAAAAAGTATCTACCTAACAATTATGGTATGTATAATATGTATTTGCCAAAACACACAGAAGTTTCTAAATCATATATTACACTCTGCATACTGCCTACACTCTGCAGTTCCTTTATGACTGTCTAACCTTTCTCACTCTTTCTCTTACTACACTCCTGATGGGGAAAGCCTCTAGGCGAGTGTGGTAGGAGCAATATGTGAACATCAAAAACACGTTTCAAATATTTCTTAGATAGATTAGAAACAAAATAAACACAACTATGAAGACTTAAGTAGTGACCAGACTTGCAAGGAAGACAAGTGATGTTTATCACTAATCAAAACATGTATCATGGAACCAAATTACTCTCGGTTCCAATGTGGTATGCTTGCTTGAATAACCATACTACTGCTAAGCCACAGCTCGCAACTAAGAACACACCACTGCTGCTACTTCTACTACTCAATGCATTTTGGTCAAATTTGACTAATTAAGCCTGTTGGATTTTATAGCTTGTCAATTGGAATAATCTCAATAATCCTAATCATTCTATATCTTTTATGAATAATCATGGTTACATGTGCTATGCTGGACTAGTCACGACATTTACATACAGTATTGTTGCCCTGTTATTGATTTGACTGCTTGTATTGTAAATATTGTATTTATTTGTAAGTCACTTTGGATTAAAGCGTTTTCAAAATAATTCATTAAATAAATAAAATTGCGACTACCAGAAATTGTCTGTTGTAGTAGTTAAAAAAATAAGCAATTGAACTAAAGCGAATTAACAGGTGTTAAGTTGCAATGTTTAGCAAAGTATGAATCATTGCATTTACATGCACTTACTCTTTTGTGGCCTTTTCCTTTCAGGCATATGCCTTGGTCCCCCTGTGGGATATAAGATTACAGTCCAGTCATATATCCACTCAGAAATTCATATAAACTTTATTTTACTTCTCAAATATCACTGTGTTTGTCTCCTATATGATATATTTAATTGAAATTTCTTATCCAGACAACCAATGATTTATAAAAGAAAATCATGAAAATTTACAGGGGTGCCCAAACTTTGTCATACCACTGTAGAACAGGAAATTAGCATAATAGGTCCCCTTTAAATTCTATTTTAGTAATTAATTTACTTATTAGAGAATCCGCTTGACTAATGAGTTTCATTGAGTTTCATAGTTACCAAGCTATGGTAACAGTTATCAGAACCCCCAATAATTACCCTAATAATAATAATAATAATAATAATTCATTACACTAATATAGCACTTTTCTGGGTACTCAAAGTGCTTTACATGGAAGGGGGGATCTCCTCAACCACAAACAATGTGCAGCATCCACTTGAATGATGCGACGGGAGCCATATAGAGTGCCGAAGTTATGACATCATTTTGTAGGACAACTCGGAAGCTAGCGACGCATGGGTTCCCTCGAATTGAAAAGCTATGCATTTTCCCCATAGACTTTGGGAAAACGCAAAAAATAAGATCTGTGTTCAACAAAGAGTTGTGACCCTTACATGTTTTGACTATCAAGATCATCTTTACAAGTTAATCCAAAATGTATTTTGAAGCCTAAATAAAGCCGTCAGATATTTTAAAGACACAATAAAGTTTAAAAAAACACAAGCAGGTTATAACTGGTGTGTTTTATGTCATAGATCAAAACGTGAAAATATTTAGAGGCTTTGTTAACCACAGACCTTATTTCAGGCGATTTAGCAAAAACCATTAAAAAAAACCATAGACTTTAGGGCGAGGGAACCGGAAGTGCTAAAATGCTAACTCACTTCCGCGTTTTGGCCAACAAAGTGACGTCATAACTTCGGCACTCTATTGCGCCAGAACGCCCACCACACACCAGCTTACTGGTGGAGAGGAGACAGTGATGAAGCCAATCAGTATATGGGGATGATTAGGAGGCCATGATGGACAGAGGCCACAGGGCAAATTTGGCCAGGATGCCGGGGTTACACCCCACCGCACCCTACTTTTCGAAGGACACCCTGGGATTTTTAATGACCACAGAGAGTCAGGACCTCAGTTTAACGTTTCATCCGAAGGATGGACAAACATTTACATACCTGACTTTTTTTTTGAATTTGCGACTGTGGCCCTGGCTGACCCTGTGAAGACAGCTGTGGGTTTGGAGAAAGAAAATTACTCATATACCAAATAAATCTTTAACTTATTATTTAAAATACTTGAAGATCACAACATCGCACAAGTGTGGCAGTACATGTATTAATAGGTGTAAAGTACATGCATTCTTATTGCGATTAAATTAAGGATGCTCCATTAACTCCACGAGTTTCATTTTCTCGTTTAGGTCCATCATGTTTGTGATAATCCTAATTTGTTTCAACAAGCACTGATCCTGCGCTGACTTGTTCAGGGAATGCAAGGGGTGGGAGAATGGTTAAGTTAAGTGTTCATGGGACACTGACATTCCCAATTATTTTGAATATTCAATTTATCCTAATATCTTTAATAATAAAATTTGGCCTAGTAATTTCAGCATTTGATTATTAGTACTTATTTTACTTTTAGATTTATAATAGACTCACAAAATTTTTTCCCAACAGCCCTAGTACAGAATCAGATAGACCTATCATCTATCTAATTATATTATATCAGATCAACTTTTCTAGCAGATTATCCATTGAAAATGAGAACCCACTTCTAGGTGATGATACACAGGGCAACTTGTTGAGCAATGTTGTGGGGCAATCTTGCCGAGGGATTGTTGCTTTGGCACTTTCACATTGAAAATGGGCAACACATTTCTATCTGGATAATTTAGATGGGTTGTGGGCCCTGTGTCTCATCTGGTTGCCCGTTGACGGCAACATTGCCCAGCAACATTGCTAAAAAAGTTGCACTGTGTATCATCAACTAGTGAGTTTTACTTTATCAAGCAGCAAAAAAGTTATAGCATGGTGTGTTTGAGTTCATTTCGTTGAAAAGAGCCCTAACCTGCATCAAGCTCTATGGGGGAAAAACACTGGAAGTCAAGTAAAGTTAAGGTAACCCATGGGTCAAACACTTTTGGCCTTTACAAATATAAACTGTAACTCTTTAAATTTGTTCTAATTACCTTGCCCCTCCGTGGATTCTGCCTGCTCCACTTGCCCCTCCGTGGATTCTGCCTGCTCCACTTGCCCTCCGTGGATTCCGCCTGCTCCACTTGCCCCTCCGTGGATTCTGCCTGCTCCACTTGCCCTCCGTGGATTCCGCCTGCTCCACTTGCCCCTCCGTGGATTCCGCCTGCTCCACTTGCCCCTCCGTGGATTCCGCCTGCTCCACTTGCCCCTCCGTGGATTCCGCCTGCTCCACTTGCCCCTCCGTGGATTCCGCCTGCTCCACTTGCCCTCCGTGGATTCTGACGATAACCAATACAATATATCTTTAAACCCAGAGTGCTCATAATATCTATTGAAAAAATGATAAGTATAATGTTTGTTTACAGTCTGGGTCAAACTATTCAGTTAAGACTAGACTGTGTGCGCTAAAAAACTTTGGGCTTTATACCTCAAAGTTAGTAGCAGTGTAAGCTTGTGGTGTATCCAGCAAAATTTTGATGGTTTTCTTTTTCTTTGTGTTATTTCTGTTAAAGAGCCCCTATCATGGATTTTTGAAAATGACTGTTCATATGGTGTGGAATATAGCTCTAAGGGAATGAAAACATCCTGCAAAGATTTATATCTGAAAGTGCACCGTATATAAAGTTATTGTCTTTCAAAAGTGAGAGTCGACTCTGAGTCTATGAAATGAATTGTTTTTGAAACGAGTCATTAGCTTGTTTGTCGTGACGTAGAGACATACTGGACACGCCCAGTTACTGCGCGCGCAGACGGAAGTGTAGAACACATTCAAATACTTCATCATCATCATGTCGAGAAAGACGCTGTGTTCTACAATGCAAAGATAGTTCAGCCACTTTGTTTTCATTTACCAGGGACGAGCATGTGAAGAATCGGTGGTTAGAGTTCATATTTGCAACAGTACCACAACTGGTAGGGGCTCTTTAATGATCTACATTTTAGCACTGTCCTCGATTTTTTTCAATGAGTATATATAGATTCATTATCATTTGATTCATTGACCCAGTGAGCCAAAACGGGTCTTTGCAAATGTAATGTGTTCATTAAAAATATGGTTGTATGTGGGCTGAAAACAGAAATGAAATATAGCTCCTACAAAAACATACCAAACATAATTCTAAAGTTGACAGTATATGCTTGAATGCACTTAACTCTGGGTGCCAAATCCCATTGTAGACCAGTGTGCTGCATGCTATTAATACAAACAGGGCTCAATACACTAAGAATCTACATGTGTACATCTGCAGTTGCAGGAAACTACTGTTTTGAAACAGTTTCCTTCAATTACCATAATCAATTGCCAGGTGTGAATTTTTATGTTTTTCTACCCATTTGCGTCTACATTAATTGTGTTGGTAGAGACGTCACATAGACTAGACTATGATCATACAAGCATTCAGCAGCAAAAAAAAAAAGAATGACTGAATTTAGTTGTAGGGGTGAGCCATTCCTTTAAGATTTAAACATTAATAAAATATTTTGCGTACTCAACACAAGTTGTGAACTGTGACTTTAAGATACAGTGCATGCATGCATCTCACCTTCACAAAGGTATTCATAAAATGAACCTATCTTCTGTAGGTAGTCCTGGGCAAAGGTGGAGAGTGTGCAGCGAGGCGTTAATATTTCACACTTAATTTCTTTTTTTTTGTTCTCCTTTCCTAGTAGCAGAACTGGTTTGTAGCCAATGGCATGGAGTTTCTCAAGCTGCAACGACAAAATTGTGTGTTTGCTGTTTAAAGTAATAGAAAAACAACATAAAAAATAACTAAGAATATTAATTTAAAAATATATAGCATTATTAATGACAGCATCCAGGTTACTGCCATTCAGGATTTTTAACCTAATGGTGAGTTTAGCTTTATGTGCAAACAGGAAAGGCTCATACATTAGAAGCAAAAAACAACTCTGTGGTGCATGGCGCATAACATGTGTCTAGGGTTCGCCATCCCTGATTTAAAGGAGGCAGCGTTATGTGCAGTATAACGTTAGACCAAGTGATAATATTATTACTGACACATTACAGTGACGTTGTGCGTGAACCACGATGATCGAAAGAAAATTACATCATCTAGATGTCCCCAAATTACTATTCCCCCAATACATTCTCAATAAGCAACACGTCCAAAATAAAATGAGTATTTCTACATAAAAAAACATGTTGTGATACACACACACACACACATATATATATATATATATATATATATATATATATGTGTGTGTGTGTGTGTGTGTGTGTGTGTGTATATATATATATATATGTGTGTATATATATATATATATATATATATATATATATATATATATATACAACATGTTTTTATATATATATATATACATATATACATATATGTATATATATATATATATATATATATATATATATATATATATATATATATATATATATACACACACACATCTAGAACCTATATCTAGGCCTAGAAAATGTTTTTTTTATAAACAAGTATATATATATATATATATATATATATATATATATATATATACCTATATCTAGGCCTAGAAAATGTTTTTTTTATAAACACTGTGTATATATATATTCTATATATATAGAACCTATGTCCAGGCCTAGAATTTCTTTTTTTATAAACACGTAATTTTATTAATTTTGGACGTGTAAATGCTTATGAATTCATTTTGCTTATTAGACTATTGTAAGCGACTTACCGTGGAGGAATCAGCGCTGGGCAATGGTTCCTGCGATGATCGCACACAGTGACGTATTGCACAAAATTGCGCCAAAATATCGATCATAATTAAAAAGTACAGTCTTAATATTTTATATCCGTGCTCAAAATTTGAAAGGGATCAGCGCAAATGTCCAAGTGAAGGAAACACGAGTATTTAGCCATTACATTTAAACACAGATCACTTCTCAGAATGCATCCATCTCTTTGCCAAAGAATATGTCCATATAAGGCAATATAAACATTTATGCAGTAGGCTATATAATTAATTTATTACAACTTCATAATCAGTATTGAGATGAAAGTTCTATAAAAGTAGCCTATTCTGTTTTTTGGCGCAAAAAAAGCAAAGTAGGCTCACTATAAGCCATTGCAAATTGAAATACCATCGACAATTATTAGAATATCCCACAATAAAAAAACAAGGAAATTCGTGCTGAAGGACAAAGAATAGACCCAGATGTTGATAAGGCCGCAACAAATGTGAAAACAACGACAGACGATTAAAAATCTCAGAGGTATGGTAGCGAATGCATCCACCTGTGAATGCAGACACGAATGCGCTGGACTGCGATCTTCTACATTTACACTGAGATCCGATCAGCAAGAGCCGCCCTCGACTACCTCCGAACCTCGACACGCCGTAACGGATAACATCGCAGATCAGAGGCGCGTTTACACTTGTCTTTTCAATGTGTATGTGGACAACATCCGGATACAGGTCGCATATTAATGCCAAGTGTTAACGCAGGCCAAATATATAGCGCCACCAGTATATACAGTATATACTAGTATATACACAAGTATATAACTAGTACTTATTCATTCAGATGCCGGTGCCACCGGCTTTATATATATATATATATATATATATATATATATATATATGTATATATATGTGTGTGTATATATATATATATATATATATATGTATATATATATATATATATATATATATATATGTATATATATATATATATATATATATATATATATATATATATATATATATATATATATATATATATATAAATATAGCTGCGAGCCGCGATGGAGGGCCAGAAGCCAGCGCGTCCCAGCCCATCCCAAACTGCCTCAGGCACCGGGGCTGCGCGGGTGCCCCACCGGCTTGGGCCCGCGGTGCAGGGCTGCTCGCCAGCTATTGTGTGCTTTTTTTTATATTTTTTTCTTTTCTAGGCGGACTATCTGGGCACTTTCGGGCCCTGGGCTCCTGCTCGGAAACTCTTGAAACTTTGCACACGGGTCAGGGACCGCGGCCATCAGAGCCGGGCTGAAGCCGGTACCCGGGCGTGCGCAGGGCGGCTCGTCAGCGCCCCTGGAACGGGGTCCGAACACCTGGTCCATAACTCAAACACACTTGCATGTAATAATGTGAAACTCGGTACACATGTTTCGGATAGCATAATTTCATCTATACCTCGCGTTCTCTTTACCCCAGCCCCAACAGGAAGTCGGCTATTGAGGGCTTTTTGTGAAACACGCAATAAACTCTGAGTGCTCCTCCTAGAGCTCTGATCCGGATTCAGCGCGGAAACTCGGTCAGCGTGAAGTCAGGACTCATCTTGAGGATGAAAGTTGGTGGCGACTTTTGATATCTCGAACGCTTTGGCACATGGCGGAGAAACGGGATCTATGGCCGGAGAGGTGAACAAATACAGGAAGTATGTCATTAACTTCAGCATACATTAACTGATCTGGATGAAACTTCAGCAGTGCGTTCGCTGTAAGAGGACGATCACATGGATGTGACTATTGTGAGGATGAAGTTATAGCGCCACCAACTGGCAGCAGGAAGTGTGTCACTTTCAAAATGCTTTGAAATCACCCTCTTATTTTTACCCGATTTGCTTCAAACTTCATCTGTATAATGTAAATACACGGCAGATGAAGACCTATGAATGGATTCTTGATATCTTTGAAACTGTTGCCGTGGCAACGCATCAAACTTTACCATTCTTTTAGGATGCATTCTTTTAGGGATTCGACATTTGTCCATAAATCAAACACACGTGCATGGATTAATATGAAACTCGGTACACTCATAGATCACATCAGGCCAAACAACTTTCGTGCTCTAAGTTTTACGACAGTTCAAACAGGAAGTCGGGAATTATGTTTTTTTTTTTTTAAATAAATGTCCTAGAAAAACATCAAATTACAACCCATGCTGTTACCAATCACCACCAAACTCGGTGTGCATGAAGTCAAGACATTGAGGATGCTAAATTCCGGACGGATTTGTGATATCTTCGAACGGTTTGGCCGTGGCGGATTTTTTTGACTAAAAAAGGACACATAAAGTGTGTTATAACTTGGTTAGTTTTACTGACAGTTACAAAACTTGCCGTGTATATTGTTCTATTCAAGCCAAACAACTTTCTAATTAACAATAATAAGCTCAAACCCACAGAAAGTCAGATATTGTAGTTTGAATATGATCATGCTCTCTCTAAGCCTTGGTCTGTCTCTTTGCCTGTGTGTGTGTGTGTGTGTGTGTGTGTGTAGGGGGAGGGGGCTTAATCATTTCACTGTGTGTCTGGCCTGCTAAAGTAAATACATTTCTTAAGCCTGGTATTTTTTAAATAAGTTTTTATTTTTATTTTTTTATAAGTAAAGGCATATAACCTGTTTAATTGTAGTGCATTGACAATAGTTTTATATAATTAGTGTATTAATTAAATTAACTTGGTCCATAAATCAAAAAAGTAAGTAAATAAATCAAAAAGGAAGTGTGTTAAAACTTCTGCATACATTAACTGATCTTGATGAAACTTCAGCAGTGTGTTCGTTGTAAGAGGCCGATCACATGGATGTGACTATTGTGAGTCAAAGGCTGCGTTTACACTTGGCATTAACATGCGATCACCGTGATCTGATCAAGCAGATCGGATCATTAGCCAATCAGGACATGGTGAGTTTACATTTGGTCACATTAAGTAGCCTCTGTATCTGGATAGAAGAGCGGATTTCTGTTTCCTGCATAATATTTAAATTAGATATGTTGCACGACACCAGATTAAGAGTAAAAATGATGCAAATAAAACAATGTCCCAGTTGCTTTCACTCATTCGCTTTGCAATCTCCAGTAATTAGATAAAAAAAAAATGTTAACGAAGTTATACTTCCAGAGTTGATCATACAAAAATAACTGGGTTGATCATAAAACAAGTCATATCATCGATCATCTGGTTTTAAGGTTATCAGCGTGCAATGACTATATTGACAGAAATGGGAGATTGGTTAACATGCAAAGACATTCAATAAAAACATTCAACATTTAAAAAATCAGATTGCGATTATTCCTCTGGCAAAGCAGCATGCAGCTCTTATTTAAGATCTCATGACTGACTGTGAATGTACAGGCGATCGCCTCGTTCAGATAATGTTGCACAATTAAAATGAAAAATGACACACATAGTATCATGTAAGCCTAAATTAACTGTTTTAAAGATAAACGTTTATTGTAAGATTCAAATAAGTTTTTATTTCTTGTCTAAACTGCGTCTGGCCATTATTTTTCTCACAGCCACGCGGGGAGACTGGGTGGGATTTAAATTACGTCCACCTGTGAATGCAGACACGATGGCTGGATTGCGTTTACATTACACTGAGATCCGATCACAAAGCGTCCTCGACTACCTCCGAACCTGGACACGCCGATCGGATAACATTCCGATCAGAAGCGCGTTTACACTTGTCTTTTCAATGTGTATGTGGACAACATCCGGATACAGGTCGCATATTAATGCCAAGTGTAAACGCAGCCAAATATATAGCGCCACCAACTGGCAGCAGAAAGTGTTTCACTTTCAAAATGCTTTGAAATCACACTCTTACTTTTACCCGATTTGCTTCAAACTTCATCTGTATAATGTAAACACACGCCAGATGAAGAGCTGTGAAAGCATTATTCAATATCTAAGATAATGTTGCCATAGCAACGCATCAAACTTTAACATTCCTTTTTTTGATGATTTTGAGTCTCTTAGCGGCTTTTGGGGCCCTTAATGGGTTTGAAAACTCTTGAAACTTTGCACACAGGTCAGATCCCACAGCCATCAGAGCCGGGCTGAAGATGGTACCCGGGTGTGGCAAGGGGGCTAGACAGCGCCCCCTGGAACGGGGTCCAAAAACTTGGTCCATAAATCAAACACGCTTGCATGTAATAATATGAAACTCAGTACACATGTTGATCTCATCGTTTCATATATTCATATATTCTCCTCAAGCCGGACAACTTTCTAATTTACACTCATGAGCTAGGACCCACAGAAAGTCAGATATTTTGGTTTGAAAATGTTGAGTGTCTCTCTGAGCCTACACTTCTGTATGGCAAGCCCTTTTAACATTTAAAAGCTAAGTTTGACTATTCGTAATTAACATTGTAGATATCAACAACGTCTTTCTAGTCGTAATTACATTTTGGATAGTTTGTATTATCATTTAAGATATCTGTAACGTAATTGTGACTAGTCGAAACGACAGATAGAGTATGGCAAGCCGTTTTAACATTTAATCATTTTAACCTACTAGTCTCTATTTTCATGCTACTAGTACTTATTTTTTAGATACTAGTATCTATTCCATTAAGTACTAGTACTTACTAGTACTTATTCATTAGATACTAGTACCTATTAAATAGATACTAGTACTTATTCATTAGACACTAGTACTTATTTCAATGGTGACTAGTAACTATTCTTTTGTTACTAGTCACATTTTTTCCATTGACTTCTATGGTGATCTGTCATTCAGATATCAACTATTCAGTTCTGACTAGTATGTTAGTATGTATTCCAATTGTATATATATATATATATTGTTAACTTTAGCTAGTCAACGAGGAAGATGGCATTTTACACACGATACTTGCAGGACCTGCCAAGGACTACCATTAACAATGTACATAGGATTATACAATCCTCAACATCAGCCCCAAAGAGAAAGCGGGAGAAGGGGTTTAATATATATGTTTCCAGCTACATTGACAATTACGAAGGTACAGTTAATTTACTATGCTTTGTTTTCAGTCTAATAGCCTAGCCTATGAGCAGGGTTCTCGAGTCTCAGCGCATTGGCCGTGAGACACACGCAAGTTTAAACAGTTCACACGCTCACACGCCACACCGGGTATTTCTCACGCTGAAAAGGGAACGTCAACCAAGTTGTCCTGCAAGCTTTATATATAACGTTGTATACGAGCCATAGGCACACAGTGAAGTTTCCTGCCGCGAGCACATATCTCTCAGACAGACTGCGTTCATTAGGCAACATGACGTGTGCCGCGACACACGGAAGTTGCGGAACATTCTCGTCATTACTAGGTAACCAACAACATTCGCGCTAACATTTTTAGGCTAGAACATTTAATATATTGCCCATCATATACATTATTATTGATGCATTCAAAAACTTCACAACTACTTGCAACCAGGCCAGAAGCTTTGGCTCAGTTTGGCTTGCTTACATTACCTGAATAGCCTAAATAAGGGAAATGTTAGTGGGTATGGAAGGAATGAAGATGTATTTCTTCATTTATTTTAAATTAGATATTATACTGTATTAATAGTTCTAGTTACATTAAGGCTACATGTATTAAAGCAGAGTGCTCTGGGTAATATTTTATATCTGGTCAAAACATACATTAATTATTGCCATTGCATTTGTATTTTTCAAAGATGTCAGGGAAAAAGCAAAAAGATATTTTCAAAAATGTCAGGGAAAAAGCAAAAGATATTTGTGACACACACACACACGCACACACCTTAATATTCTAATATGCCCATTTGTTCACAATGTCCCACCACACAATAAATCATTATATTATTATTACTCTTTATTTCAGACCAATGGGTCCATATCAAACAGACAAAGAAGAACAAGAACAATACATACAGACATCGATTTACAAACAACACACACATTTGCTTAAAAAACGTATAAGCTTTGCGTTCCACTCCCTTCAGAAACAGGAAAAATACCTTGTATCACTTAATGTGATGTTATTTAGCACCATTATATACTATTTTTTGAGTCACTTAACAGACACATAAAATTGTACATATTCCTCCGTAATACAGCATGCAGAGTGGGTACACTGTTGGAGACAAACATCTGGCTTGCGCTTGTCCACCTTGGGACCCTAAGCAAAATTCTAAGCGCATCATTATATGCCACCTGGAGCTTTTCATTTTAGCTCTACAATATTTACACCACAAGTGAGCTGTATAGAGGGAAGTACAGTATGCCCTAAACAGAGCTATTTTAACATCTTCTGTACACATATAAAATTTACCAGCCAACATATTAGCTTGCCCATATAACTTACAGCACTGACGCTGTAATGTCATCATCATCATTTAAGTCATTTCTAATAATGTGACCCAAGTATTTAACCTTAGTTACTACATTTAAAACTAGGTCATTTAAATAAAAAGAAGGAAATTTTGACTTGAGGTCCTCTTTGGTTCTAGCAATCATGACCACACTCTTTTTCAACATTAAATTTAATATCATGCTGTAACCCATAGCTTGAACATACTCGAAGCAGCTGTTGTAATCCTGCACTATAAGGAGACATAATGACTAAATCGTCAGCATACATCAGATGATTAAATAATTCTGTCACCTATTACACATCCAGTCTTACAACAATTTAACTCTATAGAGAGACCATCCATGTACAGGTTAAAGAGAAGAGGTGACATTAACCCCCCTTGTCGAACCCCATTCGTCATATAGAAAGGTTCAGATACATTCTCCCCCCACCGAACTTTTAAGGTTTGATTTATATACCAAAAAAAAAGTATATATACCATTTCGACTAGACACATTCAAAATGTAAAAAGATTTGTTTTTCCAAACTGTTTGGAGCAATTTGTTAAATTTTTGTATTTTTTTTTAATATTTTTATTAATATAACATTAAAGAGTAGGCTATATTTGATTTATCATTTATGAGATTTACCAATTGTTATCATCTCAATTTGTGCTGGTTATGAACAATGGGAAAAATTGGGGGGCGGGGATGGCTGGGGGCGGGGCTTTTTATTGGGCTCCTCCCCTGACCACATGTGATTTCACTTCCAAGCTTTTGATAAAACTTGAGAACCCTGCTATGAGCTATCTTGCTAAGTGATAATGTTAATTATTAACTGAGCCTGATGAATATTATCTTGTTTTGAATTGTTTTGATCATAACATGATATTATTCTTACTCCGTGTCAAACACAGAACCAGAGACAGGGAGAGTGAGCGTCCGCGCTACCTGCCATAGGTCACTGAGGAAGAATGAGAAACATCATGACCTCAGAGTAGGATCTAAAGATAGTTCAGTTGTTCCAGCCGGTTCTGCTCCAACCATGTCCTGGGGATTTTGTGTTGCAAGGATAGGTTCTGTATCAATAACATAGGCAGAAAGTAGATGTCTAACCTTGCCCCCATGAAAACTCCAGGAACTGCTTGAGACGGCTGTTGTTTATTTTAAGTTAAGTTTAAGTTAAGTTTGTATGGTAAGTTAAGTTGTAAGTTTGTTGAAGTTTCAGTTATCTGCGTGTTTAGTATTCATGTAACGTTGTTTGACTTGCAATAGCCTACTGACATCCCACATATGTACTACTAACATATTTTAATGTTTTTATATATATATATATATATATATATATATATATATATATATATATATATATATATATATATATATATATATATATATATATATATATATATACAAAACATTTTTGGTCATTTGTTAACTAATATTATATGGTTACGCCTACCATGACTAACAAGTCCCTTGGGTTCACTGTCATTTCCGCCACACTGTACAAAATAAAATCCTGAGATCATTGTTTTAGGTTTGAATACTTAGTAACCATAGCAATAGAAACTCCACAGTGAACACATGGGTGAGTGAAAGGGTGACCTCTTTAGGGGTAATGAAAAAAAACCCAAAAGAGAATATGTTTATTGGCCGTCATTTCCAAACGGCTCATATTTCACATGGACATAAAAATAACTGGATAAAATTAATTTAATATGTGTAATTTGTGTATATTAAATGCTGACTGTAAAACTAATATTAACAGGCTAACATAGCATGATATTTTAGAAGAAAAGGGGGAAATGTCATTTCCGCCACAGTCATTTTCACCACGGTGTTCATTGTGGTGGTAAAGACAGGTTGAGGTGGAAATTACATTGTTCGTGCTAAACAGCAAATTATTTTGGGCTATAATACTAAAACGTTAATGTAAAAAAAATAATAATTAAGTTAAGGTAGTAATAAATATTTTATTATTTATTATTGCTAAAATATTGTTGGTAAATAAGAGAACTTGGGCATTTTCTTGGGCTGTCAGATAAAAATGCCAAAATATGTATATATATTATTTAATACAAATCATCGCACCTAACTAAGGGAAGGTTTCTAGACAGATTGAGAAACCAACTGATACTAAAAAAAAAACTGTAGAAATGTTTTTATGTTCTGAAACTATCTAGCTCAAAGAGTACCATAGTTCAAGAATCACCATTTGGTCAAAAATGAGTTAAAACTTCTAATGGGCTTAATGACATGTGTTCTGTCTTGTGAAAAAATATCTGGGTTAAATTATGTACCGTTTCAGAGATGCATTACCACATAATCTACCCATAACATGTTTGGCTGGTAAAAAAACTTTAAAGGCCTTTTTCTCCATTTCTTTGTTTGCGTAGTTACTGCACTTTGCCTTTGTAGGGCAGTATATTTAAGATGGCAATGGTTGTCTGTAATATGAATATTTTGTAAAATTTTCTCTTTCTTTTTTTAAGATTACCCTTGAACACTCATTCCTGGTGCAACTGTGTGAGGCTGTGTGTTCATGTGTGGCTGGTAAGGCACTGTGCAATCACAATGTCGCACTGCTCTATCAGACAGCACACTACTCGCAGCTTCATATCACTGCTGTACCCCCTGTCCTTAGTTGCACTGAAACAGAGCAACGCTGGCACAAGCTAAGGTCTATGGTAAGTCTTAGAGCATAATTTTCCACACTGTTTCATAGTGTAGTCAGTCAGCTGAATTGGTAAAGTAGGTGGACAACCAGAATGTAATTTACCGTGGCAAAAATAAACCAGACGTATTTCAAAGTTGGTTGCGAAATGACCACCAGGTGGCGCAAAGGGCCATTTGGCGAAAGCAAAACGTAATTTTGTAAAAGTAGTCTACATTTTAAATAGGAACAAATCTCTTCCAACAGATTCTTCCAAATTATCCTCTAAGGATCGGTCCCTTTGCTCTAGAGAAGAGCAGTTCGACCTCATGACTCCTCACTCTCAAATACACACGCATGCACAGCCTATCTGATAAACTCTGAGTGAGGTGCAAGCTCATTATCATAAGAACCAATCACAACCATTTAACGGCTCTGGAACCAATCAGGACTAGGACCAAGTTGGTACATTGTAAATGTATGTATCCCCCCGTATTCGAAGCATATATTTATTACCAATGTATTTAAAGTGCACTTTTTAGAAATATGTCAAAAGTGCTTGTTTTAAATATATTTTTAGAAAATATACTACAGTACATTCATTTTAAAGTGTGTAAAAATTTGTATTGTATTGCAATGTACAATTGAAAAATATATTTTCAACTTTTTTCCACCTGGGTACTTTAACATTATTAATAATAATGTTAATATTACATTACTCAAGCTCATGTTTAGATATTAGTTAATGATGGAATATCATTGTAAAATGTCTCCCAAGTATAGAGTTTAATGATAAAATATTGTCTACAAATTCAACTTATTGGGGCGAACTTCAGCAGGGCCAGGGAGCCTAGAGCTCATAAGAAATCAACTGCATACTTCCTTGTGGAAAGTCTACTGGCAATACTTTGATTCTGTTGTTGCCGGTGTCTTTTTGAACATTTCACATTCATTAATCATGTGCTCTGTGTAAAATGTGAACGTGTGCTGTAGATGTGAATGGGGAAGCAGAAATCATACTGTATGCATGGAGTGGCATACTTTTATCTTTTTCAGTAATTGGACTCTGTCACTCTGTGTTTCTCTCCATTCATGGTCTTTGTAGATCAGCTCTGCTTGATGTAACTATTAATTGTTGTGGGGAATTGGGACATACACAGTTCTCTTATCAGCTCAGAAAGGCAACATTTATGTAATCAGTGTTGTTTTCTTGAGTCCTGCCATCCAGTTTGTCTCACTTCAACACTCTAGCTTTTTTTCTAACCTCTTATTACAGTGAAAATCATCTTATGATACAGGGTGCCAGCTTGTGTGTGACATGTGACAACAGAGTACTGTGTGATCAGTTAACAGTTTTGGCCAGGGTCTTGACTGCTTTGTTTAAGACAGTGTAAACAAAAACACATGACATTTCTGAATGTCACACTCAGTCTTGCCTCATCCTCAGGGTTCGTTCTTCATACCTCGCTTACATCTGAGATGATCTGACAGATGCCAGCTCTTCTAATAATTGATAACTGATCTCTGGCTAATTTGGTTCTTCAAATGAATTTGCAGATTTGATTAAAATATCTGTATTACATTGTCTGAGATTAATGCACTTTGATTTGTTCATTGGAAAGGGCAGATACTGTATATTGATACTCAAAAACGTGTTCAGCAATGCAGCGATTGGCTTACTGTAAGATACTGACATCATAATAAAAAAGAACCTGACAAAAAAAACGTATATATTTCATTAAATTTGTTAAATGAAATGTATTGCTTGCTGAATCCCATTATTTCACGATTTATAGTAATTGTACAGGCTTTACATTTTTATTTCAAATTTGCAATTAGCAATTCATTTCATTTTACCTGTGAATCAGATTTTTTACATAACAGCATTATTTAGTTTCTTAAGAGACAAGCACATTTTTCTAGTCAAGTCACCTTTGTTTATACAAGTGCTATTTACAATACAGCTTGTTTCAAAGCAGCTTTACATAGATAAATAAGGAAAATAGGAAAATATGCAACAAAAGATTGTTTCTAGAAGAAAATTGCATCATATTCCTGCTTGAGTAAATTTCAGTGATGCACTAGTTGTTAACCCTTGCTGTAAAAAAAAATTGTTTTGGCTGTTGTGATGATGCCATAATCATCCTGGACATGTTATGATTTTCTGATTTCATCCTGTGTATAAGCTTTAAATGTATGGGTATTTCCAGTGCCGCTGCTAGCCATTTTGGTGCCCTAAGCATAATTCCTTTATGATGCCCCCCTCCAAAAATTAAACATTTTCATTTAGGATTTTCATTTCAGGGGTATGATTTATAAAAAATATATAATATATATAAAGTTACACTTTCAGTAATGCTTACTATTAACTAGTTTCATTACCTGGTTGGTTTCATGGGTCCCTTTCAGAGGGGAACTCTACACTTGCGTAGAGAATCGACACTTTGGGGACGCTCCCTGAAGCGTGCGCCTCTGAAGTATGAATGAAACTAATCCAATCCTGATTGGTGTTGCGTCGTGACGTAACATGTGACGGCATACCCGGAAGTATAAAAGTGACGTTGTCACAACACACACTAGCTTTCGCTCTTCAGCAAGCGCTCTGTGTTGAAAAACTGTCTGTCTTATTTGGTGTTGTTTGTCACTCAGTTTGAACTAGAAATGGCCAGCGAACAATTTAAAAGAAATGTGTATCCCTGCCCTCGTTATATCACTGGTGGGGACACACATGCTTTATGTGTAAATTGTTTGGGAGCACAGCATGCATGAGCAGCTCTCGAGGGAGCTGCTTGTGCAGACTGTGAAGCACTTCCTATTAGAGTGCTGCGCTCCCAGCTGGCGTGCTTTGATGAGCACGGTCAGGCTCGCGTTCCCCACGGTTCTGGTCCCGTGTCCGTTGAGGCGGCACGGCGACTGAGATCGTGGGGTTCGCAGCGGGATCTTGCAGACGAGAATGAGACTGCTGAGGCACTTTCCCATTCATCGTTTGATGATCCCGTAGCCCCTGTGAGTGGTGCAGAAGTCCGCGCCGCGGCTTCTTCTGACCACGATCAGGTTCCGATACTCGAGCTCTCTGCTTCCGAGGAAGTAGACGTGCTCAGTATCGATGCGGATGACCGTGAGTTAGGCGCGCCAGTTCACGGCCAAGCATATGGGGAACTGGTGAGGTTGTGACTCGTGCCGTGGCCAGACTTAACATCAGCTGGCCACAAGATAAGCAGGGAACGCAAGTTCAAATTAAATTAGATGAGCGTTTCATGCGGCACGGGTCACAGCCTCAGCGCCGGGGTTTGCCGTTTTTCCCTGATCTCCACGAAAAGGAGATCGTGGTGGGATAAACCACATTCGTCCCGTGTCCCCAAACCCAGTGTCAAAAATTTTTTGCAATAAAGATTCTGTGACTGAGATCTCGCGTTTGCCGAGGCAGCGCGTGGATTTAAGGGCTGCATTGCAATACAGAATCCATAGTGGCTCGGATCTCGCTGTTGCCGAGGCAGCGTGGAGGTTACGAGTCTACTCTGTAATAAAGATTCTGTGACTGGGATCTCGCGTTTGCCGAGGCTGCGCGTAGATTTAAGGTCTGCATTGCAATACAGAAGCTATAGTGACTCGGATCTCGCGTTTGTCGAGGCAGCGGTGAAGATTACGAGTCTACTTTGCAATAAGGAAAACTGGCCTGTTCTCCGACGCTGTAACTTCATTCGTTAGACAGGTTTATAATTAAATGAATAAAATTATATATATATATATATATATATATATATATATATATATATATATGTACATATATATATATATATATATATATATATATATATATATATATATATATATATATAAAGGAATTTATATATAAAAATATATATGTTGT
The DNA here is from genome assembly GCA_030378365.1 of Hybognathus amarus. Taxonomy (NCBI): domain Eukaryota; kingdom Metazoa; phylum Chordata; class Actinopteri; order Cypriniformes; family Leuciscidae; genus Hybognathus; species Hybognathus amarus. The sequence continues at coordinate 42,067 of JAQIUQ010000892.1, read as the reverse complement.
CCCGCCGTTTTGAACGTTTCGGGCTACATCGATTTCCAGCGAACGCACACCATGGCGTTCACCCAAGGGCTTGCAACCAGGCACCGAGCTATGGTCAAAAAATAAAAAAATAAATAAATGAAAATTTTCGACTTTTTTCCTGCCGGTCATCTGCTTCAGGAAGTCGAGAATAGTGCTCGGGAAACACCCGAGACCGGTCTCGAGGCACTGGTTCCCTTAGTAGATTTTGTAGAATGGCAAGGCCTTCCAATATATCTATATGGGACCTCGGAGGGCTGTCCCCCGCTGTGGGACAACCGAGGTTGTTCTCACAGCAGAGCCCTTTAGGAAAAGATGCATGTTGCCCGCCGTTAGCAACGTTTCGGGCCGCATCACTTTCCAGCGAAAATATTTTAATAAAGCATTGGTTATGGTCACAAGGGCCGCATCGACTACAGCCTGCCGGTATTCCGCTTCAGGTAGTCGAGAGAGATGCTCAGAAGACACCAGAGGCCAGTCTCGAGAGGCTGGTTACCCCCTTGTAGTTTTTGTAGAGGGGTGGTATCATCTTCCCAACATATCTGCATGGGTCCTGCAGATAATAAAATCTGGGTACAGACTGCCAGTTCAGGATACGTTCTACCGTGATACGCAGCACTGACGCCGTATACCCACTAGAAAATGTCAAGGATTTGCGTATGCCCACTAGGAAATGGCAAAGATCTCTCGTATGCCCAGTTTAAAAAGCGTGAGCATTCATCACAACATCGTTTTGTGAAATAAATTTCCTACGAGCATCAGCCCCCCTGAACGTAGGCGACAGAATTAAGTTCTGTTATCAGGATTCAGCGCGCGAGCAGAGAGCACGTCAAAAACAGAGGACAGGGTGTGTGTGTGTTCGTGTGTCATCTGAGTCCTCATTGGTTCTGTCACTGCTCGTCAATGTCAGAATATTCTGAGATGACAAATCAAATCAAAGTAGGCGGGCTTTATGTTCAAAGACGCTGCTGAGCGCGAATTTCAGCAGAGCGACTCGACGCTTCAGTTTACGGGCAAGTGCGAGATGTAAGTGGCTAAACTTAACATTTCAGTATTTTACATTTTAGGTCATAAATGTTAGACGAATGACAAAAAAATAATCAGGCAAACTAATATAGTTTTGTCTAATTTCGCCCTATTTGAACTGAAATAAATAGGCATTGGCTATATAGCCTAACATTCACAATTTCAATAGTTTACTGTCATTTCAGGGAACAAGAAACATTAACAAAGCCGTTTACATCAATTTTAGCCACAAGAGTAATAATGAATGGTGTACATATTGAAATATAATAATAATTGTGGCCTTTAGTACATTAAAAAAGCTCTAGCCTTCGGAGGGGAAGAATTTACTGCCCACTATTTCTTATTCTTTTTTTTTGGTCTTCAAACGTCTTGAAATGCACATCAGAGAAATTAAAAAGAATTTGAAGCACCAACCAACCTCTGAAATTTAGGACCTCTTCGATTATAAAAAGAGGTGTCTGACGGCCCTGTATTACAGATAGATGAATGTGTGGCCTATATGTTTGAATGCATTTAGTAAACCTAGCTTTAGTAAGCTTTCAGTGACATAAACATGTCAGAAACAATTATTCATAGGCAAAATTATCAGTTGACCCTATGTTTACTTTCTTCACTGACAGACAAAAATGAAAAGCCTATATCAGTCACAGCTCAGCTTTATGGAGGGGAAGAGACAGGGCAAGATAAAAACAAAGAGAAAAGAGGGTGATGCTGATGAGGGGGAGAAATAATCTGCTGCCCAGTGCCCACTGACATGGTTTTAAAGCTGTTATCTATTTTTTTTTGGCCTTCAAAACATCCTAAAATGCACAAATGTATCAGAGAAATAAAAATGTTCTCAGGGAAACCCTGAACCCCCTGACTAACCTACCTCACATTTGGGACAACAGTGATTATAAAACCCTGCCTTTGCATGTAATGAAACTGTACTGGTTAATAGTGAGCATTAGATAAAGTGTTACCTTTTTTTTTTTTAGAAAAAAGTGATGATCAAAAATCCTAGTGACGCCCCTGCTTCATGCAACCTGTCAAAATCAAAGTTTTGTATAACTTTAAGAACATATAAAAGAAATATATTACTATTGCACAGCAGAGTATACTTCAAGTAGGCCTAATAATACTAATAATAGTTTATTAAAACACACAGAAGCTCAAATGTCTTTAATTTACAACCCACCAAAATAAAAGTTTTTAGAGATAAATAAAGTAACTCAATGGAATTATGAAAGAAATTGCATAGTAAAATGTATTTTTTTTAAATAATAGTAATCAAATCTATTAAAACAGAATTTTAAAGGAATATCACGTTTTTAAAAATTTTCGCAAATGGGTGTTGGTGGTGGCGGCGGGGGTGGGGTGCTGCTGGTATATCACAGTATACTCACTACAAAAAACTAGACTACACCACTGCTTCAGGGAATTCGTATATTGAATTATCTCGACGACTGGCTCATTCTGGCACAGTCTCGGGAAATGGCGGTTCGGCATCGAGATGTCGTCCTTGGCCATATTCAAAAATTGGGGTTGAGACTCAATATAAAGAAGAGTGTGCTAGAACCATCACAGTGCACGACGTTCCTAGGAGTCGTGTGGAACTCGACTACAATGCAGGCACGAATGTCTCCCGCACGTATCGAGTCAGTACTGACGATGGTTTCCAGGGTGAGGCTGGGCCAGGCCATCACTGTGAAACATTTTCAAAGGATGCTGGGCCTTATGGCAGTGGCATCCAACATTGTTCCTTTGGGCCTCTTACACATGAGGCCCCTTCAGTGGTGGTTGAAAACCAAGGGGTTCTCCCCAAGGGGAATTCATTTCGTATGATCAGAGTATCGCAGTGCCTTCATTCTCTGCAAATATGGAAGAAACCTTGGTTCCTATCCCAAGGGCCAGTGTTAGGGGTGTCATGTCGCCGGGAAACCGTTTCGACAGACGCCTCCCTTACTGGCTGGGGCGCGGTCATGGACGGCCGCTTTGCCAGGGGTCTGTGGCAGGACCATCATCGTTCATGGCACATAAATTGCCTAGTGATGATGGCTGTATTCAGAGCTTTAAGGAGCTTCCTCCTAGACATCAAGGGTCGCCACGTCTTAATACGGACAGACAATACGTCGGTGGTGGCCTATCTGAACCGACAAGGGGGACTCAGATCGCGCCCTCTCTGCAAACTGGCGCGTCAGATTATTCTTTGGTCCCAGGGGAAGATACTGTCGCTAAGAGCAATGTATATTCCGGGGGTTCAGAATCAGGGAGCAGACATCCTGTCGAGGCAGGGGCTGAGGCCCGGGGAATGGAGACTTCACCCGGAGGTGGTGAAGTCGATATGGGAGAGGTTTGGACCGATGGAAGTGGATCTGTTTGCGTCTCGAGAGACGTCCCACTGTCCACTTTGGTTCTCCCTCTCACATCCAGCCCCACTGGGGTTGGATGCCATGGTACAGGCCTGGCCGAGGCTTCGCCTGTATGCATTTCCCCCGATCGCTCTGCTCCCGGGAGTCCTGGAGAGGGTCCGTCAGGAGGGCATCAGTCTTCTTCTGGTTGCCCCGAGATGGCCAACGCGAGTACGGTTTTCGGACATCATATCACTCCTTGTAGCTCCACCATGGCAGATTCCTCTGAGGAGGGGTCTGTTGTCTCAGGCGGAGGGCACAATCTTTCACCCGCGCCCAGAGCTGTGGAAACTGTGGGTCTGGCCTCTGAGGGGGTTCAGTACCTGAATGCTGGTTTATCAGCTGGGGTAGTCGAAACCATACTTAGCTCCAGGGCTCCATCTACCAGGAGATTATATGGCCTCAAGTGGAATGTGTTCGTTACTTGGTGTAGAGAACATGGGTTAGATCCAGTAAGCTGCCCGGTGGCTTCAGTTCTGGACTTTCTCCAAGATCGTTTCACTGCGGGTCTCTCCCCGTCCACGCTTAAGGTGTACGTGGCTGCTATTGCGGCTTTCCACGCGCCGTTAGATGGTGGACCTCTGGGGAGGCACCAGTTGGTCATTCGGTTTCTCCGTGGTACTTGGAGGATGAGGCCGGCAGCCAGGTCCAGGGTTCCCGCCTGGGACCTGGCAATAGTTCTGGAGGGGTTATCCCTGGCCCCATTCGAACCTTTGGAGTCAGCTTCGCCTAAGGACTTAACGCTAAAAATGGTTTTTCGCTTAGCTATTACCTCACTTAAGAGGGTGGGAGATCTCCAGGCCCTGGCAGTAATGCCAGCTGGCTTGGAGTTTGCCCCTGGCAGAGTGAAGGCCTTTTTGCACCCGAGTCCGGGCTAAGTGCCTAAAGTTCCTTCGAATATGGCTCGTTCTACAGTCCTTCAGGCATTCCATCCTCCACCTCATGTGTCGGCGGAAGAAGAGAGGCTTCATTTGCTCTGCCCCGTCAGAGCTTTGAGCTTGTACCTTGAGAGGTCCTCTTCTTGAAGAAGGTCGGACCAGTTATTAGTATGTTTTAGGTCACCTAAGAAGGAGCTCCCAGCAACCAAGCAGACTATTAGTAACTGGATTGTCCAGGCTATTACTGAGGCTTACAAGGTGCGTGGCTTGCCTTCACCTTTAGCCTTAAGGGCTCATTCAACTAGAGGCATGGCTTCCTCTAGGGCCCTCTTGTCGGGAGTACCTCTACAGGGGATCTGTGAGGCAGCCGGCTGGGCTACTCCACATACTTTTATCAGTCTTCACCTTCCTAGTACACCTGGAGCACACGTGCTTAGTCCTTGCTGAGTGCCTAGACAGCTTCACTCCGGGACAGGCCTATTCGGTGCGTGGCCTAGTGGGCACTCGTTCCCCAAAGTGTCGATTCTCGACGCAGTGTAGAGTTCCCTCGAAAGGGAACGTCTCGGGTTATGACTATAACCCTTGTTCCCTGAGAAGGGAACGAGACACTGCGTCGTTCTGCCACGCCCCTTGAGGCCTTAGAGCGTCTTGCTTCATCGCGAGGCTAGTGTGTGTTGTGACAACGTCACTTTTATACTTCCGGGTATGCCGTCACATGTTACGTCACGACGCAACACCAATCAGGATTGGATTAGTTTCATTCATACTTCAGAGGCGCACGCTTCAGGGAGCGTCCCCAAAGTGTCGATTCTCGACGCAGTGTCTCGTTCCCTTCTCAGGGAACAAGGGTTATAGTCATAACCCGAGACGTTTTATAATCACTATAGTCCCGAATTTGAGGCAGGCTGGTTAGGGGGTTCGGGGTTTCACCGAGAAAATTGTGGATTTCTCTGAACTACAGATGTGCATTTTAAGATGGTGTGAAGGCAAATAAATAAATAAATAAATAAAAATAAAAAATAAATCGATAATAACAGCTTTGAAACCATGTCAGTGGGCAGCTGATTATTTTCCTCTCCTCGTCAGCATCACACTCTTTTCTCTTTGTTTTTATCTTGCCCTGTCTCATTCCCTCCTAAAGTTGGATTTTTTTAATTTACTAAAGGCTACAATTTGTATTTTATTCTCAATATGTACACACACTATGCCTAACATGATAAAAAGGCTTTGTTCATGCTTCTTGTCCCCTCACAATGACAGTATCCTAAACTCACACGTAGGCCATATGTTTCATAGGCCTATTTTCAGTTAAAAATGGCGAAATTAGACAAAACTATATTAGTTTGCCTAATTATTTTTGTTATTCGTTAACATTTATGACCAAAAAAACTATCAAATATATACTTACATCTTATCTCGCATTTGACCGTAACACTGAAGCGTCGAGTTGCACTGTTAAAATTCGCGCTTAGCGTCTGTAAACATAAAGCCCGCCTACTTCGATTTTGATTGGTCATCTCAAATATTCTGACATTGACGAGTGGTGACAGACCAATGAGGCTCTGAACACACACACACACACCCTGTCAGCTGTTTCTGGCGTGCTCTCTGCTCGGATTGAAGATGAAGAACGCGCTGAATCTGATTATAACAAGAAGTTTGAAGATCGATTTTCATTAGGATATTTTCGGTGCCCCCTCAGCACTTGGTGCCCTATGCACAGCGCGTGATGCGCGTGGTGGGAGCGGCAGCACTGGGTATTTCATATATCTGTGAATCTTCAAAATGAAATCCAGCAATATTTCTGTAATCAGGCCTTCTGAAGAATATTGTAATCATAAAGTGCATTAAAACATTTTGAACTGCTTGACTCACACAAACACAGACATCAACAATCAGCATATGAATCTCAACAAACGTGACAATCAAATGTTTCATGTCGCAATGCTTTCTGGGTTCTAGGATAGTATAAAACTCCCACCATGCACTGCTGCATGAATGCATAAATAAGTAAAAAAATATTGCTACCATTGTTGCGATTTGTGTGTGCATGGTTGATATCTCGGTGTTTTTACAAGACAGTGTAGCTCTGTATTATTATTATTTTTTTATTATTATTTATTTTTTTGGGTTGTGTGTATGTGTTTAAAAAGTCATTGTATCTCATTACTGTAGTTTCACAGTTATGGTAATGTAACACGACTGACAGAGAATTAAACACTGAATGAGATTTGTGAATGAACAAGCTATATTTGTCATCATAATCAATATAACTGCAATCACTCACAAACCGTGCCTGTGCACAAGTGTGACCTGAAGAAACACAAGCAGCAAGAGAATGTTACTTTTTACTCTTTGTTGTATAGATTTTCCTGTAGGATTGAAAGGGTTAACAGTGAAAGATAAAAAGACACAACATGTATTTTAACAGTAATAAACTGTAAGTTACAAAACAGGTTTATACAGGCAACACTGTTGCCATCAACTGATTGTTGATGTTCGTCTATTTAACAGGCAGTCACCGTGTAGTTGCTGATCCAGTGGAAATCATCAAGTTCAATTTTCTTTTGTTCACATTATTAGTATATTAATTTTTTTTGTTGATACATTTAAATGAGAGTTTCTGCAAGTGAAATTAGGTAAAGGTCCAATATGTAAGAATTTTGTAATAAAATATCCAAAAATCACTTGCACAGTGTGATATATTTCCTGCAGTTGTGTACTTACAATATCCCAAAAGTCTCTGAAGTTCTTTTATTTCAGAGAAATTCAAATTTTAAATAAGTGGCTGTCCCGAAAAAATGTTGCCTGTCAATGACGCAATATCCGTGCTATCCTCGGTTTCCGCTCGTACTGCCATAGCCATGACAGTAACCATGGCGACAGACATGGACAGCTGTGTAGAGAGTAACATTTAGCGGCATCCAGTTCTTGTTTCGTTCAAACATAGACCATAGCATGCAGACTTTGGGACAAACAAGGAGAACTAAAATGAGGATAAATATCAGCGTGATGTTTTTGAGATGCCGAGAGCTAGCGTCCGAGACTGACTTCCATTCAACAGAAAGCTAGCGTCCGTGACTAATTTGGACTTGACAGAACTTCACGAGTCACGACTTTACAGCTTTATTAGACAGGTGAGCAAATGTACATAAAACAAATCAATGTTATAACATTAGCTTGGCATGAGGGTCAGTATGTTATTCTTATGTTGATCTAGCTGCTAGTTTCGTATAGAAGACATAGAATTACATTATAACTTTTAACACTCATTTAAATGCCATTTAGTGTGATAGTGTAACGTTATACCAAGTGGAACAGCGCTATGTTTCCCACACAAGTTTATTCATCTAATAAACTGACCTGTGTGAGTAATCCAGCACTTGCGTGCACTTCAGCTTTTTGCTTCGGAGCCAAAGCTTCATGCCTCTACTAAGAGCTGAATCTCTTAAAGCAAGCCTTTCGGAAGATCTTCGCTTCGCGGCACGGGTGATACGGCAGTTCAGCGCGAGCAGCGCCTCTCTCTCTCTCTCTCTCTCTATAGCGCAAAACCAAAAGCTGTTTTTACAGCTGGTAAGACGGCGGAGAGAGAATCAGCGCATGTGCAGGCGCACATTCCTGCCCGTGTCCGCTCAGCTGTTCCCCTGTGTGTCTCAGTGTCTGCGAGAGCAGTTCCTAAAAGAGCTTACACAGATAGTTTGCGTCTTTTTAAAGATGACATTCTATCTGTGTGTTTCTGGATGCGGTCGTTACCTGGGATCGCAGGATGGTCACAAACGCTGTCTCGTGTGTCTGGGCTTACAACACGCACAGGCAGCGTTTGTGGATGAGTCATGTACCCATTGTGGGAAGATGACCATCTCGGAGCTGAGGTCGAGACTCTCGTTCCTGCAAAGGGGCGGAGTCCCCGTGCCGGCGCCCCGTTCCAATCCTCCTGTGAGGGTTGCTTCCTTCGGGGAACCAACCCCCTAGGAACCCTCACTCCTCCAAGTCTCCACAACCATGTGAGCTGCCAAGGGAGCGTGGTGGACCACCCACGAGGTGTGTACCAACCATTTCCTTTGGCGCTCCCGGCGACGATCAGATGTCGATCGCGGCATCGGAGGGTGGGTCAAATGTCTCTGCGGACTCCTCCTCCCTCACCACCCTTGATGGCGGGGCAGCTAAGGGTTACACGCGCATCCCGCCGGTGGAGCAGGCCGTTGCTATGCAACTGTGCCCTAACTCCACTTGGCGCGGAGAACCGTGTCTCCCTTCCCGGGCCTGTAAGTACTCGTCGGACTTAACCGGCAAGGCTTACAAGGCCTGTGGGGAAGCTGCCTCTGCCGTGCACGCTTTGGCGTTGCTCCAAGTCCATCAGGCCAAGGCACTGAAGGAACTGGACGAGGGTGGTCACGACCCACTGGTGTTCCAAGAACTCCGGCGGGCGACGGACCTCGCGCTTCGTGCGACGAAGGTTACCGCTCGCTCAGTGGGCCGTGCGATGTCCACCATGGTGGTCCAGGAACGCCATCTCTGGCTGTGTCTGGCTGACATGCGGGAGACCGACAAGCTCCGGTCTCCTCAACGCCCCGTCAAGAGGGCGGCAAAGCCAACACCAAGCGGCCTTAGGACGGGCAACCCAGAGATGGCGGGGACTGCTCTCCAGGAGACGATGGCCGCATCGCTCCCTCCCCCGGAGAGGGCCGGGTGGAAAATCCTTTGTTTTGTTCTGTTCCCAAATTTTCAATAAAAGAGCAGTTTCTACCATCTCTGGGTCCGAAGAGGACTCGGAGAGCAGTGGGGGACAACATCCTTACCACTCTCATCCTCCTCTTCTATCGCCAGCTGGCAGCAGTGTACGGTCCGAGAACGCCACCGAGCCGCCTCCCGCACCTCCTGCCCTGTGGAACCGGGTAAGCGCTTCACAGCATGCTCAGACCTCGCTGGGGGCTGCCTTCCAGAGAGAGCCCCCCCAGCCAGGTCCCTGTGTTACACTTCGCTGCCCCACTCCAGGTACGCCTGACGGTCCCCTTGGTCCCGCTTGTACGGTCTCTGAGAGCCTGGTTAGCGCTCCCCAGTCCGTCTCGCTGGCTCATCCGGACCATCAGGCTCGGCTATGCGATTCAGTTCGCCCGGCGTCCCCCAAGTTTCGGGCCATCCACTCCACTACAGTGAGAGCAGCCGATGCCCATGTCTTGCGCGCGGAGATCGCAGTCCTACTGGCGAAGGACGCGAGAGAGCCGGTCCCTCCAGCCGATATGAAGTCAGGGCACTACAGTCCCTACTTCATTGTACCCAAGAAAGGTGGTGGGTTACGACCGATCTTGGACCTGCGAGTTTTGAATCGGAGCCTCCACAAGCTACCGTTCAAAATGCTCACGCACAAACGCATCTTCGAGTGCATCCGTCCCCGAGATTGGTTTGCAGCGATCGACCTGAAGGACGCGTACTTTCATGTCTCGATTCTCCCTCGACACAGGCCGTTTCTGCGCTTTGCGTTCGAGGGTCGAGCATTATCAGTACAAGGTCCTACCCTTCGGGCTGTCCCTGTCCCCCCGTGTCTTCACGAAAGTCGCAGAGGGGGCCCTTGTTCCCATGAGAGAACAGGGCATTCGCATCCTCAACTATCTCGACGACTGGCTCATACTAGCACACTCTCGAGATCAGTTATGCGATCACAGGGACCTTGTGCTCAGGCACCTCAGCCAGTTGGGTCTTCAGGTCAACTGGGAGAAGAGCAAACTCGCCCCCGTGCAGAGGATCTCTTTCTCGGTATGGAGTTGGATTCGGTCGCACAAACAGCGCGCCTCACAGAGCAGCGCGCTCAGTCGGTGCTGGACTGCTTGAACACGTTCAAGGGCAGGATGGCGGTCCCACTGAAATTCTTTCAGAGGCTCCTGGGGCATATGGCAGCAGCAGCAGCGGTAACCCCGCTCGGCTTGCTTCATATGAGACCGCTTCAGCACTGGCTTCACGACCGAGTCCCGAGATGGGCGTGGCATCACGGCACTCACCGGGTGGCAATCACACCGGCCTGCGTCAGACCTTCAGCCCGTGGTCCGATCCCTCATTCCTTCGGGCAGGAGTCCCCTTGGAACAGGTATCCAGGCACGCTGTGGTGTTCACAGATGCCTCTGCCACCGGCTGGGGTGCCACGTACAACGGGCATGCAGTGTCAGGGGTGTGGACGGACCCTCATCTGCACTGGCATATCAATTGCCTCGAGTTGCTAGCAGTACACCTCGCTCTGCGCCGTCTGAAGAGGCCGCTGCAGGGCAGGGATGTGCTGGTCCGTACGGACAACACTGCGACCGTTGCGTATATCAACCGGCAAGGTGGTTTACGCTCCCGTCGCATGTCGCGACTCGCCCGCCATCTCCTCCTCTGGAGTCAGAAGCATCTGAGGTCGCTTCGAGCCATGTATGTCCCCGGCGTGCTCAACAGTGTGGCCGACGAGCTATCACGAGCTCTGCTCCCGGGAGAATGGCGACTCCACCCCCAGGTGGTTCAGCTGATCTGGAGAGAATTTGGGGAGGCTCAGGTAGACCTGTTTGCCTCCTCCGAGACCTCCCACTGCCAGCTGTTTTACTCCCTGACCGAGGGAACACTCGGCACGGACGCACTGGCACACAGCTGGCCCCGGGGCCTTCGCAAATATGCGTTTCCCCCAGTGAGCCTTCTTGCACAGACATTGTGCAAAGTCAGGGAGGACAAGGAGCAGGTCCTTCTGGTGGCTCCCTACTGGCCCACCCGGACCTGGTTCCCAGAACTCATGCTCCTTGTGACAGTCCCTCCCTGGCCCATTCCTCTGAGGAAGGATCTTCTGACTCAGAGACGGGGCACCCTATGGCACCCGCGTCCAGACCTCTGGAAACTCCATGTCTGGTCCCTGGACGGGACGCGGAGGTTCTAGGTGACTTACCCCCAGAGGTACTTAACACCATCACTTCAGCACGGGCGCCGTCCACGAGACGTGTCTACGCCCTGAAGTGGAACCTGTTCGTCGAGTGGTGCTCTTCTCGCCAAGAAGACCCCCGAAGATGTTCGATAAGGTCCGTGCTTTCCTTCTTGCAGCAAGGGTTGGAGCGAAGACTGTCTCCCTCCACCCTCAAAGTCCATGCTGCTGCTATTTCAGCTTATCACGACCACATCGATGGCAAAACAGTTGGAAAGCACGACCTGGTCGTCAGGTTTCTTAGGGGGCGAGACGATTAAATCCTCCTTCGACCCCCCTCCATACCCTCTTGGGATCTTTCCCCTGGTGCTCCGAGCATTTCAGGACGTTCCCTTTGAGCCTTTGCAATCAGTGGACTTAAAGCTTCTTTCCATGAAGACTTTGCTACTGGTTGCATTGGCCTCTGTCAAGAGGGTAGGAGACCTGCACGCATTTTCGGTCGACGAATCGTGCCTAGAGTTCGGGCCGGGTGACAGCCACGTGGTATTAAGACCCCGGCCTGGCTATGTGCCCAAGGTTCCTACCACTCCCTTTAGAGACCAGGTAGTGAACCTGCAAGCGCTGCCCTTGGAGGAGGCAGACCCAGCCCTGGCTTTGCTCTGTCCCGTTCGCGCTCTGCGTATGTACGTGGACAGAACTCAAAGCATCAGGACCTCAGACCAGCTCTTTGTCTGTTACGGAGGCCAGCAGAAGGGAAAGGCTGTCTCCAAGCAGAGGATGGCCCACTGGATAGTGGATGCCATCGCCTTGGCTTACCAAGCTCAAGGCGTGCCCTGCCCGCTCAGGTTGCATGCACACTCCACGAGAGGCGTTGCATCCTCCTGGGCGCTGGCTCGTGGCGCCTCGCTGAACAGATATCTGTAGAGCTGCGGGCTGGGCGACACCTAACACGTTCGCTAGATACTATAGCCTACGTGTAGAGCCGGTCTCCTCCCGTGTTCTCACCCTAAACGGGTAGAAGCACTGAGAGGCCCAGCTCTGTCGGCTTGCTGCACCCTACTGTGCAACCTTATTGCTCCAGAGTGAAAAACCTGTCGAGTCCTCCAACACCCCTCGGCCCGGACATGGCGGAGCGTCCGGAGCCAGGCCCCTGTCCGCTGAATCCTTGAGAGCCGGACTCGGGCTGGGTTCCATATGTGCGACCCTTCGGGGATCCCATATGTGTATATGTTCCACGGCTGCTCCTAAGTCGGAAGCCCGTGTCTTTCCCTTGGGCTAAGTCACCCATTAATTCATATGCAGTACAGCCTTCGGGTTAGTCCATATGTATTTTCCACATAACTCTCTGAAGAAAGTGGGTTCCGCAGCGTTCCCCTCCCTCTAAAAAGGGCACGCTTTCCCAGTGTTATCCAAGTCTCACTGTATGGGTTATAAAGGAACAACAGTGTCAGACACTCTCTGTGTAACCCTCCTCCTATCGTCCTTCCAGGCAAGAAGGTGTAGAGGCTTGCATGGGGCGCTGGATGGGGTGCAGCGACTGTGGCGCTTTGGTAGGGATTCCTATAGGTCAGTCTGACCTACGTTGTAGTGACTGACCGATAGGGAACGTCTCGGTTACATATGGTAACCCTCGTTCCCTGAGGGAGGGAACGGAGACGTAGGTCCCGTCGCCACATCTGCTGCTGCCCGCCGGGGGGCCAGCTTTCCAAGTTTGGCTCCTCAGCAAAAAACTGAAGTGCAATCACACAGCCGCTCGTTATATACCCGCGCTGACGAGGACGCGCAGCTGTTGCAAATGATTGCACGCCAATGTGCATTGGCTTGTTTTAGATTCACTCGAAGTAAATTGGCTCTCTAGCGAGATTCCTATAGGTCAGTCTGACCTACGTCTCCCTTCCTCCCTCAGGGAACGAGGGTTACCATACGTAACCGAGACGTTCCTTTTTGTTGTAAAAGTAATTTAGTTAATTTATGTATATAGCTACTCTGGATAAAACTGTTCTAATGGCAAAGCAGACAGCACTTTTTTCCCAAAGTTATCTGCTTCTCCTTCACTGTATCAAGCCAGTCGCATAATTACTGCAATTACATCATGTTTACAATAACATCATAAGATAATGATTCCCTTACAAATAAATCTCTCAATGAATCAAACTGTCTATGTCTTTATTATTGTAATGGTCACCAGCTGGAGTCCCTTGAGGTCCACTTCACATCAGACTATTGTCATTCTCTCAACAACACTTTATAATCCACATTAATCTGTGATGGTCCTCGAGAGTCACTCGTTCAGTTTCAAGATTATACCCTTCATTTGACTGGTTCCTCATTGACTGTTGGGGAGGTTGAGGAGGACACTTCCTCTAAACTTTCTTTTGAGGTGGGCACCATGCATCAAGCTCTAATGGCCACTGAAGCTTAGCCCACCACGGTCAGCAGCATGCCCAGGTCTGCCGAACCTGAGCTTTTTTGCGTCATGCCTGCCATGTCACGGTTCACGAATTCATTGTGTTTTTCGTGTCTTATGTCTTTGTTGTGTATACGTGTGTGGGTGTGTGAGTAGAGGGCGTGGTCAGCCCCATCAACGCTGATCAGCACACAGCTGATTTCTACTCACTGTTTTGTCTTCTCTTTGTTAGATCATTGTTTGGTGTTCTTGTTGTGTGTTCCTGAGTTCTGGTTGACGTCCCGTCCTTGTGCCTTGGTTCTCATTCCTGATTCTGGTCAAGTTCTTCGTCTTTGTGTCTGGATTCCACTCAAGTCATCATCTTCATCACACCATTCATCATCACCCTGTTGGCCATCGACGTCCCTGCGCTAAACCCTGTGTCTATCCTTGTTCTGACCATTTATTATAATAAATTGAGTTACTTGCATATTGCTTCCTTGCCATCATTTGCCATGACAGAACGATATGACACACTATGGAAGCAGCAGGTGAATCGCCAGCGTCTCTTCAAGACTTCATCGACAGCAGAATGCAGAGGATGGATTCCTGTGAGAAAAACATTTACGACACAGGGAGAGCTGTTCAAGCTCTAGTAGTGCAGGTATCCGAAGCTCACCCAGCAGCTCCAACATCTGCGTGTTCCCACTGCGCCTCCCACGCCGCCTGTTCCCCCACACCACCAGCGAACCCTTCCCAGACAGAGCCTCAACTTCCTGTACCCAAATTATATTCAGGTGAGCCCAGTTTCTGCAAGAGCGTTTCTCACTCGGTGTTCCATGCACTTTGCACTTCAACCCAGAACCTTCAGTACTGAACAGTCTAAAGTGGCGTTTGTGCTGACGCTGTTATCTGGGATGGCGGCGCTGATGGGGACGGCGGTGTGGGAGAACCAAGACCCATGCTGTGCTTCGTTCCAAACACTCGCCGCTGACACTGAAGCAAGTTTTCGATCGGGGCGGTGGCCGGGAGAGAAGCGGCGAGAATCTTGCTGATCTCACGCCGAGGAGAGAGGTCCGTATCCGATTTCTCCATTGAATTCAGAACATTAGCGGCTGAGTGTCACTGGAACGAAGAGGCGCAGTGGGACATGTTCCTGCATGGGCTGGCTGACCGCATCCAGAGTGAGAGTAACATGCTGGATCTACCCACATCTCTGAAATGGGCTGGCGTTAAGAGTTGACGCCCGTGTGACCAGAGCTGAGAGAAGAGTTCTGCCCAGTCGGTCGACACCAATGGTGCTGAGAGTCAGCGGTTCAGCGGAGCAGATGCGGTCAGCGGCACTTACGATCATGAGCCCATGCAGGTAGGGCGAGCTCGGCATTCCCGGGAAGAGAAGGAGAGGCGGATATCCCAAGGACTATGCCTGTACTGTGGAGGGACTTGTCATCATGCTTACAGTAAAAGGCCAAGCCTGATAGTAACTATGAGGCTACTATCGGGTGGGACTCCGCCGGGAAGACCTCATCAACATCTACGCTCTTTCCGGTAAGACTTAGATGGTCAACACAACCAGGACTGTCGTGCACTGTTGGACTCGGGAGCAGAAGGTAATTTTATGGATTATTCGTTTGCACTCAAGTTTCATGTCCCCATCAAACCCCTCACACACAAGATATCAGACAATGCACTCAACAGTCAGGATCTCCCTACTATCGAATTCCTCACTGAAATCTATCACTCTCATCACTTCTAGTATCATCACACTGAAAGACTGTCATTCTACATCATGGACTCACCCCTGGCACCTATCATTCCGCTGGACACCCGTGGCTTGTTCAACACACCCCGTGTGTGGACTGGCAGCAGTGCACTGTCGTGTCTTGAAGCAGTCAATGTCATGAGTCTTGTTCTTGTGTCTGCCTGTTCGTTGTGTTTCTGTTCCTATGTTACAGGAGGAGGCAGTGGATTTGTCAAACGTGCCCGCAGAGCACCAAGACCTGAAGGAAGTGTTCAGTAAGTCTCGTGCTGCTTCTCTTCCTCTGCTTCGTCCCTGTGACTCTGTTATAGATTTATTGCCAGGGAAAAGTCTCTGCCTAAAGGCAAATTATATTCACTTTCTGTTTCAGAAAGGGAGGCTATGGGAGGAATATATTTCTGATTCTCTAACAGCCCTTCTTCTTCTCCAGCGGGGCGGGATCTTTTTTGTGGGGAAGAAGACGGATGCTCTTGCGACCTTGTATTGATTACCGAGGGTTGAACAGCATCACGGTAAAGAATACTTATCCTTTGCCGTTGATGTCTTCAGCCTTCCAGAGGTTGCAGGGAGTGTCGGTCTTTACACAAAATGTGGACTTACGTAATGCTTATCATTTGGTCTGCATCAGGAAGGGGGATGAATGGAAAACTGCTTTTAACACCCCCAGGGGGCACTTTGAATATTTGGTTATGCCATTCAGGCTGTCCAACTCCCCAGCGGTTTTCCAGGCACTGGTCAATGACGTGCTACGAGATATGGTCGATCAGTTCATTTATGTTTACCTGGATGACATATTGATATTTTCTTCTTCTCTCCAGGAACATGAGCAGCATGTCAGACGAGTGCTTCAGAGGCTGCTAGAGAATGGGCTTTTTGTTAAGGCGAGAAATGCTGTCCCTTTTCTAGGGTACATCGTCTCGTCTGAGGGAGTATGTATGGATCCTGAGAAGGTTAAGGCTGTGGTAGAGTGACCAAGTCCAGATTCCCATAAGGCCCTACCAAGGTTCTCCCTTAGACGATAGGATGCACCCTTGCACGTTTTTGTCTCATCGTTTATCTCCTGCTGAACGTAACTATGACATTGGTAACAGAGAGTCGTTGGCAGACAAGCTAGCATTGGAGGAATGGCATCACTGGTTGGAAGGGTCTGGGTACCTTTTATTGTCTGGACTGATCACAAGAATCTGGAATATATTCAAACTGCCAAAAATTGAACTCCAGGCAGGCTCGGTGGGCACTTTTTTGGTCATTTTGATTTTTCTCTCTCATTCTGCCCAGGTTCCAAAAATATAAAACCTGATTCTTTATCACGCATTTTTGACCGTTCCGAACGCCCATCTACTCCCAAGTGCATTTTACCCGAGAACCTATTTGTCTCCACACTCACATAGGAGCTCAAGTCGAAGATCAGGACGGCCTTAGAAGGGGTAATGCCTCCGCCCGGGTGTCCACCGAACCACTTATTTGCGCCGGAGAGATTACGGTCCGAGCATCATCCAGTGGGGGCATTGTTCCAATGTGGCTTGTCATCCAGGAGTCAGTCGTACTAAGGTTTTAGTCAAGTAACGATTCTGGTGGCCACTTATGGCTCGCAACATTCACAGTTTTGTTTTGGCTTGCTCAGTTTGTGCCACTGTTAAGACTTCCAATCGGCCCCCTGATGGGTCACTTCAACCGCTGCTGGTCCCTTCGAGACCCTGGTCCCATATTGTGCTAGATTTTATCACCGCCCTCCCACCCTCTCAGGGGTACATGGAAGTTTTGACCGTGGTGGACCGGTTCTTGAAGGCGGCCCATTTTATTCCCTTGCCCAAATTACCCTCAGCCAAGGAGACAGCGTTGACCGTTGTGGACGACGTCTTTCGCTTACATGCCCTTTATAAAGACGTGGTTTCTGACAGAGGACCCCAATTTGTGTCCAAATTTTGGCACGAGTTTTGTAAATTACTGGGGGCGTCTGCCTCAAACTTCCTCTTGCGTACAGGAAAATTCATCCCATGTTCCATGTATCCAAAGTCAAGCTCATGTTTTATTCTCGCATTAATCCACCAGTCCCGGTTCCCCCACCGCCACGACTCGTAGATGGGGAACCATCCTATTCAGTCAGATCGTATTCTGGACTCTAGACGGAGGGGACGCGGATTCCAGTACTAGGTGGACTGGGAAGGTTACGGTCTGGAGGAGAGAAGTTGGGTACCTCCTAGAGACATTCTGGATCACTCTCTTATTGATGATTACAATCAACAGGTAAGGGAGTCTGGGATGCCAGGAGGCGTTCCTAGGAAGGAGGGTACTGTCACGGTTCACGAATTCATTGTGTTCTTCGGGTCTCGTGTCTTTGTTGTTATACGTGTGTGGGAGTGTGAGTAGAGGGCGTGGTCAGCCCATCAACGCTAATCAGCGCGCAGCTGGTCTCTGTAGGGAACCTACACAATAATAATATATTTGTATTTAAGGGGGCCGGAATGGCCAATTTAGCTCAAAGGGGATGATTCATTGATTTGAAATGAATCTGAACCGAGTCACTTATGGAACCGAGCAAATAAATCGTTTAGAGTTCATTCGAACGGGCCGTAATTATAACCTTTTTGCAAAGATATAAGTACCCAATTTATAGTGAAACACTATGTCTTAGCAAGGTAACTTTAGATCGGCAGTACAAGACATTAAATATGTAATCAAAACACAAGGCAATTCATCTTTTCAATTATATGGGAGACTTTATTAGCTATTCTAAACATATAGAACTAAATTCTAAACACAATCACACACACATTCATACAGTCGCGAAAGGAAAGAGTGAGTTGGAAAGAGTGAGAGAGAGAAAGTTTCAACTTTCTAATGCACGTAAGACAACATGACCTGAAAGGACCATCAAGCAGTAATTTAAACCTTCGTCCTTAGATAGGTTATTTAATTTACATTAAATGCACCCGATCAGTTAGAGTCTGAGGTAGGCCTACTTGCTTGCGCTTGTCTGTGCGTCAAGGGGATTCCTTTGTCTTGTTGCGTTGAAAGGGGGTTCCCCGGCCGGTCCGCATGGCTGGTTGTCTTTGAAGTGCCTGGAGGTTTCGCTGCCGATCACGTGTGATAAGCAAGCGAATGAGAGTCTTTTCCAATTCGAAGCGCGTTGCATTAAAGACGTTTGAAAACGAGACTTTGCAGCTAACTTAACTTTGAAAACGAGACTTTCACGAAAAGGAAAATAAAGGAAAGAGATGAGAGTAAAACGAGTCAGATGGCTTGAATTAAGCTGTTTGAACCCCGATCTATGGGTTCTGTCTGCTTGGTCTGGTAGAGTTGTTTTCAGAGAAAAACACAGAAACACTCTTTAAAGAGAGGCACAAACTTAGTTGCAAAACAAAACTGAACTGTTTAAAACTGAACTGAACTGCGAACTGAACTGAACTAACAAACTGAACACTGAGGTCCTTTGTTCAAAACTTTAACTTAAAGTTAGTGCAACCTCTTAGCCAATGAGAAGTGGCCCAATTCTAGGAGGTGGATCTGCCTTCTTATCATAATTTATGGTCTGTGCTCTGCCTGTGGCTGGTCTCCAGCACTAAGCAGAGAGACAAAGATCATAGTTTAAACATTATGATTGTTATAACCATAAAACGAAGCATATTACACAGATTTCGATCAAGCCATCTTTCGAATTAAGAGAATACGGTTTGTTTAAGACTAAACACGATGTTCTCATTCACACTTCTGATAGAAACCTAACAGTTATATCACAATTACATGACCTATATGTGATCTAAGCATAATAATCACAGACAAATGGTATAACGTATAATAACCACACACATATATTGTATGAACAATAGCAAGCATAAAATTGAATGTTTGATTGAGTCCCAGAATTGTTCTGAAGTGAGTTCATGATCTTGTGTGGGAGATCTCAGATCTCAATAGTGAGGTCAGGCAAAGTTCTTGCTGATATATGTGTTAGAGAAAGGAGACCTGGGTTCTGTGGAACATCTCTGTCAGGGGATAAAAAGGGTCTTTGTGCTAAGGCCTCTCGTTCCCCCACTTTGGATCCATCTATCTTGATAAAACATTAAGATATTGACATGTCTCTTCCTGTTTTAGTGGTCATCTCTTGGCCTGCAGCCAGGCCCGGATTGGCTCAATTCGGGAGAACCGGGAGGACTTTCTGTGGCCGGTCTGTTTCATTGGCTTGGAATGTTTTCCCTAATAGGCTCCAGTCACAGCGCAGCCCCTCTATTTTTCATTTCTATTTTCTCGCAGCCCCACAAAAAAAAGTCAGTTGCTAGAGATGTGCAAACAAAAAAATAAGAGATACGAAACATGGACAATTGTATCGCTTACGAGTCAGGGCCGTTTATGTCGCAACGAGAACCGACCTCATCATCAGCACTCAAACACCGCTCGTCGGCAATGGCAACATGTTTGAGATGATCGATCAAAGCAGGATTTATTTTTCACAGAAGCGCGAGCCACGCACCATTAATCCCGAACGCGACGCTTCCCAAGATAATAAGATGCAAGTGGCTAAACTAAACAGCTGTTTTACCAGAGAAGTTTTAAACGACCGACATAAATAATCAGTTTGCAAAGCGTTGTGAATGAGGGCGCGAGTGCAGCATCCGTATTGCCAGATCCACGTAATGGAAAGGTGCAGTATCTATGGCAGTAATCTCCTGTACCTGTTTTTCTGATTTAACACTTTAGAAAGTTATTTAGAAAGTTGCATGTTAGGGTTAGTAATATATTAATCTTATTTCCAAAACACAAGCTGCTAATTTCGGATTATTATTATTATTATTTTGTTTTGCTTGTTTTTCGCAGCAATATCTGGCAACATTTTACTGTCAGCTTTAATTAAAAAAAAGCTTATAGACAAACAGTAATTGCTTAAAGCTACCACATTCGGTAATGGTATCCTATCTATGTATTTCGGATCAAACCACACGGACACAAGATTGAACTTTTTCCCGTCCTTTATCTTCTCTGTACGTAATGACGTTGATGACGTCACATCTAATACACAACAGGTAAGACAAACGCAATGGTCATCGCGTGATTATCTAAATGTAGGCTATAACACTATCAAAAAAAATAGCATTATACAGCTCTGTATGTTACAGAATGAAATTTGCCAAATAACCTTACTGGCCAGCTGAAAGAGGCCCATGCTGTTTAGTTAACTTTTCACAAAGTCATCATAAATACAATAATTAAAGCAGTGTTTCTCAACTAGCAATCTATTCAGCCAGCATATTTGTTTTTAATCTGTGTGACTTTCAGAAATATAAGACTTTGCTAGACTTACTTTTATTCTATATTTCTTTGCACAAAACTCAACAGAAAGTGCCATTTAATGGTTTATTTTAAACAAAAAAAAAAATCCCGGGAGAGCATACGCAGCTATTGCACTGAATAGAAAATAATATTTTTGAAAAATATGAATTACAAGGCTATACAGAACAGTGCACTATTGCTTATATTCTGAGGTTTTAATTACATTATTTTAATATGACAGTCGGGAACTAAAGTGGGCCGGTCTAAGGCATGAAACTCCAGGGCTGAAAATGAGTCCCACTCCGGCCCTGCCTGCAGCCATAAAACGTGGGGGTTTGCAGACAATTTGGCGCAATCCTTGACTCTGGAATGTGAGCTCCAGAAACTTTGAGTTCTAAATCACGTAGGGGAATCCCATGAGGGATTCATTTGATTAATCTGTGTTTGGGTTCGCCTCAATTCTCTACATCTCAATTTCTGTCATCATTCGCTTGCCCATTTACTACTCACTGTTTTGTCTTCTCTTTGTCAGATTCGTTGTTTGGTGTCCTTGTTGTGTGTTCCTGAGTTTCCGGTTCACGTCCCGTCCTTGTGCCTTGGTTCTCTTTCCTCATTCTGTGTTGTGTCTTCGTCTCTGTGTCTGGATTCCACTCAAGTCATCATCTTCATCGCACCATTCATCATCACCCTGTTGGCCATTGGACATGCCCTACACTACACCCTGTGTCTATCCTTGTTCTGACCATTTATTATAATAAATTGAGTTACTTGCATATTGCTTCCTTGCCATCATTTGCCGTGACATGCCAAGCCTGAGCTTCTTCACATCATGCCTGCCGTCCTGAGAGCCTGAGCTTCTTCATATCATGCCTGTCCGAGCCTGAGCTTCTTCATGTCATTCCTGCCAAAACTGTCCTTCTTCAACTGCTTATGCCGGCCAAGCCTGTAGCTTCATGACGTCATGCCTGCTGAACCATTAATCCGTGATGGTCCTCGAGAGTCACTCGTTCAGTTTCGAGATTATACCCTTCATTTGACTGGTACTGGTTCAATTCAAACCCATCATACCCTTTCATACCATTCATACCCTTTCACTTTATTTTTTTATTCTCCTTCAGCGTCACTGCCTGCTGAGCCTGAGCTTCTTCACGCCATGCCTGCTGAGCCTGAGCTTCTTCACCTCATGCCTGCTAAAAGCCTGAGCTTCTTCACCTCATGCCTGCCGAGCCTGAGCTTCTTCACGTCATGTCTGCCAAGCCTGAGCTTCTTCACATCATGTCTGCCGAACCTGAGCTTCTTCACGTCATGTCTGCCGAGCCTGAGCTTCTTCACATCATGTCTGCGACCTGAAACCTGAGTTCCTTCACATCATGTCTGCCGAGCCTGAGCTTCTTCACATCATGCCTGCTCGAGCCTGAGCTTTTTCACATCATGTCTGCCGAGCCTGAGCTTCTTCAGTGTCATGCCTGCCGAGCCCTGAGCTTCTTCACAACTCAAGACTCATTTATTTGGGCGTCACTTTGTATGCTGGCTGAACGTCGTTTTTAAATCTGACTGGGTATGCGCGACTCCTGGGTATGATCCTCCTCTTTTTATTGCCCATACATTTTTTTTATCTGGTTCTTTTCATTTCTGTCTCAGTACATTTTCGATTTAACTTTATATTTGTCGTCTGCAATCTGCATCACCTGAACCCTAAAAGTTCGGCCATTCGCTGCCCACTAATCTTTACAATCACTGTGCTGCTCTTGGTATCACCCGCCGACCTCGTTACATACATCGACAAATATTAAATATACACCAATAAATATCTGACATGCAGGATTTGCATTCCACGTCCCACCTACCAATGCGGGTATAAAAGTGGAAGCGAATGCACACACATTTTGCTTTTAGCTTCGGAGCCGAACTAAATGTCCTCCGAGTGATGAGCTTCAAGATTACATTTATTTTCATGTTCAACGAGTTTGCTGTGTCTCTGAAGACCTCTCTGTGTTGGTGTGATGGCGCTTCAGCGATCTTTGCCGGTATAGGCTTTGCAGTGCATGCTGGGAGCAAAATCTCCCCGGTCAGCCAGCTGTTGCTGCTGCACGATTTGCCTTTTCAAAAGAGCCTGTGTCACAGCTGGTAATCGGTTCAATGCACGTAGCAGGCTTGCAGTTTCCCCACTGTGTTGCCACGTTTGGTCCCTGTGCGCTTTGACACAATAAAGAGAGGGTTTTTCTCTGAAAGAGCAACACAAGCTGAAGTTTGCATCCTTTTCAGGATGACGTTTCACACGTGTGTTTCTGGATTTGGTCAACTTCTGCCTCCAGCTGATGGTCAAGATCACTGTCTCGTGTACCTGGTTCACTCCAGAAGAAGACTACTTCGGCTAATCCCATTGGCAGTCTGAGGGTTACAGTGCGAAATGATCTGCCGGGTGAAGACTCCTCGGACTCCTCTTCAGCAGTGCCACTGGGGTCTTTCGGAGAAGCGCACTGGTCCTTCACATGTGACTCCAGTTCGTTTCCATCAGGGCCCCTCCGGAGGACCAGATATCGATCGCAGCATCAGAGGGAGATGAGTCCGGACTCTGGGAATGACGACTCGGCTGTGTTGCCCCTTTCGGGTGTGGTAGCATTGCACCGAGCCGGAGATGACGCTTATTGTTGCCCGGGCAGCCGAGAAGTTTGGGAGCTTGTGTGGAAACCTCCACCGCATCCGAAGCTTCCCGGCTCAATGATTGGTTTCTTGAAGAGGCCCTTGCTGGTCCTCAGCACCCCGCTCCTGTGATTTTATACCAAGAAGTGCATGAGGAGGAGACAAAGTCTTGGTCGAACCCCTGGCGCCAAAAATGAAAGTGACTCTCTCCTCCCTCACCACCTTCGATGGCGGGGCAGCTTTGGGATACAAAGTCATCCCCCCAGTGGAGCGCGCAGTGGCGATGCAGCTGTGTCCCACCTCCGCTTCTCTCCTGGCCGGGTAACTCCTTCGCTCCTCTCCCACACTTGTAGGTTCCAGTCTGACTGGAAAGGCACTGTGTGTGGAGAGGCTGCCTCTGCCCTGCATGCCATGGCGCTCCTGCAGGTCCAGCTCAGGCCCAGGCGCTCTGTGACATACAGGAGGGTGATTCCAAGAGCTGCGCACGGCGATGGACCTTGCCCTGCGGGCGACGAAAGTCACCACGCGTTCCCTGGGTCAGGCGATGGCCACTCTCGTGGTCTAAGAGCGACATCTCTGTCTCACCCAGTCGGATATGAGGACTCGGACAAGAACAAGTTCCTTGCTTCTCCCATATCCCAGGGTGGCCTCTTCGGAATGATGTGGTGGAGAACTTTGCCCAACAGTTCTCCACCGCTCAGAAGGAGACGAAGGTGATAGGAAACACATTGATGCCTCAGAAGCGGGCTATGGCTGCCCTGCCTACAGTCGCTCCTCTGGCTGCTCGTCATGAAGGGCGCCCTAATGCCGCCGCCATGGCATTCGCATTCGCAACTCTCAATGACTGGCTGATTATAGCTCACTCATGGGATCTGTTGTAATTTCACAGGGACCTGGTGCTCTGGCACCTCAGCTGTTTGGGGCTTAGGGTCGATATGTTCCATCACATGTCTGTCTTATGTCGCGACTCACCCGCCATCTCCTCCTATGGAGTCAGAAGTTTCTTTGCTTAGTGCCGTTTACATCCCGGGTGCGCTTAACCGTGTCGGCAGACAAGCTCTCACGGCAACTGCCCCTTCCGGGAGAATGGCGGACTCCATCACCAGGCGGTCCAGCTGATATGGCGAGTGCTTCGGAGCTGCTCAGATAGATCTGTTTGCCTCTCTGGACACAACCCATTGCCAGTTGTTCTACTCCCTGACTGGAGGATCTCTCGTTACGGATGCACTGGCACACAGCTGGCCCCGGGGCCTACGCAAATATGCATTTCCCCAGTGAGCCTTCTCGCACAGACACTGTGCAAAGTCAGGGAGCAGGTCTTGCTCAGTTGTGCCGTACTGGCCCAACCGGACCTGGTTCCCAGAGCTCATGCTCCCGCCGGGAAGACCCCGAAACTTGCCCAATCAGTGTCGTGCTTTCCTTCCAACAAGATGGGTTGGAGCGAAGGCTGTCTCCCTCCACCCTCAAAGTGTATGTTGCCGCAATAGCCACCCATCATGATATGATTGACGGAAAATCATTAGGGAAGCACGACCTGATCATCAGATTCCTTAAGGGTGTTAGGAGGTTAAATACCCCTCGTAATTTGCACCCTGTACCCTTTTGGGACTTAGTGCTGAGAGCACTTCAGAGGCCCCTTTGAGCCCTTGAATTATATAGAGCTAAACATTTTGTCTGCAAAGACAGTTCTTCTATTGGCTCTGGCCTCTTTTAAGAGGGTCAGGGATCTGCAGGCATTTTCGGATTCGACGAATCGTGCCTTGGAGTTCGGACCAGGCCTTTCTCATGTTGTTCTGAGATCCCGGTTCAGATATGTGCCCAAGAATCCTACCACTCCGTTTGTAGATCAGGTAGTGAACCTGCAAGCACTGCCCTTGGAGGAAGGCAGACCCAGCCCTAGTTTTGCTCTGTCCAGTACGTGTCCAATGTTGTTATGTGGATAGAACGCAAAGCTTCAGGACCTCAGAGCAGCTCTTCGTCTGTTACGGAGGCCAGCAGAAGGGGAAGGTCTCCAAGCAGAGGTTAGCCCACTGGCTAGTGGATGCTACTGATCCCGGGCTTATGAATCCCAGACACCTAACACGTTTGTCAGGTTTTATAGCTTACGTGTTGAACTGGTTTCTTCACGTTTACTCGCTGACGGTCAGTGGTGTAGAGGGAATAGGTTCTGTCGGCTTGCTGCGCCACTCCTGCCTTATGACCCGGATTCGTGCGGAAATATTTACTCTACAAATCTCCGTTCTCTGGAATGCCATATCTGGGGCACCTATTACCAGCTAAACTATCTCCTCCTGATTGTTCCTTCTACAGCTCTCCCAGGCCAAATGGATCTGGTGGTGGTCTAGCTACAATCTTCAAGATGTCATTTAAATGTCAACTACTGCCCATAGATACTTTTTCCAGTTTTCAGGCACAACTCCTTCACATCGACCTCTAATTTGTATCTTGAATCTACAGACTACCCAAAGTCAGCATTTATCCTTGAGCTCTCAGACTTCCTGTCAAAACAAGTGTCACGCTTTGATAGACTGCTGGTTCTGGGGGATTTCAATATACATGTTTGCTGTCCCTCTAAACCTATGGTTAAACCTCATTGACTCAGTCAGTTGTACACAGTGTTTCTCTTCTCCCACTCACAACACATTAGATCATATTTTGATGCGGGGTCTCTATTTATTCGCATGAAGTATTTGATGCTAGTATTTCTGATCACTATTCTGTATTATTTAAACCTGCAGTTCTATGTGTACAGCCCATCCTCTCTCAGCCTCTTGTGCAGCTCTCGTGTTTTTCTTGCCACACTACTGCACTACAATTTTATACAATCTTTTCCAATTGTGAGGTCTCTTTGTCATCTGATATGAACATTGATGAGTTGGTTCTCGTCTTCAACTCTGCCTGTTCAACTGCATTGGATACTGTTGCCCCTCTGAAGCCTGGAAGGCAATAAATCAAATTTTCAACCTTGGTTAATTGTCTCTACTCATGTGCTCAGATGGGAATGCAAAGGGCTGAACACAGGTGGAAAAGGATGGTCTACAGGTCTCATGTCAAATTTTAAAAGATTGTCTTGCCGCTTATCAAAAGTCGGTCAGTGATGCAAAATCTCAATATCTTTCAAATTTAATTGCCATGAATGCAAACAGGGGGATATCTGGATAATCCGTAATCCAAATAACCGTTTTTGGTGTCAGAATAAAAAAAATATATATATTTTTTTGACCAATTAAAAACTGTTTTTCATTTTTGGCATTCATTTTATCTTAATTTCTTTTTGAACAAAGAATGAAGAGAGTTTTTGAACTTTAGCAGAGAATGTCTAATTGAAGAGAATTGGCACTGGTTACTTCCGGGTTCTGGACTGGCTGCAGTAACACGTCTCTGTCCATGCGGGGGCGCTTCGCGGTCGAGTGCAGAATGAATGGGAGTCAATAGGGGTTTCACCCCAGAAATCCAGTTTTCTCAGGATGTAAATTTTTGTCAAGTAATTTGAAAGTTGCATTTAAAAGGAAGGGCTAAGATAATACACTCAGCTGAAAATTGCATTTTTAAGTTCACTTATCTGTTCTAAAAATCCGTTCAAAAATGTGATGACGTCACACAATAGCAGAATGCTAGCGCTTTCCAGCCAACAACGGCCTAACCTGTAAGAAATCAAAAGGACATAAGTTCTCGTTCATTCGACTTTTGGCCTATAATCTATATTGAACTTGCGGAATCAACAATAAAATCTATGTTAATTTAACGACAAGCAGGTGAAAGAGACATATTTAGCCGTTTAGCCCCATAGACTCCCATTCATTCTGCTCTCGCCCGCGATCACCTCCAGTGGAATTCTAATGGAACTGCAACCAAGATGATACACAATGGGCTAATAGGAAGTGCCAAAGCTCTCCGTTAGACGGGTCTCTGACTTCAGTCAATTTTTCGTTTATAAAGCAAAAACGGAAGTCACGTGGTCTATTCCTTTTTTGGAAAGCGAATGTAACCGGTAACACTTTCAAAGTAAAAGTAACTATTTTTAGCGAGGTTATTGTAGACTAAAACTGAACTAATATATCGTTTTTTAGTACAACTAAAGTAGCACTGGGTGTGAAAAACACTTTAGTTAACTGAAAAAGAAATTAAAACTAATAAAATAATAACTCTGGCTGTTAGGGAGAATTAAACATTTGTAAGACCATATAGTGAAGCAGGGCTCTGCATTGCAACTGTTTCACTTGCATATATGCCCCTAAAATATTTACAAGCATAGTGGATGAGTGAAGACTAAAACCTACTGTAAATGTTATAAGGTTATATTATACTTTTATACATTTATTCTAGTTCCTCCTCCAGGTTGTGGTTATAGCCTCTGCAGTGGACAAATGTAGATTTAGCCAGAGCCAGGATGTCATTGTGCAAATACAGCCTCCTCCTGAGAGCAACACATCCCCCTTGTAGTGTTTTACATCTGCTTTACTGAAGTTATAGACAATAAATAATGCTCTCCAATCTTTTTTACATAAAGTGTGGTGTTGGTTGTGTGTGCATGTGGCAAGTGAAAGAGTCACTGTTGTACATTATGATATACATTTGTATTTAAAGACATAAGCTGACATCATCCAATTCCACAAAAGTAGTGCCACAATTCAAAGATGATGCTCACCATAAACCATGATGTAAATATCTGAAAGTGACAACCAGACCCTTAATGCAGAGTAAAGAGTGGTGTGCTGCTTTGTTGTGCCAGTCCAGCATTTATTTGAAGAGAGAATAATGGTAGGTGACTGGGGCCAGTCTTGCTATATCATCAGTCCTTAAATCCTGCACACAGTGCACAGGCTCACATCCTCCAGGTATTGGGTAAAATCTGGAAGGTCCTGAGATGAGTACCAGGAAGACAAACTGAAGCCGCGTTTCCACCGCAGGAACTTTCCCCAGGAACTAGGAACTTTGGGGTGGTACTCGCTGTGTTTACACCGCAGGAACCAGGGTCTAAATGAAGTTCCGGGTAAAAATTTCCCCTCCAGAAAGTCCCTGCTGGCGAGGTGGTGCTTTTTCAGAGTTCAGGAATTTTCGGGGTGGGACTTGTGCGCCAAACATGCTGATTGGTTGAGCTCACGTCACATTTGATTGGTTGACTCCACGCAGCATTTTATTTTGCCCGCCATTTTTAAAAATCGCGCTTCCTGATTTCTATTCATGCAGTAAGGAGTTATCTGGAAATATGGAGTTTACAAAAAATACGACCGCTGGACCGACGATCGAGGTCCAGGCTTTAATAAGCATATTTGCGGAAGAAGAAATCCAACAGGAACTGGAAACGGCAATCCGCAACGAAAAGGTATACCTGAAAATATCGAGTCAGTTATACGAGCTGGGCATTGTTCACACTGGAAAACAGTGCAGAGAGAAGTTTAAAAAAATAAAACAAGACTACAATAAAGTAAAGGACCACAACAATAGAAGCGGATCTGATTGGCGTACTGAACAAGTGGTTTGACCGCCTGGACGCATTGTTGGGACACAGGCTGGCATTTTCTGGAGCAGCGGTGACAAAAAGACTTTACAATTGCATGTTTGGAATCCATTCATGAATCTGAGGACCAGTCGGTTGAAGGTAAATTATCACACCTCTACATGCTATTGTCTTAAACTCTTTGCAGTGATAAAACAAACTAACTTTTTTCAATGTGTTTTTACAGATAAAATGAATGGCCCCAATGATGTGCAGGCAACATAGACCAGCCTGTTTTCCCCTGCAATCACCAGTAGCCCTCGTCCCATGTCTTCCGCCGAAACACACACACGACGAGGTATTAAACATATAATATAATGCAATGGGGAATATTTGTGGGTCATGATAATGCCAAAAAGCGATGTTACCAATGTTAATCATATTCGTCTAAACAAATTCAGTATTTTCAGCTTCAGAATCATGAATATTTTTATTCTGGTGTCACCATTGTCTTTGGGTTACAAGCAACAAGACCAAGCGTATTCATTTAAATCCACAATGTAATATCAAAATTAGCATTTTAATCAACAGTACATTTTTTGTTAACCTTTTATGTCTTGGGTATATCGCAATAACATTGTATTTGGATACTGTATGTATCGAATCGTGACACAATTTTTGTAATACAAACCTAAATGGCCAATGATAAAAAATATGGAGCATGATGACCCAACACAAGTGTAAAGACTCTGGCGGGTCTAATCGAAGGGAATTTGCATATCATAATTAATAATTCATAATTAATAATTATTCGTACAGATTTGGATCAGCCCGGTCTTACATGTTAATAAATCCCTCAATGAGGGCTTTCTGTTAACTTTACTTATATGCATACACGTGTATCTCTGCACTTAACCACAAATTAATTGTAATAGATTGCACAGACCACGTCTTACAAGACAAGTAAAATTAATTAGCTCAAGTAATTTATAGAGCAGGGAAAACTTAATTCTCTGGCCAGAAGAATTTAGCATTCCAACTCCACAAAACATAACCTTTTTGGTATGTTTAGTTATATAAAGCATGCAGCGTTCGATCTTTCACTTCAGGGACTTGTCATGAGCAGGACAGTGATTCAATCACAAATGATCATATTGAATTTATTAAAGTATTCAATAAGGCAACTAAGTAAGCATTTACTACGTTACAATGATACATGTATATACAAACATTAAACACAAACTAAGACGATGCAGGGCGTTAGACGATAAGTGATTTGAGAGAGAGAGAAAGAGAGAGAGAGAGAGAGAGAGAGAGAGAGTGAGGGTGAGAGAGAGAGGAGTTACAATCACCAAACAGTCAATTAATCTTTCTGAACACCATGAAAACACTTTCTTTATGCTTCTGAGAAGCTCTAAAAGAAGGTAACGTTATACTTGCACAACATGTTTGGTCTGTGTGTGTCGCGGACTCGTGGTCCGGCCCGCACGAGTGAAGGGAGTTGCTCTCCTGTGTGCGCGCGTTCTGTGGAGCGCGTGAGCGCGTCCCGTCCTGGCGCGTGCATGGTTGGTCGCTTGCGCGTGGCCCCTTTGTTCCGTGGGGAGTCACGTGGCGTTCGTTGGCATTCGGCGCAGAATGTTTGAAAGGCTTAAAAGTCTTTGAGGTGACGTTACCCGAGGAAATAGATCGGCAAAGTCCACTTCCTTTCCTGGGAAACAAACTTGGTAGTTCATTTGTGGAGAAGACGAAACTTTGGACGATCAAAGAAAGGATCCCGGTTAGGGGTCGGATCTCCGTGAGGAGATCCTTTACGTGCTTCTTGACATGAGGTGTTTTCGGAAGAGCAAGGGCGGAGCTGGCGCTCTCTTCATTTATCACCTTGGTGAAATCCATCCCTTTCCTGTTGGCTTGAGCCAATCGGGGAGATGGAGGTTGCACGCGGGAAACATTCTTTTATGGTTCTTTGTTCTCAGACCACGCGCTCCTCGTGGGAGGGGGTGTGTTCACATAAGGGCTACTATTGAAACAGTTCGATCATCCTTGGCAGTAAAACATATTAAAAACACACTTTACTTTACATCTCTGTACATATTCGGGTCGTTCATCTGATACGTATTCTAGAGACACCAAGGAGCATTATGTTACATTAAATGAACATATACTTCTGTTTACAATGCCTAAGGAAGTTATTTCTAATTCCTGTTTTATGCTGCAACCAACAAAGATATTTCACGGTGACCTGGGGAAAAACACACAATGTATAAAAACCATTTGAGAATATAAAGAAGATGTCTTTAAACACCAAAGGAATGCCTTCCTCTTTGTTCAGACATTCTTTCACATTCCAATGTGTTAAGTCAGGCCCAAGAAGCCTCCCTCTTGTGTGTGGGGAGGGGAGGGCTTGTGTGTGTGTGTGTGTGTGTGTGGGGGGGGGGTCCGAGTCCTTGGAGGACGGTTGAATCAGTCTGGCAAAAATCATTACATCTCCCCTTTTCGTTAGATGAAGTCCTTACGTGGACTTCCATCGAACGTACACCCATCGCAATGGATGGATGGCAGGTGAATCATGAAAGTCAGGTAGCAGGTGGTGGCTAGGCTGAGGTTCGGGCTCAGCTTGATGAGGTTGGACGCAGTCTCCAGTGTGGTACCCTCTTCCTGAGGGTCCAGTGGTGGCTGTGGAGGTTTGCGTTTGTCTGAGTCTCTTGTGGAGTGTGAATGTCAAAGTGTCAAGACGTGGTTGATTACCTTAGAGGTACCCAGCGCAGAATCAGCTGCGGTCCAGGATTGGACAACAGGTGATGCAGTGGTGCAGTGCAGTGTAGCAGGTGTTCAGTTGAAACACAGCTAGGAGAGCTATGTTGCTGAGAACAAGTTCAGTTCGGCTGCACCCCCAGTTTTCACAGTTCATAATTCCAGTTCTGGAATCAGGGTAAAATCATGGTTTTCGTAAAGGATGGGACTTGACTCAGGCTCAGTCGAAGCAGGGTAGCTCGAGTCTCGGAGCAAGGGCTGCCGGATGCTGAGTTTTGAGCAAAGTCATTCTGGCAGACAGTAAACAGTTGTCTCGCTGGAGTTCACTTGTCTGGTTCAGTAGAATGCCGTGAGCGTTGTGGATCTGTCACAGCTCCTTTCCATTTCTTGATGGTCTGTGAGGAGGCACTCTGTGTTGTGAGTTACCTTTTGGCTGAAGGATTTCAGTTCGTTTTGTTGCTGGACATGCCGGTGTTTGACTGCGTTCTGACAGCAGCGCAGCGTGGGTGTCCATTTAGCTCTTGCTTGCGTGGTAGTCCGACTATATGCCGTGTGATGTCAAAGACCTGGTGATGACTGCAGTCGTCCTCTGGTTGGCTGGAGGCACAGGGAGACGACCACAACAGCAGCATCCTGTAACAGAGACAGGGGAGAGAGAGAGAAAAGGGAGGAAAGATTTCAGCTGGCTGTCGGCTGGGGACAGCCTGATGCCTTTGAGGATGCCGAGATGTCCTGGTGCTGCGGTGTGCAGCCCACATGGTGCGTGACAGGCATACACTGGCTGGCACATCCCCCTTTTCGTACTGGTGGCAGCACAAGCCGTGGCGAAGTGGCATGCCACACAGGTCATAAATTTCAAGTGTTGGCCGTTTGAGCAGCATGTGCTTGGTGTGAGCTGCCGTCTGTTGTGGTTGTACGGCCGGTTTGGGTGGTTGTGAGGGGTTGAGAGGTGGTTGTCTCAAAGTTCATTTGGTTAGTCTCAGTTTTTGGTAAGCTGAAAGGTGCAGGGTAGCAAGTTCACGTTTCCATCTGGTGCTGCAGGCTGTGCCTTTATGGCTGGCTGTGGGAGTCTTGTGACCTCTGTGACCTGCCAGTTAGGTTCTCTCTACCTGTGCTGACTGGATGGGGAGGGGTACTTGAACTTGAGCTCAGCCATGCAGTTGTTTAAAGTCTATGAAAAGGCTCATAACGATCTAACAGATTCTGGCCAATCAGAAGTGGTACGCTGATCGTCCGGTGATCGGTACACCGGGTAAATTCAGGCTCATAGGGACCAATTGTTGGGTGAATGGGAGCTAGTTGTTTGAGCCAGATGTCGTTTTGGCTGTAGGATTGCACCTTCAGCTCACCTGTTTGGGATTGTGAAAGTTCGCTCTGATTGTTCAGTCTTCGAAGAGTTGGGCTGGCAGTAGCGTGATGTTTGAGCTAGTGTCTAGCATGGCTTCAAGGCTCAAATCATTGCTCAGGTGGCTAGGCAGAATTTGTGCAACCCCCTTTTCATGTAGGTTTCCCAGAAGTCCTGGCGTCTGGGCTGATGTTGTGTGGGACACGGTGTTGCTTCATGCTCAGGCTGTGCAGCTGCTTTAGTTGTGGTGGCTGCTTGGTGCTGTCACTTTGTGAAGGTGGCCAGTGAGCTCTGTGGTATGATGCTGACGAGCAGTGTTCTGGGTGTCTGTTTGGGATCTTGCGCTAGACATAGCATGTCTGGCTTGTCCTTCTTGTGAGATCTTGTGCAGGAACTCTTTCGGCACCTCCAGGATTTTTGCTGTCAGTGACATGGCTGCACTGTTGTTATCTGATGTGTTCTCAGTTTTGTGCTTACCAGTGGCGTGTTGAGAGGGGACCGCTCTGGGCTGGTCGGGCTTGAGTCTCTTGGTGATGAGGTGCGGCTCAGAGCTCTTGCTCTGGTGCGGTCCGGATGAGCAATAGGACTGTTGTGTTGCCCTCTGTTGGCTTGGAACGGTTTACTCTCAGTGAAAGTGTGGGTGCCTCCTGCAGGCAGCTCTGAGTCGTGGCTCAGAGACAGGTTAGTTTGAGGGTGTCTACCTAGTCTTTCGGACAAAGTCTTTGCGTAATGTGAGCTTGTGGTCTCTGTAGCTATGGTAGATATGCTACAGGGACAGGCCAGGGTGCTTACGGAATAACTCACTGTGGGATGCAAGCTTCGAAGAAACAAAGTTCTGACACGGTACCTTTCCATACCTGGTGGTTTGTCGGAGTCGGTGGAGTTTCAAGTCGGTCTTGCTTGATGTCCACGCGGTGAGAACCTTTGGTCTGATTCTATCAGGAATTACGCGATCGGAAGTTATTGCAACAGCTGATAGTCCATTTTGGCAGTTCTGTTCGCAGCTAGGAAGCTGTGCACCACGACTGGACGTAATCCATATCGAGCGAGAATCTGTTTCATGCAGTCAGGTTGGTCAGACAGTTTGCAAGTGACAGTCCTGGTTGTAATGTTGTGGCTTTTCTGGTTAGCTTGGTCCAATCCTTTTAGAGGCATGCCGTGGTTTTTGTGGCAGTGGTTCCTTGGGAGGTTGAGGTCAGGTTACGCAGGGGCTCGGTGGCATTCTGGCACCCTTGTTGTGAGTGATTAATGCGTGGCCCTAAAAGTTCAGAACTACTGCTTAATAGGTTCGTTAAGTATTTAAGCATAAAGCTAAGTGTCTCTTGTGTCTGAAGCTTAGCTGCGAATGTTAGGGGGCTAAGTTTTGTGTGGCTTCCAAGGGTATTTCCTGGGAAGACATAGCCGAGATGAAACAAAATAACGTAGAGGTGGTTCTTTATGACTAAGTTCATTTCTGCTGGACTTAGCTGGTGGTTCACTATGGCTCGATGGCGTGAACCATCAATAGGGAAGGACAGCTTTCTTATTTAAATTCTGCTTATTGTCTGATCCTCAGGACTCTAGTAGTGCCTTTAGTAAATTGTTGAGATTACTCTGTGTTAGAGGGTCACAAAACGAGTGCACTGGGCTGAAGCTTAAGCCAACAGAAGGGTGCTCCTGCTTTCCTTCCTGGGCCTATGGGAAATGGAACCACACTTGGACAAGAGAGGCAAAGGAATTAAATCATATGAGGACCTAATGGACAAGGGAATAGCTGCTTGCTATTATTATCAGAGGTCAGGAAGGAATGAGAAATAATTAACGAGGAAAAATAAAATCAAAATTAAAGCAAAGGAAATAAAATGATCAAAACATGGGAACTGATCTGAAGTCGGAGACATAATCAGTGGCATTAGTCGCTAAACTTTCGATTTGCTTTTAGATCAACACTCTATAGTTGTGGCTGAGTTGCTGCATGTTCGAAACCGACATTGGGTGTGTTTCCTACCAAAGGTTTTAGTCAACATGCCACATGTCACCAAATTCCCTATGGTTATAGAATTCTTCTGTAGTTCAGTTACGCAGTTCACCTGCAGTTAAACTCTGACTTTAATTAACAGGGCATCTGTGAAGTTCAGTCTTCAATGGTTTAGCAAAGGAGTATTGGTAGCCTGTGAGGGGTAGGACTTGGCTCATAGAGTTGCAGTAGAACACGGTTAAAGTAGTGTACAACTCGAAAGGAAGAAACCCTAATGTGGTGTCGAGGAAAGTACTTCTAGAGCACTTTGCACTGTGCCAACAGCAGCGATTAAGGGTTCCAGAAAATATAATGCTGAGCTGCTGACTGTGGAGGTTCTTCAGCTCAGCCTGCAGTTGGATTCTGAGGGCTGAGGTTAGGTTAGCGGAGCCCAAGTTAGCTCGATGCTAGCCAGGCTCAGGTTACACTGAGCCTGAGCCAGGTTGAGCTTAGTGATGGGTCAGTTCTCGCTTGGCCTGCAGTTCAGCTTGAATGCTGAGGCTGGGTTGCAGCTCAGCCACCCAGGCCTGATTTGTTTGTCGACGGAAGTGGCATTGAGAGAGAACTTCCTGGTGACAGTTGCCTCATGCTGAAGCCCAGGAGGTGTCAGCAATACAGCAGTGACCTGAATGTTCTGTGTATTTTACCTGGTATCATGCAGTGTTTAACCGGTAGCCAAGGGAGGCACCTAAGACTCTGATGATTTTCAAGAACTTGAGTTGCTAGTTAAGTCGACGCAAATGTGTTGTTGGCATTTGCTAATTTCATCATGGAAAATCTGCCTCTTTACTTCACAAGTCTTCTCTTTGTTTACAGAAGTAAGTGAACTAGATTGCTAAGTCGAAGCTTGGTCCTGCTTCTATTTGCTGTACAGTAGGTAAGGGAGTAGATTAGCTTTCCTAAGCATAGCTACGTTCTCTCTCTCATGCATGAATGCTGCCTTTCCGCGAGTTACTTCCTTTGATTGACTTAGTCAGCTTTCGGCTTGTACAAGCAGCTGACAATTAGGTGGACTGCCATCGATCTAAACAATAGAACTAGGCCTTTACTTTGTAGAAGGGAGCGTCGCCCAGGTCTACATACATATAACTCTGTCCTGAGCTGTCTTTGTCAGAAACAGAGTTTACTTATACCGCGATTTTGGATTTCTTTTTTTTGTTTGTTTCAAAGCGGAAAAGATATCGGTAAGATTACAAGCTGCTGAGATGATTCTTCTGTTACACAGACTTACGCTTTAATGCTGAAGTTCCTGATACCAGTTGGGGAGTCTAAGGCCTAACATTTTTTCAGAGTAGAGATGTCGATTCCGCTCATTTGTTTGTTCTGCATCTAGGCAGAGCCAGCTCTCAGGAGTGCGTGTTTGCACGTAGTGTTTCGGTCGGACCGCGAAACTGGTCAAAGTGCCCGCCTGTTTGATTAACAGCGATTCCAAACCGAGTGATCACTGACACTCTGTTCGCCCAAGGCAACAGCATGCAGTGGGTGTTCATGACTCTCCACTGGTCAAGCTTGTTCAATAACGGTGCCGTTACTCACAACAACATCTAGAAACTGTTTGTTCCGAAAGAGTCATGCATAGTCTGTATCTGACCGTCAGCCGTACATGTACATGCAAGTATCCCTTGACTCAGTAAAGTTCTAATTCTACAGACGCAGAGCCTTGCCAGCTCTTTTGAAGATCCTACAGTTTCCATCCAGTCTTTAAGAAAAAGTTCTACGTCCGATGTTGATCAAGGACCTTTCACAGAGTCTTTGCACTGCCGACTGTGCAGTGTCTCTTCTGGGTTGCAGTTCAGGAGATAATTCGGGGTTTCAGGAATTCTTTACTGAGATGGGCCTTCACGGCATCGTTGAGTGGGGCCTTGCGTGGGGGCAGGGGAACTATGGCGACTGGCGGCGGAGGAGGAGAGGTTTCTTGAAGACCGGTGCCTCCTGAGTCACCAGAGGTCACTCCGAAGTTCCACCACGGAAACCTCGTCTGAAGAGCCGGTGGTGGCGGCAGGCCCTCCTGGGTCCGTACTGCTGTGTGTGTCTGGATGTCTGGTGTCAGACACCGGTTGGAGACAGCAGGTGGAAGTTCCAATGTGTCTGTAGATTGTCAGGAGGGTGTGGTGGAGCGGGCTCTTCCCACCCTGCCCCCTTTCCAGAGCTCTTGTGTTTGTTGGCACTGAAGTGCGGTACTGCTTAGGGAAACTATGGTGTGTGTTTGCCCTTTTCCGGATCATGCTCCAGTCTATAAGAGCAATCAGCAATCTTGTGCAATAAAGTTCATGTCCGAAGTATCTTGGTCTCTGCTGAACGAGCTTGGTGGGATGTACGTCAGCATCAAGCCTCTTGAGAGTTTCTTTCGTCAGCCGTCGCTTTCGAAATCTCTTAGTTCAGCCTTTGTGCCTCTTTGCGAAAGGGGCTTCAGCTTTGTCGAAGTTTCCGATTGAATTCCTCTTTGATTCTTTCTCTGCACTATTCTCTTCAGGTCTGTGTAGAAGATCTAGACAGGGCAGGTTGAAGTCCCCCAGCTCCCTCCCTGTAGCTCGGGGTCGTTGTCACCCGCGCTGGAGCCATTGCGTCTCTGCCACGGGGCCATCGCGGCTCCTTTTGCGGCGGCGTGCGTGTGCGCTGAGACTCGTGTGGAGCGAGGTGGGACGGAGCTTCCCGGGCCCAGTCTTTTGTCGTGGGGAGCTTTGGCTCGGTTTGTTGCGCCCATCAGCTTGTACGCGTTGCGTCCAGTTGCTCTTGGCTCGGGGCTCCTGAGTAACCGGTCGCTTTGGGCCCAGGGATGGAGATGTCATGAATCTCGGCCATGTCTCCAGGTACTGTCCCCGCGGGTCTGGTGGGACTGGAACATACTGGCTTCACTGTGGGCGAAGATGAACACAACACACACAGCAGAAGAACTCAATGCAAGTTCAGACTTACATCTAACGAGCTATAAGACTGTCGAGCCAGCACGCGGATAGATGGAAATGGGAAGTTGGTTAACTCAATGCAGACACTTAAACCCATTTAGGTGGGACACGTTTGAGGTACATCATCATGGGTCTGAATGAAGAATTTGACAGGGCGCCAGCTTAAGGGTGTCAGCCTGGTTGATGCTGAACGACTTGTCTGTCAAACTGATTCTTCAGACTTCCCTTTGGTGTGTCAGAAAGGTCTGTGTCTCTCAGGTGAAACCGAAGGAACAGAGAGCACAACAGAACAGAGCAATGGCAAGCTAGCAAAGCATTTCCGAAGTAACATGCAACCATCAAAGATGAGAGAGGTCTGTAATGAGAATGGCATTAATGGTACACAGAAAGGACCTAAAAGATGAAGAGGCAGTTTGCTGAGGCTAAAGCCTGCAGTTTGTGGCTTGGAGAGCGGCAGGGAGCCGACACACTTCAAATATCAGGGGATATCTCTGGATTAGGTGGCCAATATTAGGAGTGAGATGGGTTCCAGATACCTCCTCTAGTTTGCCCTGGGGTGAAACAAGGCCAGTGCCGGTCAGACTCAGCCTCGGATGGCTGCTTCCTACGTAGCCCCCAAACACCTGAGCAGCAGTGTCCCGGGCATTTTCTGTGGCATGTGTACCCAGGATGCCGCCCTTCAAGCAACTTGACCCTTGAACACAACCGGCGGTGCCAGATTGGCGCGTGTAGTGTTGCGGGCCGGCATCACAGAAAGTACAGGACAGTCGAGCTATTTCAGCTGCGAGCCATGCGTGAGTGGCGACAGAGTCGGACGAACCTAGCCAGCCTGACCCGAGCGGAGGTGACTGTCGCATGCACCACAGCACTTGAGAGATTTCTACCTACAACACACAAAACAGGATGAAGACAGGTGTGCCTCAATTTGGGTTAGCAAGGCTCCTCTGACCTACATCAAGTTCAGTGTCTACTCTTGTTGAAAAGAATCAGAAAGCACGCGGCTTTACTACAAAATTTGGGTATAACACAAAGGGAACTTATGACGAGGGTAGAATCATTCGGACATAACCCAACCTCCATTCAGGGAAGGGATAGCATTAAGTGCAGCGGAAGAGCACAGGAGGAAGCAAGCTGTAGTGGCAGGGTTTTGGCCACCTAAGGGTGTGGGTCCCTTCCTCCTAGTGGTCGATCTGGCTGACAGAGAGCTTGGTTTGAATTGCATTCAAACACAATTCAAATTGAGCAAATGCATGGGGGTTAAGTAACCTTCAGGTTAGTTGAGACAGAGTTGTAATAAGACCAGATCAATATTATTAAAAATAACTTGAAAATGGAAATATAGAAATAAAGCCATAAAGCAATTTCCCAATTGGGAAATGAAGACTTAATCTGAATTAAACTTGTTAGTTTTGTTTGTTTCAAACCAATTTAGAATAAGTGTAGTGAAACCAGGTTAGTGTCACATCTGAGATGGTTCCAATCACGATTACGGTTGAGGGGGTCAGGTGGCCTTGTAACCGAAAAACAAAACCGACTGGGAGAGAGAAAGCCATTCAGGGGCAGTGAGGTTCAGGTGATGGCCGCAGGGGTGCACTTTCCTCCCAGTGGTCATCAGAAACTGTAAGACTTACGACTAATCGATTTCAAATTCAAATGTGGTTTGAAGCCAAATTCACAAACAAGTGCACACAGTCGAGGTAAGGGAAATCATGTGTATAATGAAACAGGCTGTAGATTGCACATGCATTTGAAAATTTGGGGAACTGCAGTTCCGGAATTCAGTAACAGAGGAGCAGGGTAGTCCCTGACAGAATTTTGAGGAGGAGATGACCTAAGCTGGCTCGGTGTTCCCACACGAGGCGCGCTGCGTTCGCGTTGGAGGGCTCAGTCGGGCTTGGGGTACATCTGTTCGCCTGGCAAAACACTCAGAGGGTGCACCCTGAGTGATCGGCAGTGCGCGCACAGCCAGCCCGCCTTCCAAATGTGTGATTGTTTCATAGCGCGTAGCGAATTACGCACCTGCTTCTGCCATAATTCACGAATAGTGCGGAGTTGTTAAGTCTTAGTCTATTTCTTTCGTCAATTCTCTATTTTACAAAGCAACTGATTGGCAGGATTTTTTTTTTTCGCTGCGTGGTCCAAAGGGAAAACAGGAATTATCCATCTGTTTCAAAAACTCCAAATAACATTTATCACAACTGCCGTTTAATGATTAGAATGTTTTCAGTTTGGATTTTCTTTTGGTGCTGTTATTTCACAAACACGTCTGGCAGGTATTTCCCTTTTTTTCGCGGCGCTGGTGCAAGGAAAATGGAATCATTATGCATCTGTTTCAAAAGCTCCAAATGACATCTTCTCAAAACTAGTATTAATGATTAAGAATGTTTTCAGTTTGGATTTTTTTGGTGCTATATTTATTTAAAACACGTTAGCAGGATTCTCCGCTGCATTGTGCAAAAGGGAAAACAGGAATTATCTATCTGTTCCTGCTCCAATAGACATATATCACAATAGCACTTATGACAATATGCTGTCTTTATACATTGAGTAGCTAAGTCAATGTTTTTTTTCAACCAGGAGCTTATCATTACTACTGAACGATTAGAATATAAGGCCTTTTAAAGAATGGAGAAAGCGTTCGTTCTATCATTTCTTGCTCTTCTGAGATCTCAGGAGAATCTCTGCCCTGAGAGAGCAGTCAAAATTATTAAATGTGTCATGCATATAGTTTCTCTTCCATCTGTGTCAGACAGATATTAATACTAGCAAATGGCAGTTTACTTTAGCATTACAGGTGATGGAAACGTTCAAACATTTAACAGCTCTGTCAACTGGGCTAGCTGCTTTGGTTAGCTCAAACTATTTGCCAAAAATCCAAACTGTCACTTTTATGCGCTGTGTAATATTAAAATTACAATAACAATATTAAATAACAATATACACATTTGGACTGAAGTTGTCATTTTTCATTTGTAAGACTTGGTTGTCCTATCAGGTAATTTGCATATCATAATTAATAATTGAATTAATACTATTAATATCCACATTAGCTGACTTACATGTCAATATCTTTACTAATACTTTTGTCTAACTTTATGATATGCATACACGTGTATCTTGGCATTAAACTATAAATTAATTGAATGTAATTGGCATACCAGAATGTGCCTGATAAGAAGTAAATTAATTAACTCAATGAAGTAATTTATAGAGCAGGTAAAACCTATCCTTGTCATATATTTACATTCAATTCAACATAACCTTTTGTATGTTTAGTTAGATAAAACATGAGCATTTGATCTTTCACTTTAATATAGACTGTTGCCATGAGCACTACAGTGATTCAATCACAAATGATCATTGATTTATTAGAAATTCTAATAGGCAACTAATAACA
Source organism: Hybognathus amarus (assembly GCA_030378365.1). Classification (NCBI taxonomy): domain Eukaryota; kingdom Metazoa; phylum Chordata; class Actinopteri; order Cypriniformes; family Leuciscidae; genus Hybognathus; species Hybognathus amarus. Next base: position 987 of record JAQIUQ010000892.1, on the reverse strand, counting down.
TTATGATTGTGACAACTATACAGGTATACAACATTAAACACAAGTGAGTAATAGAAGAGGAATCAGACCACCAAACAGTCACTTATCTTTTGAACATGAAAATATTTTATGATGTCTTTTAAGAAACCTGAAAGAGGGCTACTTGCACAAACATGTTTGGTCTTGTGTTGCTGGAATGTGGTTTGCTGATTATGAGGAAGTTGCTTTGGTGCTGCTCCGTGGAGTTGTGAGCTGTGTCTTGTCTGGCTGCCTGGGCATGCCCATCCTGCTGCCTTTGTTTCTGTGAAGTGCCACTGTGCGTTGCTGCATTTGTGATGTTTAAAGAACTAATAACCCTTTCAGTGACTGACTATAGGAAAAATAGTATTGAAATTGTTCCCTCCCTGTGTTCACTGTAATCCATTGCAATATTAAACTGTATTATCAAATAATATTTGACTTGTTTATTCTGTATGTATAAACTTTACGGGCTCTCATGAAGTGTTTTGAAGAGCAAGGTGATGAACTGCTTTCATCCACCTTGTGAAATCCATCCCTTTTGTCGTGCTTACCAATTCGGGAGATGTGATGTTGCATTAGAAAGATTCTTCTATGTTTGTTTACTTATTGTGGCTCTTGTGTAGGGTGTGTTCATAAGGCTATTGAAACAGTTCATCTCTGCACAGTAAAATATTAAACATTCCACTTTACATCTTGTAGGCATTGGGTCGTTGATCTGATACTCATCTAGCAGCACCAAGAGGAACATCATGTTACATTAAATGAACATATACTTCTGTTTACAATGCCTAAGGAAGTTATTCCATGTTTTGGTTTATGCCTAATGAACAAAGATATTTATTGTGATGGTAAAGATATGCAATAAACAAACTATTTGAGAATATAAAGAGAGAATGTCTTCAAACACTAAAGGAATGCCTTCCTCTTTGTTCAGACCTTTCATTCCAATGTGTTAAGCTGAACCAATAGCCCTCCCTCTGTGTGTGG
>JAQIUQ010000891.1:0-60729 GCA_030378365.1 Hybognathus amarus | reverse complement strand
AATATTTATCAGGATGGAAATCACATCCACGAAGTTAGAGAGCACATTTATAATGTTAGAAAAGTACCAATTGAATAAATGCTGTTCTTCGAATTCGATTCATCAAAGAACCCGAAATAAAATGTAAAAAACCGTTTCAACATGGATATATCATTTTTGGGAAGAAAATCATCATATTAGAGTGATTTGTGAAGCTATGATGTGAGCACTGAAGACTGAGTAACGACACGCTGAAAATTCAAACTTCTTTTTCAGAAGGAGAAATTACATTTACACAGTATTAGCATAAAAAGTTATTTAAATTGTCATAAACATTTCACAATATTATTACAGTGTTTTTTCCCCGGCGTATTTTCCGCGTGTTTTTTTTTTCAAAATGGACAGTAATTGACTGATTTATTCTCATCTCTCTTTTCTCAATGCACGTAGTTCATTTTTGACCTCAATTATCACATATGCCACCTTTACCAACTCTTTAAAAAGAAATTCAGCTCTGTCATTAAACGTATGGCCGTATAGTAATAGGTCCAGGTCAAACCGCTTGACATCATTGATAGGGCACAGCGATCGTTCCTGCGCGCTAGAAGCCACGCGCATTTGCTTTGGTCACCACATTTTAACCTCTGTTTCACCTGTCTGCTATGCCATGTTACCACACTAATAATGCCGTCATGTACCGGGTGTACCAACCATAGTTGTTTGCAGATTAGTGATGAATAGAGATCCGATATTAATAAAATCACATGACCCACACAAATTTCTAGTTTTAGCTATCGGCACACCTCGCCAGCTGACCAATATGGTAAAATAACTTAAGACGAAATGCGCATACGTCCTACCGTTGTCACCCATAAGCCTGGCCTGTGACTTCCATGGGTTTAATTAGATACACGACAGTACATGCACAGCATGACGTCGCGCAATAAACTTTTGATACTACATTTCACACATGTCTAACTACTCATACTTTCTGTATTTGTGCAAACTTAAGCAAATCCCATTATTCCACCAACAGTGGACGAAAATAATCTCATCACCATAAAATATGAATTTGCTTAAATTTGCATTAATACTAAAGTATATTGATTTAAAAGGGTTAGACATGTATGTGAGCATGTAGTTCTAATGAATTTTAAGGTTTATACACAACATTATTCTCATGCTGTGCATGTATTCTGTGCCATCCTATGTTCTAAATTTAAATCATGGAGGCTTTATAGGGCTAGAGTCTTCTGTTAATATTAGAAACCTTCAAACAGTAGGAGATTGGGGATTTTTAGTTTTAGATTTTATTTTTTTAATCACATTTTGGTCAGTTAGAGACCTGTTCTCCAAGTAACTAAAACAGGAAACTCTGTGGGCAGTGTGATTTTAATTTCGTATCCAATCATCCATTCACGATGAAATAATCTGCAAGCAAGCATAGGACTTGGTACAGCCAAAACATACATGACATGCTAGTGTGAGTAAGTAGGGCATGCTGCTGCTGTAATAATATAGCATACATTGATTAGCCGTAGCAGATCTATACAGGTGGAGCTGGGGAAGAGGGAGGGTTTCTAAAAGTGTGGTGACCTGCAAGGCAAATGCACATAGGGCATGCAGCTACTAACACAGCAGGAACCAATCAGCTGTGCCCTATAGAGAATGATGTGATATCAAGCAGTTCTACCTAAGGACCTATTAGAAGTCTGTGCCATCCAGAAGTTTAATGACAGATAGTTTCCGAATTTTCTTCTTTAAAAGAGATACGAATCAAGAGGCGGCTATATGTAGTAATTGAGGTCAAAATATACAGAAGTTATGAACTACATGCATTAAAAGAATGAGAGGATAAATAAGTGCATCATACGTCATTAAAACACAAAAAAACACAAAAACACATGTAACATTGCTGAAATATTATGACAATTTAAAATGACTTTTTTATGTTAATATATATTAAAATGTAATTTATTCCTCTGAAAAAAAGCTGAATTTTCAGCATCATTACTCCAGTCTTCAGTGTCACATGATCCTTCACAAATCACTCTAATATGATGATTTTATGCTCCAAAAACATGTATTATTATTATCCATGTTGAAAACAGTTTTTTACATTTTTATTTCAGGATTCTTTGATGAATAGAAAGTTCAAAAGAACAGCATTTATTTAATTAGAATTTTTCTAACATTATAAATGTCTTTACTGTAACTTTTGATCAATGTAACTCATCCTTGATGAATAGAAGTATTGATTTCTTATTTATTTCCCCCAAAAATAAATACAAATTCTTACTGACCCCAAACTTTTTAAAGGGTAGTGTTTAATGTAACAAAAGCTTTCCATTTCAGATAAAAGCTGTTCTTTTGAACTTTCTATTCATCAAAGAATCCTGAAATAAAATGTAAAAAACTGTTTTCAACATGGATAATAATCATACATGTTTTTGGAGCATAAAATCATCATATTAGAGTGATTTGTGAAGGATCATGTGACACTGAAGACTGGAGTAATGATGCTGAAAATTCAGCTTTTTTTCAGAGGAATAAATTACATTTTAATATATATGAACATAAAAAAGTCATTTTAAATTGTCATAATATTTCACAATATTACTGTGTTTTTTTGTGTATTTTTTATCAAAAAATTGCAGCCTTGGTGAGCAGAAGAGACTTCTTTTAAAAAAACATAAAAAAGTCTTGACGACCCTAAACTTTTGACCGGTAGTGTATATATAAACAGGGTTACATTTTATTTTAAGGTGTCATTTCTACAGTGTAATTAGATATTTAAATAAATAAATATTTGAGAATCTGAGTATATAAGTGTACTTACTATAGGGTTAGGGTAGTGATTAGGTTGAGGGTTAGTTGCATGTAATTAATTTATAAAAAATTATTATAAATAATTTATAATTAATCATAATTTATAAAATCATTCATATGTATTTAAGTGTTACCAAAAACAGTTAATTTAAATTGTAATAATATTTACAGTATTACTCTTATGTGGGTTTTATTAAATAAGTTTAACATTAGTGAGCATGATGAGAGTATAGTGTTAAGTATCTGTTTTCATGCTTTTAGTTGATATCTAGGATATAGGGGTCCAATTAAGTTAGGAAAACCAAATCTCCTGCCGATCGGCCAGATCAAGGCAGCCCACTGATTGAGTTTTGGCAGGGGCGTGCAGCTTTGCTCCAAACACCGTAACCCTGTGCCAGATTCAACACTGCCATCTGCCCCTGTCTCTCAACTCATCAGAGCAGCTGAAGGTGGCGGGCCCAGGTGTCGGGGCACGGCAGCTCCGTGGATGACAGCTTTGAGCTGCTGTGAGGTGTCGGCATTCTGCCAGGCCTGGGCACAGTGACAGTTTGGCATTCATTAGTGCCCTCACACCTCTGTCATCGCGGGACCCTCTGAGTATCTGTCCTGACAAGCTTTGACCTTATGATTGTGTATTTGAAGATACAAAATAGGGTTTGGCTGAATCATAGTATAGATTCGGAGACATGGCAGAAATGATTAGCACTTGTTAGGGGCTGTTTACACTTGGCCATTTCATGCATTTTTTTTATTGAACAGCTATTCCAGGCTTGTGGAAAAGACCAGGTGTAAATAGCCTTCGAAACGTATTCGTAGACGGATTAAATCTCGATCACTGAAACCACATCAGGAGGTGGTCTGGGTTCGCATTCCAGATGAAACTGGACAAATCTCAAATGCATCTGGTTGTTGAAACCACATACTGTATGTAAATTTTACTTCCAACAAATGCTAAAAAAATATACAAATGCCACCAATAAGTGTAAATAGTAGTTTGATGCTATTTATACTTATAAATAGGAGCAGATACTATCTCGTTGTTTACATTAAGTGGTATGCAATAAGCACATGCGATGCCGCGCCATTGGGAAATAAGCCTCTGAACCTGCCCCTAACGATAAACACTTTATAATTAAACATGTTTATATTTATTTCCATTTTTTATATATTTCTTCATTTTATTGAATATACATTTCCGATCTCATAGGGAAAGGCAGTAAGAGCAAAATTCGGCAAAGGGCGGCTATTTGAATTTAGGTTCAACTTGCGTCAAAACTTTCTGCTACAGTATATGCCCTGAGCAATTCCACTCTATAGAGCTGGTAAGTCCCGCCTTCAGCTAACTCCGCTGGACCTCTAGGTTCAAAAACCTAGATGCAAGTGAGATGGAGAACATGACTATTTTAATCCCATTTGAATTTTTGCAAATGAATGTAACATATGTTGTTTGTGAATTTTATATAATGTTTCCGTGTAAAGAATGTTACAATTAGCTTGTAGAATTTTCATATCAGCTAGACTTTGTGTGAGAGCACTTTGTGGACTACAACTCTTTCGACGTGTTTCGATATACATCGCCCCACTAGCACACGGATCCGCTAAACATGCCTGTGACTTTGGTGCACTTCACCGCCTTCTTTCAGGGAGAGGACAAACTAGTTGAGCGTGGTGAAAACCGTGATTTGTGGAGGAAAAATGTGTTAAGCGGCGACGTCACATATGGGACGTGTAGTCTTTCTCGTTATGTCTATTCCACAACTGCTAGCCAAAGAATCATACAATAAACTGTCAAACTTGTTACATGAGAAATTATATAAAAAATTCACAGACAACATATGTTACATTCATGGCACAATTCAAACGGGATTCAGAAAATAATTATTTTCTCTCTATTCACTTGCATTGACGCTTTTTCAACCTAGAGGTCCACTTGAAGTTTTACGGATGGGCGGACCTACCAGCTCTATAGAAGCGACTGTTCGGTTTATGAAGATTTGATGGATAAACTCGCAGCTCAATTGGACTCTTTTCATGTCCAAAGTGATTAGCCTTTTCAGTTTTATGGACGTCACATGAAATCTTTGATATTACTTTGGTCACTGTCACTATGGTAGTTGATAAAAGAATACAGGCTTGACTTCCGTTCCAGTATTTGAGACGTGTACTGTAAGTTGCTGTGTGAACGGGACATTTCGAGATTTAGAACTGTCAGTAAATGCGGTTGTCAATCCCAGAAACTGACAATGTGAACATATCTTATATATTTAGGAAATGAACATTTTAGTGCAACCAGTAAGCCTGCCTACACTGTAAAAAATGGCCGTGATTTTAACGGTAAAATACTGTAAAAATGCTACATTGCAAAACAGTTAATTGGTTAACAGAAAGTTCTAATCAGTTATGTACATTAGGGTTTTATGTCACATTTAATGTTGTTAAATTAATATTTATTGCATTTTTTTATTTCATGTGTGTTACCATGATGGTGTGAATGACACTGTGCAGCTTCTTTATATAAGTATTACTTTATATAAGTATTCACTTGTGATGAGCTGTGATTGCTCATGTAACTCTCATCGCTGCTGTGATGATTGTTGGTTGTCAGAATATTACAGTGGTCTAAAACAGATATCAATACGTCAATAAGTTGGTAAATCAACATTTTATCAGCAAATAAAATATGGTTTATTACTGTAAATTTTAAGTTTAGTCTGTAAAACCATTAACGTATTTTTAACGGTAAAGTTCTGGCAACCACAGCTGCCGTTCTTTACCGTAAAAATTACGGTTTTATTTTTTACAGTGTATCATTCTGGTTCAACATATTGCTTCAGCTTCATATTTACATTTGGTCCCACTTTATATCAAGTGGCTTTAAGTACTATGTACTTACATTGGAATAAGTACAATGTACTTATTGTGTTCAGGTTGTATTGTAAAACACTTTTGCTGCTATTGAGGTGTGATATGTATGAGGGAAGGGTCAACTGTGTAATTACAAATGTAATTACATAAATGAATTACAGTTGTAATTACATGCAGGTATTTTCAAAATATAGGTTCAATGTAAAAACATATATGTACACAATAAATCCAATGTATCAAAGTAGTAACTTCTATGTAAGTACATAGTACATAAAGCCACTTAATATAAAGTGGGACCCATTTAAATATCAGTTTTAGATTTAAGTTTATTATTTATTACTTAAATTTCAGCTTGGATGTTCAAGAAAGTGAAATGATTTAGAAAGACTGAAGACAAAAGCAGCTGCTGTCCTATGATTCGATAAAAGCCTGATTGTGTCTTATAAGCAGAGAAACTCTTAGTTATTGTGGGAAAAAGATGATAATGTAAATGAAAATGTAATTAGATGTGCAAATTTGCTGTACTGAACCAGTCTTATAAACAACTTAGCTCACTGCCTGAAACATCTCTAAAACAACAACTTGAATAAATGTCACTGTGAGTTCAGTTTTTGTTCACATTTTCTGCAATTATGTTAAACGGGTTCCCCAACTGAGACTGAACTTTTTCATTGTCTGGGATGAAACGCATCCTATGCTGTGCTGCAGAATCAACTATGAGCAGTTGTTGAGAAAGCAGGCTAAAGCAAGATGACCTTAACCGTGAGTGAACAGGGTGTGAATGGAAGACATCTTTCTACAATCCCCTGGAGTTTGAGCAGACAGTGATGAGCTTGAGCTCGCGGCTGTGATAAAACGCTTCGGACTGGAATGAGTGACAGCGGCTTGGAGAGGCTGTCTTTACCTATGTACACACAGTGTCAGGCTGAGAGCCTGAAACTGTCTGTCAAAATCCAACCTGCTGACGGAGCAATGTGAGCTGGAGTGGATCAATACACCCTAATCTTATTTAAAAGACAGAAATCTTGAGGGAAGAATTACATTAGTTTAAGCATGCAGAGACAACAATAACTTTGACTTGTGTGTCATATACCTGCCATATTGGAATCATAGTGGCAAGAAAGCATCTTTGAATTCTATTGACAAATTTAAACAGGCAAAGAATGTTTATGAGCATAACATAACAACATGATAATGTTAATTAAATAATAGAAGATTGAGAGGCAAACTAGGGCTGAAATCAGTGCTGTCAGCCAAAATCATACTGCCAGGGACTCGCTATCAGTAAAGGATTGGTTGGACCTACTACAGTAGCTCATAGTCTCATTCTGCTTCACACATATATTGTTGGGAACCATACTATACCATCACAAATATAGAGTCCACCCACAGGAGGCCTAATAAGGCTTGCTGACCTGGTCGCAGCTATAATATATGTTCCACAACATTAGGACTCCCTTCTGAGAAGGCCTGTTTAAGGCCTACTACCCATCAGTGAGTCTACTGCCCGACAGTGTTGGGGAGTAGTTAACTACAAGTAGCGTAGCTACTAACTTAACTACATTTTTCAGTAGCTTGGCAGTAGCTCAGCTGCTTTTTAAACAGTGTAGCTTTTCCAGTAGCTAACTACTTTTGCAGCAAGTAGCGGTGTAGCGCGAGCAAAAGCTACATTGTCGAACCCTGCACGAATTCGACACCATAGATCAGCACTATGCAAGGATATTCTTGTTCTTGTTAAATTACAAACTCATTTTTGCCATTACCGCCACCTGTTGTTTAATCACGCATCTTGCGGCTAAAGGTTCACTGACGTAGAGAAGTGGGTTGACACACCCATATTATGATTATATAGCAAGACGTGACGGCAGATTTGGAGGATGGAGAAACAACTAACGTTAATTACCCACGGCCTTATTTGTCCAAGTTCAATCAGTATTTTTAAGAAAATGTTCTACATGCAATTTATGTTGCGATGTATATTTCGTTCTTGCAATGTTGTAGGCTTTTTGTTGCAATTTTGCACTTTTGACAATCAGTCAGAGATATTTTAGTGTTGTGTGTAATAAAACAATACTCTTTGAAATCGTAATTGCATTGCCTTGTTTTAAACACTAAATATTTTTCTTAAAACATTCCTCAGAAACTTATTCAGTTATTTATAATATACGTTGTTCAAAAAGCAAAAGTAGTTTCAATGTAGCTAGCTACTTTTTGATAGTAACTTGTAGTGTAGCTAACTACTTTCTAAACGGGTAGCTTGACTGTAGTTAAACTACTTTAACTTACAAGTAGCTTGTAGCTTGTCAAACTACAGTTTCAGAGTAGCTTCCCCAACACTGCTGCCCGAACTACACGAGCAGGACCAGAGCTGCGAGGTCATCTTCTCCAGAAAAGAAAAACGCTCACAATTAGCACAGGCTATTCCCTCAAGACCAGCCTGTGCGTGCTCTTCCTTCCCAGACAGAAACGCACAGTTCGCGCATTACCTGGCGACAAATATCTTGAGCACTCAGCCTTCTCAGTGCATTTCATAATTATCCGATTTTCAAGCACTTACAGACGGAACCGTCCCTGAAGACGAAAAAATGATTATCATGTTTGCAAGGCGCCCTTATATACTTCCAGATCGCACGTTAATGATTCATGGGTTGTCGGCGTTCAATAGGATTGCCGTGATTTGATTGTTATTTCAGACACGTCACGCCTAAGGCGTTCCCAATGCGCCATTCAACACAGTGTGACTTCCCATTCAGAAGGGAACGAATATTCATCAGGCAATAATGGAGCCGCTAATTTACACAGGTGCAAAACATAGCAGAATCCTTTATTTTTGCTGGTGTCTCGACTGGCCAAACAGCTCTGAAAGCCTTGAGCTTGCTGGCTTGTTCTATCAGCAATAAAAGCCTCTTTAACATTCTTGCAGAACCAATTGAAGACTTAAAAATTCAACACTTAATATTGATTTTAGTATAATTACTTTTCATTAATATTCATAATCTGTAGTATTATGTATCTGTTTTATAGTTTTTATATACATGTAATGTTGAATACTGATGAAGAAATTGAGATCAGAGTGGATGAAAAACAAGTTAGAACCGCTTTCTTTATATACCTGGGTAGTCGAGTGATCGTATGATGTCGATTGTACAACCGAAGTGAAATTGAGATTGGCGTTGGGCATGGTGCTTATGCTGAAGCTTATGGAGATATGGAAGAACAAATCAGTAAGCACTCTCACCAAACTAAGTTTGATGAAATCCCTGGTTTGGCCAGTTCGTGGGCATTAAAAAAGGAGGAAGAACGGTGCATCCAGGCTTTTGAGAACTAGTGCATTAGAAAATTGTTTCCGAATTCCATGGACAAAACTGATGACAAATGAGTATACAAATTGGCTATAACAACTACTGAATCCCCAAGTTATGCTATTTTGGTCGTGTAATGAGACAACCAGGCGAGACCATTGAAGGCAGCATCATGACAGGTTTAGTGGAAGGTTTTAGAAGTATTGGAAGACCCAGAATATGCTGGTTACATAATATCACGACATGTTTCATGCCATACGAGACAGAAGACTCTGGTCATTACATTCTCATCCATGCAGCCAACCGCCACCAAGCAAAGAAGGCAAAATTACATGACATGATTCAATATTTAGAAAAATTCTACAAAGTCACAGTAGAACATTTACTTCATTTTCGTGAAGAAAGCCCACGTAAGATACACAACTCTTTTCTTTGATATGGGTTACAAAATATTTAATTTAAAGAGACTTTATGCATTTAGTACAAAAGGTTCAGGAAAAGCAGCCATGTCATTTTCACAGAACTTTCAGTGTGTAAGCACCACCTGTATTGTGAAACAGCAGCAATTTGGGGTAAAATGACACATAAACACACTCACAGGGTCATACACACAAACATAAAACACACATTACACCAAGTAGAACATGTTCCTGCATCAACATCTTTGTTGGAACAACATTGCAATCAACCAATCAGATTTGAGGGACACATTTATAGTTTATATTCTAAAGTTTAGGCACTTCTACATCAGTGTTATACAGCTATCATTTCCCATCATTCATTTCATCAGTTTTGGGATAACTTATAGGAAGGGTTAGGTTTAGGGGTAGGAATAGGTCCAGCAGGACAACATTTTGGACAGTAATGTTGTTCCAGGATCAATAAATTATGTCGATCCAGGTACATGTCTTAGTTGGAAAAATAATGATGACCAACACGTACAAGACTAAAATAATGCAATAAACATTAAATAAATAAAAGAAAACACATTAATGTACATTACTGATAACAAAATAAGAAGAAACAAAATTATTTATAAACCATGTAATCATATGTGATGTGTAAGGAAGGGACTTCTGGGAACATTTACTGTTTTTTTTTTTTTTTTTTTTACTGTAAATAATGTGGTAATTCATAGTTTCCCAGGTGAAAAAGACGTCCAATTAAGTGTATTAAAATGCATTACATTATATTTGCATTGTACTAAAAACATATTTAAGTACATTTTAATACACTAAATTGACGTCTTTTTCACCTGGAATTACTTGCAAAAAAAAAGCCATTCACAGTTTTCTCCGTATATGGCAAGGTAGCTTACAGTTAACCAATTAACATGGTTATAGTGTAGCATTGGTATTTTTCTGTACAAATTACAAACATTTTTACAGTCTATGGCTTGTCATTTGTGCTGAAAAATCACATTTTGTCTGAAAGGACCTTAACATTAATAGATTTTTTTTATTTATTCTTTAAAAAATGAATCCAAATTGTATAAAAAATAAATACATAGAGAATGATATGTTGTAAAATTACAAAGAATGACAAAGTGCTTCCCAGGCCTATCCAATAACAAAACAAAAGGGTGTAATATTCAACCTTTAGCAAAAGCAAAACCCCTTTAAATTCTTACTCAACACAGCTATATAGCTTATCAACACACATAGGCTAAATGCTTTGTGTTCTGCATATTTAATGGGGATGTTTGAAAAACCTTTAAAGCCTCTAAAATCTACATTCAAATCTGTGGATATCTTAGTCTGTTCACTGACCGTCTGACGCACATTTTGCACACAAAAACAACAACAGACGAAATCACCAGTTCCAATCTGATCGGCATGTTATATTTGACTTCTGGGAGTTTAGAATAAAAGCCTCCTTCATATCATTCATTCACAGCTGCAGTATTTGAGCAAACAGCACCTCATATATGAGATACACACTACATGCATTGGACACTGACTGTAAAGCAATAAGAATAGACTGTTGTCTCGAATGAACAATACATACTGCATCTGCCAAATGGAGTCTGACTAGTCTGACTAAAACATTTAGAGCCAAAAAAAGCAGTTATGTCATCCTCTGGTTAGTAAGTGATGGATGGAGTAAAGTGATCTGCCAGAAGAAACAACAAATAAGTAAGACCACAAAAAGAAATCAGGCTTCACTGGGCAAAAGCTTTTAGGATCAGTCCAGAATATCATGGGGTTTATTCTGAAAATTCAACTTGAAAGTACTGATTTTAAGGTCATTTTATTTATTATCACGTATGGGGTCATAAACATCATAAACATCCAGATTATAATTTGAAAAAATTGCTAAAATTACCATTAGTTTTGTCCAGCTTACTAATACTATTAGTCTTTTCATAAATAGTAATAAACTATTTAAAAATTTCATAAAGGTTACAGTATCATATATTTTATTCACATCATGAACAACAACAACAAAAAGCCTACTTAGTTAATGTACTCTCAACTACTGTATAATATGCATTTTTGACTCCTATATCTGGTAATGGTATTGAGCTTGGGGTATTTTTAGTTTGGTGTCCTGGTGTTCCTTTGTTGTCCTGGCAAGCCATAGTGTGTGTTATATTTAGCATATGTAGGCTAATCATCATTCTGAAGTAGCTAATGCATCTAACTATCCTATTAAATGTAATTTTTCTAACTTTACTAGCTTACTGTTTGTGTTGTTGGCTCCAGAGTACTTTACATGGCAGCATGTGCAATGCATGATAATTAGTTCAGCAACCAGCTAGTGTCTAACGGTTAAAATGCATGTTTACAGTTAAAGTGAAAGAAACTTTGAAAAATCACGTTAGCCTTGCTGAATATATGCAATAGAGTTCTCTAAATTTAGTTCATATTTCTACACGAATGAGGCCGTCAACAAGCACTCATTTAAATAATATTTTAGTATCATGTTAAATTATCATATTTGCAGACTTGTACATAAAAAAGTACAACAACCTAAAATGACAATGCCTTCCCTACATTGCCTTATGAGAAACAGTGTGGGTCGAACCTGATTTCGCCATTTCCCTTTGATTTTAGGGATAAGTTATGGGTAGGTTTAGGTTTAGGGTTTTAGGATTACATTTTTGGACAAGAATTGTTGTTCCGGAATCAACAAAATGTTAGAACGTGTCTAACTTGGCTAAATCAGAACATGCATGAACTGAAACAGCAAGTAGAGTATGATTAAATGCAACAAACATGTAACAACAAAAACACATTTGGACTGTATTATACTATAATACTGCAATGTCTTGCTGTATATCACACACAATATTACTCAGCCCTACCGTAAAGCCATTTTGTTAGAAATATTCTTGTGCAGGTCTGAGTCATGTTAAAATGAGCACATAATATTTGGCCCTATAATTGAATGAGATGTCTGAGGAGGGGGTCTGGTGAAGAAAGTGACATTTTGGAACAGGAAAATCACGTAGAGGAGAAAGACTTAATGAGGAAGAGACTTTCCGCCATCCCTGGAGGATATGACCTTTCCTCCTCCCCTACAATGGGTCCTTCAAATTTATTAGGCCCCTGTTGATGTGTGGGCTGTGGAGACACAATGTCTGGCCACCCAGACGGCATACCATCATTTAACACACAGGACGTTTAGGACACATAAAAAAAACCGAAACGTTCATTCAAGTCAATGTGTGGAATTAACAAGCGTTTTTCTTTAGGAGCTGGGGAATTCTTTGTTGCGGAAATTTGGTTGAGATTAAGGAGCGTGCATTCAGTCAAACCCAAATTAAAATGTATATTGTTATTGCAGATTCATTCTTGGATGAATCTCACAAAAACATGTACAGGTCATATTTTACCTCAAAATCAAAAATTAAAATTGAAGGACATAATCTGAAAATAAAAAAAAAATGAAAATAATCTCTTAATGCAAAGAATAAAAAAAATAATAATGATGGTAATGCTAAAATAGGCTTAATTTTCTTTATGCAAAATATTTCTTTTACATCAAACAAGAAAAGAAGAGATGTTGCTGCAGGAGGCAGAGGAAGTAACTTTTATTAAATATTATGAAGGCATGTTAATTTAAAAAAAATGTTCTCGGATAAATCTAGGGATGCATCCGATATGACAGTTTTGGCCGATATCAATAATCCGATAATTCTTTATATTTGAAAGCCGAATAACCGATATATTGGCCTATAAATCTAAATCCTAATTTTTAGACAATTTTTGAGACCCTGATTATTAAAAAGTCTCCTCATTGTAAGTCAAGATACAAACACAATGATGTTCTTATTTTATTGTTGTGTGGCCAATATGACAGACTTGCGCTGCACATTTTGCACTTTAACTGGATTTTCCTTTTTAAAAGTGATTTCAATCATATTTCAAGCAATTTAAAAGCATCATGTTGAACAGTGCACATCTAAAGTGCCTCAGCTGAAGGAAATAATACATTATTTATCGGCTTTTAGATATCGGCTAAATGTTCTTGTTGGGCCGATAACGATAACATTAAATTATCATGTATCGGCCGATACCGAATAATGTGGCCGATATATCGTGCATCCCTAGATAAATCCTTTATAATAAATAGAGCAATATTCCATAAAAACAAGAATTGTCCATTTTTATTTCATGGTGACTTTATAGAAAATTAAAAATAAAAACTTTATCGGAGTCCTGGAGAAAGCTATGTGAGCTTTTCCATTCATCTCAGTAGATGTGCTGTAATTAACTTAACTCCACATCTCCTTGATCAATGTTTTGTCTTTGAAAATTCTGCCCATTTCTGAATGTGATTTATTTCCATCAGCCATTACAACCTCAAAAACGACCGCTTCAATCGTCTGAGAGCCACAATTAAATAAGACATAAGCAGTAAACATCTTTGTTACTGAAGTTCCTGACCATATTTTTTAATGACCCCACAATTAGCATGTCCATCTGCTTGGTTTGTGCCTCAAATGAACACTGGCTCTTTAAGCTCGTTTATAAAGTGCTTAGTCTGTTTGCTTGCATGTAATTGAGACCATTATCGCATAGAAATCCATGCATTTCTCTGTTTGTGAGACTATCACCAAAGGTCACAGCTAGATATTTTGCTTACTGTCACGAAAGGTAAAAAATGCAGTAATGAGAATATCATGATGGTTTCTCCTAGCTATGGTACAAAGCACCTTCCTACATTAGTTGTGCAAAGGTTAAAATAAAATGTTAGCTAACGTGAAAAGAAAAATCTGAGGGCTGCAAAAGAGATATGCCCTCCAACTGGCACCTGTATTTCAGAAGTTAAAAATGATCAGCAGAAAACTTTACATGTGAAATGAAAATGCATCTTTTTTTCTAAATACAGGTTATTGATCTAATTTTGAACTATTCATTCGTGCATGCTTCATTTTAAAAGAAAATGTTTCTAATGGTTCTTTTACACAAAATGTCTTGATTTTCCAGTGAAACAACAGACTTCTCTCTGCTCTGACGTATGCTGCACTTCTCCAATCATTTAGTCCACTTAAACCTCACCTATTTCTTACAACAGACTGCTAGCTCTCAACCCCATCCAATCAACAACCAATTGATAGTCCTCGCCCAACATTTTTTCTAACATTCGCAACCCTTAAACGCATACCTCAGGTCTTTAGTGACCCGGACGTCATTTACAAGTCTCCTCCTCATTCACTTTTTAAAGTTAGACATCAACATTAGTTTTCCTCAATCAATTCATTATAAACAATATAACAAGAAAAAAATAATACACTGTAAAAAATATTGTTGGTTTAACTTAAAAAAGTAAGTAACCTGATTGCCTCAAAATTTTAGGTTGATTGAACTGGATAAAGTGAGTTAATACAATGAATGAGATTGATTTAATTATCAGAAACTCAAAATAATAAGTTATCTCAACTAAATAAATTATTTAAGTTGATTTGGCAAAAAAATATTGTGATAACAAATTTTTTACAGTGAAGAATGCCTGTTTTCCCATTTATTTAGTTATTTGTAAAAATTGATAGGTAAGTATATTTTTTTCCGTACAACAATAATTGAATCTTTGATGACTGAAGAAATGCAATTCAGCTTTGTTGCACAAAGTGGCAATGTCAGATTCACAATGATGAAGTGACGTTTCATTCATACCGCAGACAGAAAACAAAAGAATAGGATGTATCATCAGCCAAACTTATTAGTTTACAGTTTACTGCAGAACAAGTACTGAATACAATCAAATATTAGTGTCACTTTAACTTAAGGGGGGATCTGGTGAAGAAACTGTCAGCAATCAAAATGATTTTGAAAATTATATTTTTAGTCTATCTATCATCATCGTTGTTAAAGGAGAACTCTGCGAACAATGAACCTTTAGTCTAATAAAACATCGGTACCTAGTCAATTGTTCTCTGAGATTTGTTTTCATGATAATTCGAATGTAAAGAGTTTTATCTCTAAAAACTGTTTTGCGTATAATACTCAGTACTGGGGGCATTGACTAAGTAAAAAGAAATTCGCTGAGTTCATACCACTAACAAGGCTCAAAATAGCCCCACACTAACACAGTAACATAATGAGGGTCCATACATGCAAAACGAAACATTGAGAACTTTGTAAGTGTACAGACCGTTTAATAAGAAGATACTTTATAAAGACAGTTCACTTTCATGTATACAGACAGGAGCTATCTTAGAATATAGTCTCCATAAGTTCGATCCCCGAACGCCGTTCATACACTTCGGAAGTTCGCTGAACTTCATACAGTTCAGCTCACTCAGCACGACGTTCGTGGTTTGACTTATCAAGACTATATTCTAAGATGGCTTCTGTCTGAAGTGAACTGTCTTTATAATGTATCTTCTTATTAATCGGTCTGTACACTTACAAAGTACTCAATGCTTCGTTTGCATGTATGGACCCTCATTATGCTACTGTGTTAGTGTGGGGCTATTTTGAGCCTTGTTAGTGGTATAAACTAGCGATTTCTTTTTACTTAGTCAGTGCCCCCATTGCTAGCATTATACGCTAAACAGTATTTTAGAGATAAAACTCTTTACATTCGATTATCATGAAAACAAATCTCAGAGAACGGTTAACTAGGTACCGATGTTTTATTAGACTAAAGGTTCATTGTTTGCAGAGTTCTCCTTTAAGTCAACATAATATCAATGCACAAACTATTAAGTCAACATAATATCAATGCACAAACTATCAGCTTGCCCATCAAAACCCACAGGTGGGATGAGATCTTGTATGACTAAACTATTTCCCACCAAAACGTCCACAGACAGGTCTTGCATTCATGTGTTTGCTTATGTAACAACGCAATCTGCTATGTTTGTGCTTAAAGCTGAATGACCTTTAGTGAAACCTCAAAGGGTAATTTGGAGGACAGTAGGTCAGTGCTGTTCCCAGGCGTGGGTGGGACCAGAGGAGTCCACCATCAGCAGAAGAGAGAGCATTGTTAATGAGAAAAATGCAAATGGGAAGCTGGGAATAGTCCACTTGGCTTCCTTACTGAAGGATCAAGAGGAGTGGAGAGGAAAACTGCCTTCAGGTTACGGTGAAAAGTGGATAAGGGTGAGAAAGATGGGAGGGCTTGTCATAGGTGAAGAAGCTCAGAGAGTGATGAAACACTGTGGGAGGTCTGGATTCGCAGCAGATGTCTAGTCTGTTGCATCCCACCAGACTTTTTCATCTTATAGAAGACGGTTTCATGTAGTAAAAAAAAAAAAAAAAAAATATATATATATATATATATATATATATATATATATATATATATATATTATTTTTTTATTATTTTTTTTACTACATGATTTCATGAAAGAACTTGATCCAGCTCTGATCAATCTGTTATTTTATTCAGTTGAATTAAATTATAATAATAGTTTGTAGAAAAACTTTAAGTTGGCTTGAAAAGCCAAGCCAGAAAGTTTGAAAAAGTTTCAAATGTTCTAGCATGGCTTAACATGATTTATCATGTTTCTGGTATGGTCTACCACATTGCTAGATTAGTTAGAAAGAAAGAAAGATTATTTAGAAAAAAGAAGGATTAGTAAGAGAGAAAAGAAAGATTAGTTAGAAAGAAAGAAATGTGAATTAGTAAGAAGTACCGCATGCAGAAAACGTCTCGGGTTACCACTGTAACCCTTGTTCCCTGAGAAGAGAACGAGACACTGCGTCGACTACGACACTTTGGGGAACGCCTTTAGCGTAACGCATCTGAAGTACTGTACAAATTAAACTAATCCAATCCTGATTAGTGCTGCATTATGACGTAACGTGACGGCATACACGGAAGCTACAAAGGGACGCCGGCACAGAGTTAGCTTCTGCGATGAAGCAAGTCGCTCCCAGGCAGGGAAGGTGTGGTGGAGAGACGCAGTCGCCTTCGAGGGAACTCAAACTGCTACAACACTTTGGGAACGAGTACCCACTATGCCACAATGAGCCCTGCCTGGCCCAGTATGAAGCTGCGCACAGGCAAACTTAGGACGAGAGCACTAGAGTGCCCGGCGTAGAAGAGATGTCTAGGCTATAGAATCTTATAAAAGTATGAAGGGATGCAAGATAGCCTTACTGTTGCCTGGACCAAACTTCAGGCACCCATGAGATATAGAGAGTGCCTGAAGATCTCCTACTCTCCTCAGAGAAGTAATGGCTAATAAAAAAGCTTCCTTGAGGGAAGGTTCTTGGCCTCAGCTAACTCCAGAGGTTTGAAGGCAAGTCACTTTTATATAGCGCTTTTTCCAATACAGATTGTATCAAAGCAGCTTCACAGTGATAACATGAAAATAATACAATACAGATCAATAATATTGTTGAATATTAAATGTCCCCAGCTAAGCAAGCCAAAAGCCAAGGCAATAATGGCAAAGAACCAAACCTAGGGAGAAACCAGGCTCAGTCAGGGGCCAGTTCTCCTATGGACAACAAAGCAACAGTGTGTGATTCGGGCAGCATTACAAGTCAAATTGGATCTGAATATTAAGAGTTTTTGTCCATTTCCATCTGTTTGGAAGATCGAAGTAATCATGCCTGCTATTTTTGTCTTTTTTTTGATACCCTGAAGTGGAGGACTGAATTTAAAACAATTCTCGATGTTCGCTGCTCATGATTTTAATTAAATTAATGCACCCATAAACACTTGATAATCTTAGAAAAATCTTAAACTTCTTAAAGTGAGATATTATTCCATCATTATAATTTCATAGAATTAAATGCAGCCATAATCACCAAATATGGTTTCACATTCTCGTAATCTAATCTAGAGCCGTAATATATTTGGCTTTATCCCTCGTAAAGAAAGTCAACAGGTGCGAGGTTGAAACATCCAACATCTCGCGTCGAGAAATTTCTCAATGAACAATGCCAGCACCCTCACAAGCTTACCGTGAATGCCTCGCACTCAAACAGTATTATTTCCCAGATTGTGTGTCCATTTTGTTGTAGACTCGTAATCTACACGCTGCCTCGGCAAACGCAAGATCTGAGCCAGTAGATTCTGAATGCAGACCTTTGATCTGCCCGCTGCCTTGAGCAAACGCGAAATCCCAGTCACAGAATCTTTATTGCTGAGTAGACCTCGAATCTATGCGCTGCCTCGGCAAACGCAAGATCTGAGCCACTAGATTCTATATTGCAATTACTTATTCTATATTGCTACTTACTGAAAACACCCAATACCTTTAACACTAGAAGTGCCACAAGCAGTCATTTTGAGCATTAGATTGCAAACTCTATATCTTTAATGATAAATACCCAATTGAGAGATTAATGCATTTATTGTGTTAGGATATGAGCCATTCCATCGAAAGGGTGACATTTCTGTCCCCAGGACATTATATGTATAAAATTGCATGAAAATTTAACTCCAAAATACATTTTATTATTAAGCAAAATGTCACGCACATTAAGCTAACTACAAATTTAAAACGTATAATTAAAAACATTAATAAAAACAACACAGAACACTAAAAAATAGCATTTTCTGCATGTCCCCACTCTCCATCTCTAAACTTTACCATGAAATATTATGATTAAAATCCATCAGAAATCAGATTTTTCTTGTATTGTTGTAAGACTTTATATCCAAACTGCTTGAAAATGAAAAAAAGAAAAAAACATTTGATCTAATATTTTAGATAAAATACACATTTTAGTCATGTCCCTGGGTTTTCACTCAGTCCTGTTAGACTATTACATCCCCCCTCTGAAAAATGTAGACTATTCCACAATACACATTTTCAACAGTGAGTTGCATCACCTGGATCTTCCTGAAGGCAATGGGGCGACTATAAGTCACTCCTCTCATTTTCAGTTCTGTAAATTTGATGAAATTGTAACTATGAATGAGAATGTCAATCTCAACATAGAGTCCTGTTACCTAATTTTTTTCTTAGATTTAATTTTTTTATTTTAAAAATTTTAACTTTTGGTAAGGCACTAGAAATGGCTGTGTCCTCACGCTATTAGCATCAATGCTATATGGCCATATTCCATATATTTGATAACTTTTTGCTTAAAAACTCAATCCTGTTACTTTCAGTCCTGTTACTATTTTTTTTCTTTAAATTAAATCCACTAATTTTATCAGTAATGTTTGGCTCATAATTTATACAATTATTTAATGAATTAATTCAAAAAAAAAAAAAGATTGAGGCTTTGGTCATCTTTAAAATGAAAAAAAAATGCCTTTGTGTTTTTTTTATCAAAATACACCTTGCTTTAATAGTGATTTTACTGTCACAAATATAATTTTTTTGAAAATATAACCAACAATTTCTTTAAAATAAACACTTTCTTGTGGGGAAAACAAAGGAATTAATTGACATGCTTCTAAACTTGCTTTTTAAATGACACATGATTTTCGGTAACAGGATTGAGAAACATGCGTTCATATTTCTACTTAAACCTTGTAAAAAAATAAATAAAGTTGCCTGAGATTGACCAATACACATTTTGAATAGTTAAATATGTGTAGTATTAGATTCAGTGTTGAAAAAGATAAAAAATAAAGTTTATTTTTAAAGAGTTACAAGAAGCAAATGTCACCCATTCGGTGGAATGGCCCATATCTTTTAAAAACAAAATAACACCAAACTGTAAATTTAAATAATTTGATTATACATTTGTAAATAATAATATCATTAGTTGGCTAGCCCGTAAATAATTATCGCATAGTCACAACAGATAGGTTATATATCCATTCAACATAATTTACAACACGATAATAACAACGAAAAGTATCTTATTTAGATATTCTTTTGACTGTGATAGAGACAATGTTACGGTCTGTGAATTCGCTGTCTCCTTTCTCGTCTTGTTGTGTGTGTGTGTGTGTGTGTGTGTGGTCTCTGATCATTGCCACTGATCAGCACACCCGCTGCTTCTGATCAACACGCCAGCTGCAGCTGATCAGCGAACCCTTTTTAATGTCACTGTTGTCGCCTAGTCTTTGTCAGACCTTTGTGGATGTTTCCTGCGTGTTTGTTCTCTGTCTGAATCCGTTTTCCATGTGTTATCCATCCGTGTTCAGCACTCCTGGTTCTACACGCGTCCTGGGCAGCCAAGGGCTTCATACCGGATATTTGCACACCTTAACTCTCCCAGCATCTGACCAGCTCTCAATAAACATAACCGTAATTTTGCAATGGAATCTTCTGATTATTTTCTAACAGACAAAGGTCAACCGCGGAAATGTAACAAAAGAATGCCACATAATTCAATGTGGTCAATATGACTGTCTATGGCCGAAATAGCAACGCATTCTCATCCTTTATCGTCATATAGAACGCTATATGATAAAACGGCGCTATACTACGCACATGACATCCGTTTATCGTTAATATAACACGCGCTGTGATGGTTAGGTTTAGGTGTGGGGTAGGGTAGTCTCATATTACGCTAAAGGATTTATTGGATTTATTACGCCTTGGGTTCGCATGTTATATTAACGATAAAGGGTGCCATGTGCGTAGTATAGCGCCGTTTTGTCATATAGCGTTCTATATGGCGATAAAGGATGAGTACGGGCTCGAAATAGATACATAGGTTTTTTGCCTTATGTGTAATTTATATTAAAAACATTTTAAATGAAAAATACAGACACTTTTAGGAAAAGTCGACGCATTCTCATCCTGAGGGCATCATATAATGATGCTTTTGCAAATGCGTATACATCCAACACACATTTTAGCGTCAATATTACGTGCTTCGGTTACAGTGTTGGGGAAGCTACTCTGAAACTGTAGTTTTACAAGCTACTCGTTAGTTAAAGTAGTTTAACTACAGTCAAGCTACCCGTTTAGAAAAGTAGTTAGCTACACTACAAGTTACAATCAAAAAGTAGCTAGCTACATTGAAACTACTTTTGCTTTTTGAACAACGTATATTATAAATAACTGAATAAGTGTCTGAGAAATGTTTTAAGTAAAATATTTAGTGTTTAAAGCAAGGCACACATTTTATTACACACAACACTAAAATATCTCTGACTGTTTTTCAAAAGTGCAACAAATAGCCTACAACATTGCAAGAACGAAATATACATCCAACGTAAATTGCATGTAGAACATTTTCTCAAAAATACTGATTGAACTTGGACAAATAAGGCCATGGGTAATTATCGTTAGTTGTTTCTCCATCCTCCAAATCTGCCGTCACGTCTTGCTATATAATCGTAATATGGGTGTGTCAACCCACTTCTCTACGTCAGTGAACCGTTAGCCGCAAGATGCGTGATTAAACAACAGGTGGCGGTAATGGCAAAAAATGAGTTTGTAATTTAACAAGAAGAAGAATATCCTTGCATCGCGCTGATTCGCGCAGGCTCGACAATGTAGCAATGTAGCTTTTGCTCGCGCTACACCGCTACTTGCTGCAAAAAGTAGTTAGCTACTGGAAAAGCTGCACTGTTTAAAAAGCAACTGAGCTACTGCCAAGCTACTGACAAATGTAGTTAAGTTAGTAGCTACGCTACTTGTAGTTAACTACTCCCCAACACTGTTCGGTTATGGGTAGGTTTAGGTCTGTGGGAAGGGTTATGGTTACACCACTTAGAGGCGCCTTCTGGCCCATATATATATGCGTTGGATGTATACGCATTGTCAGTATATGACTCCTTGGGATGAAAACGGGCTGGAAAAGTCAGATACCAGCAGGATTTTATTTATTTTAGTTGCAGATATAAAATTCAAAATGGTCAAAATGACCATCGTGGCTGTTCTACGTGTTGACGATCGAAAATATTAGAAGACTAGAAGTTGGGATTTTTAACTCTTTTTGATTTGTGAATTGATTAATTTAGTTTTATAATTACACTATACCCTAAGCTACAAAGCACTAAATGTAGCTTGCTCAACACTGTTTATAGATGCGTGGAACTAAACAAAAATGATTCATTCACTTAAAAGATTCATTCAGAGAATAACAATTACTCCTTCATGACACAAGCACACTAGAAGACATTTTACTCACATGTAGCGGAGGTGAGGGTTCTGTGCAAATGCACGTGCCTGGATTGTCCGTAAATTGCAGTTCATTATTGTCCTGAAAAACAGAGAGAGAGACTACTATATGAAAATGCACAGTTCCTCTCTAACAAATGTGAATGATAGGTGTCATTGGCTGGCCACAAATGGTAAATGGACTGCATCAATCCAACAATGATGAGTGCAAATTATTTTTCCCAAGGTAAGACCACCAACATTTATTTCAGCCTCCATATAGCGCGGTTCATCTAGTAATTTTGACTGAGGACCCTGTTGTTGGTCATTTGCACCTGGCATTGCAAGTCGATCATTCAAACCTGAGAAAGCCAACAGTTCATTAGAGCCTTGCAGCTTGATATACATCGTTTATGATGATAAACTGCAGAAGCAATCTCAGTTTGCCATCTTTCCCATCTCTTCAGAGAGTGTCATTAGAATAATGGTATCATCAGGGTCCCCAATTTCATAGCGCTGAGCCGCAGCGGCAGCTGGAATGAATTGTGCATCCTAAAGACTCTGTGCACAGTCTGGGTGGCATTAATTGGTAATGACTGCATCCTTTTCATTACAGGAATTTAATGCAAAAAGTGATTACACTCACAACACCCTTATCCGGTGAACAGTAATCAGTACAGAATTAGTTTTATTATGATGATGGCTCTATAGTAAACTATTTCTAGGAATACAATTATCTATCTCTATTATGAGAAAGATATAAGGAGAATGTTGGCTGGGTTTATTTTTCTTCTTAACCATTCAGCTCTTAAAAGCCTAAAAACAATTGTTCTTCACATGACATCCATGAACTTGTGGGGGTGGGATTATCGAGTGTAGGCAGATATTTCATTTCGGCACTGCTGCAATGGTTCTGCATGCGCTAGTGAAATCTCTACGAGCAGGTCAGCGGTTCCTACCAATGCTTGAACTAGAAAAATTTGGCTGAATTTTTACAAATGTTTAAAAAGCCTGGCACTTCAAATGTTGTTTAGGCCTTATGCACTTTAAACAACTTAAGATCATTACATCAATAAAGGGACAGTTCAACTGGAAATACAATTCTGTAATCACTTACTCATGTCGTGTCAAACCTGCATGACTTCTTTCTTTCATGGAACACAAAAGAGATATTTTGAAGGGCAGATTTGTGTTCTGCATAAGAATGGTCAAACGGGTCTGAAATAAGTAAATGGATGGATGGGAATTAAGATGGATGGATCAAATCAGATAGTTAAAAAGAAAGAAAGTTAGAAAGTAAGGATAGATTTTATCTAGGATAGATATTATCTAGGCTAATTTTTTATTTTGCAAAACACAATGCAAATGTGTTACTTCACTGTATTTTCGCTCAAATTGATCTTTGCACTTGCACATTGCTTTCTGTTTGTTTGCGAGTCGAGTTTTCCTTTGCAAAGCAGATTGAGTTTGTGTGCAAAATGCTGGATTTGTTTGCTTAATTATGGCACAATATTAACTCCATACCCCTAAGCACCTGTGATCCTAGGGCAGCACCCAGGTCCAGGTTGTAGAATGTGAGTGGAAAGGACCAGACCGCCGCATCACAAACGTCTTGAAGAGAGACACCCGAAATTAAGGCCTAGGAGGCCACCATACTCGAATGAGTTCCACCTAAACGAATGAGCTCTGGCAGATTCTAACCAGAAACCTCAGCAGAAAGGGATAAGCTTTTTCTCATCCTGATCTCCGAAAAGGAGGAGGGCTGAAAGCTTGCGAAACAGTAGGCTGCAGTCCATTGGTTGGCACCTTAGGGACATAGCCTAGCTTTGGGTAAAAGAATTGCTTTGACCATCCCCAGTGCAAACTCAAGGCACATGGGGGATAACGACAGGGCCTGAAGATCTCCTACTACCTCTAAGTCAAGTCAAATCACATTTATTTACATAATGTTTTTTTACAATACAGATTTTTTCGCGGAATGATGGGAACTGTTGTTTTCAACTCCATCATGGATAAATCAGTCAGACGGGAATCGAAAATTAGTTAGCAGTGGATAAGGCAAAGTTCGATTTCTATAAATGTTGCGTTTAATGACATGCTTGTTTTTCATTAAACTGAAATAGCCGCAAGAAAAGTCAGGTTTAAAAGTAAATTAATTATCACAGATGTTACTGTACGAGTCACTGGACGAAGCTATGGTGGAGAGGGTTTGAAGTCAAATCGTTGCTAATGGATCCTGACTTCGCCCTATGCTGCAATATGCATTTAGTTTTGCATTCATTTACAGAAATCAGCTGCTTGAATGACAATTGCTGATGTTATTAGATTTTTTCAGGTGAGATTCTCAATTCATTCAGTTAACGGATGCTCTGAGGTAAAGTTTTCAGAATGCAGACTCAGCAACGATTGTTTTTAATTGTACAGTACAATCATAACATAGAACAGACATTATCTTCCTTTCATGTCATTAAACATAACAATATTGCTGGCCATATACTGATGAGAAAGTGCGCGTCCGGTGTGCGATACTGGACTTTGTCCTAGACGTGGCGCGGCTCTTCTCGTCCGGTGTGCGATACTGGACGTTGTCCTAGACGTGGCGCGGCTCTTCTCGTCCGGTGTGCAATACTGGAGTTGTCCTAGACGTGGCGCGGCTCTTCTCGTCCGGTGTGCAATACTGGAGTTGTCCTAGACGTGGCGCGGCTCTTCTCGTCCGGTGTGCGATACTGGACTTTGTCCTCAGACGTGGCGCGGCTCTTCTCGTCCGGTGTGCAATACTGGAGTTGTCCTAGACGTGGCGCGGCTCTTCTCGTCCGGTGTGCAATACTGGAGTTGTCCTAGACGTGGCGCGGCTCTTCTCGTCCGGTGTGCAATACTGGAGTTGTCCTAGACGTGGCGCGGCTCTTCTCGTCCGGTGTGCGATACTGGACTTTGTCCTAGACGTGGCGCGGCTCTTCTCGTCCGGTGTGCGATACTGGAGTTTGTCCTAGACGTGGCGCGGCTCTTCTCGTCCGGTGTGCGATACTGGAGTTGTCCTAGACGTGGCGCGGCTCTCTCGTCCGGTGTGCAATACTGGAGTTGTCCTAGACGTGGCGCGGCTCTTCTCGTCCGGTGTGCAATACTGGAGTTGTCCTGAGACGTGGCGCGGCTCTTCTCGTCTGGTGTGCAATACTGGAGTTGTCCTGAGACGTGGCGCGGCTCTTCTCGTCCGGTGTGCGATACTGGAGTTGTCCTAGACGTGGCGCGGCTCTTCTCGTCCGGTGTGCAGTACTGGAGTTGTCCTAGACGTGGCGCGGCTCTTCTCGTCCGGTGTGCGATACTGGACTTGTCCTAGACGTGGCGCGGCTCTTCTCGTCCGGTGTGCGATACTGGAGATTGTCCTAGACGTGGCACGGCTCTCCGTCGGTGTGCGACCCCCTTACAGCCAACAGTTCACATTCCGAGAATAATTGAAACGAATAATTGTGCTCCATTCCATAACAAATGCGCGAAACAAGCTGACGTTTGTTAATTGATAGACGCTAACGCACAACTACAACTTCCGCATTTGTCCAGGACTACGCGTAGTACGAGCGGAAACCAAGGTTACGCGGATATGATGCGATTGACTGGTGACTCCCAGCTCACCCCTGCTCATACGCCCCGTTTCCTTGTTTAAAATCTTAATTTTCTCGTGATTTAAACATTTAGAATATTGTAAGTTATCATCTTAACTAAATATATAACACTGGCCTTGTGATTTTGGTATATTTTAATGCAAAAATCTTAGGTATTCCACCTTTAACAGAGATAACATGAAAATAATGCAACAAAGTTTCCAGAAGAAAATAGCATTACAGTCCAACTTAAGCATTAATAGCATTACAGTCCAACTTGCTTTTATGCTTTACGGGTCGAGATGACACCCACCCGTGATGTCCCGTCTCGCTATTGAACTAGTTGGTGTTTCAGACGCAATCACACTCAGACGCATTCTCAAAGTGTCATTGACACAGCACAGGTTCCCTTTAAAATGGAACAAGTCTTCCCAAAACATGTCTCAGATGACTCAGATTGTGGAGTGTGCACCAGACTTTAGTGTAAAATGCATGTAACCTCTATGGGATTTGTTTTTGAATACTCACAGTCTCTGGAGTCCTGTGTACAGTTCCATGTCAACATCCTTAAGAATCTGCAATCCAGTCCAATTTTCTATGTGTCTACAAAAGAAAGAGAGAAAATATTGAAAACAGCACCATTATCACCAATTTATTCAACCAAGATATATGTGTTTTTCCACTTGATGACTGGGGCAGGAACCCAACGGAAGGTCCCTTGAGTTTTGAAAAATGTATCACAGTTCAGCGAGCGCTCTTGAAACATTCCTCTCGAAGGCATTTGTGTGTTGGTAACGCAGATGGCCTAAGGGTGTGATTACTTGCAAACCGCACTGTGAAATAATTAGCAAAACAATTTGCTTTCCCCAAGACTGTAAGGTCAAATGCATATAGCATGGGAAACACAAAGATAACTATCATGTATACCATGCAGAATTACCAGAGACACAAGTAAACTAGTGGATAAATTATATTTTCCTGCACAAACAAATCATGTCACTTCATAAAATTAAAGGATTAGTTCACTTTTGAAAAAACTTTTGCTGATAATTTACTCACCCCCATGTCATCCAAGATGTCCATGTCTTTCTTTCCTCAGTCGAAAAGAAATTAAGGTTTTTGATGAAAACATTCCAGGATTTTTCTCCATATAATGGACTTCCATGGGAACCAGACAGTCCAAGCTCCAAAAGATTGTTAATAACAGTTTCAGATGCAGCTTCAAATGTCTTTAAACGACACCAGACAATGAATAAGGGTCTTATCATGCGAAACGATGGGTTATTTCAAAACTTATTCCAAAAATGTAACTTTTCTATGGACAAATGCTAGCCTTGCTCTATTCTGGAGGCGCGTTGTAACGTCACGTAATACGTAATTACGTTCAAAAGGTCACGGGCGACGTAGCTGGAAGTACAGAGTCAGTAAGTTGAACACATAGGTTGAACGTGCAAACTGAACTCAAACGCCGTTTACAAAAAAAAAAGGAATTAAAAGGTAAAATAACGATGTCGGACGATTTTGATTCTGTACTTCCGGCTACGTTGCCCGTGACCTTTTGAACGTAATTACGTATTACGTGACGTTACAACGCGCCTCCAGAATAGAGCTAGGCTACCATTTGTCCTTAGAAAAGTTACATTTTTGGAATAAGTTTTGAAATAACCCATCGTTTCGCATGATAAAACCCTTATTCATCGCCTGGTGTCGTTTAAAGACATTTGAAGCTGGATCTGAAACTGTTATTAACGATCTTTTGGAGCTTGGGCCGTCTGGTTCCCATGGAAGTCCATTATATGGAGAAAAATCCTGGAATGTTTTCATCAAAAACCTTAATTTCTTTTCGACTGAGGAAAGAAAGACATGGACATCTTGGATGACATGGGGGTGAGTAAATTATCAGCAAAAGTTTTTTTCAAAAGTGAACTAATCCTTTAAGGGTTTAACCACTGGAGTCACAAGGATTATTATATTTATAATGATGTCTTTACTAACTTTCTGAGGCTTGAAACTGGTAGTTGCATAGCTGTCACTGGAGGTACAGAAAGCTCACAGGTTTCAACAAAAAGATATTCATTTGTGTTCTGACAATATTTGAAGAGTTCAGATGCAAAAGCCTCTAAGTGCCATTTGAAATTTTCTTCTAAAATGACCATTTTTATCAAGCTTGTATATTTAAGTTCAGTAATTTCACTGTGCAATGAAATTACCTATTAATTGTCATTTAAGTGAAATTACTGAACTTAAATATACAAGCTTGATAAAAATGGTCATTTTAGAAGAAAATTTAAAATGGCATTTAGAGGCTTTTGCATCTGAACTCTTTCATTTATTTGTCGGTGAGCTAACCTTTTAATTCATAGACATGTTTAAACTTATTGTAACTGTAATGACAACTAAACTTTTTTTTTTTTTAAGATGCAAAAAAGGCAAAAGAGGCGATTACAAAAAAGTTTAGGCTAAACAATTTCTGAATAAATCCCCCAAAAAACAACAAAACCTTTATTGTCCCACCAGGGAAAAAATGTCTGATTTCTTGGAAAAGTAATAGAACCTTTCCTGAGCAAGCCACATGATTTGAGGTACAGTATCAGTCATTTCTATAACACAAATAGTTCTGAATGACTTGTGTGCTGAATTTTAATACTTAGGGTTAGGGTTGTTCAAAGTAAGTATTAGCAAAAGAAAATGTGTTTTCGTGCACAACCATGATAATGATCATAAATGGGCACATTATAAACACCCAGCAATACAGGAAAATCATGTTTACATGGAATTTCATAATGTCAGGTTTTTCTCTGTCAGTCCAGATATCAAAACATGACATGAACAACACTTAGAATCAATAAACAATGATTTAAAAAAAGATATTTACATGATAAATTAATTTGCATTCAAAATTAAATCTAGCGGTGTCAATCGGGTTAAGCTACACCTTTTCTGAATAAATACTAAAATCCAAGTGAAACAAAGGTGTTACACAATTATCCCTCGCCTCCTCTACCATGTCACTGAAACACCATTATCAGTGTCAGAATATGCTTGAAAACATGCTTGCATTTAAATTCAGCTACTGCCAGGCCATGCAGCACTGCCTTTATTTCCTATTCCGCAACCTTTTTATCTGCCAGCTAAAACAAACACAATCTGGATAGAAGTCAAAGCAGGAGAAATTACGGATGTGCCTCTGACAGAACACAGCCACTGACAAAAGCAAACAGAATGCAGGCTTCTAGATCCACACGCACCCTGACAATGCCACAAACCCCTAGAAGCATAGTCCAGCACAGTCCTTCAGGTAGATTTAATGTTTCTGTTTACAGCATTGGAGAGAGTGACACTTTACAAATGAGTTCGCACTGCAGTTAATGTAATACAGCAGAGGCCCTGCTACTTTACTGCCCATTGGTTTTATACTGTGTCTTGAGGTCACTCATTTCCACACAGAGCTTTGATTGAGGATGGGCTTCACAAATGACGCCCACCACTGAACGATGCCATACCTAACCAGTTGAGAATCACAGTTCACCTTTCGAGGGAACTTGCGGTGCGTCAATGACTCTTCGGGAACGCCCCTGATTGAGTCTGAAGCATGTAATTCAATTAGTCCATCGGCGAGGTGACGTTCATGACCAGGAAAGGATAAAAGCACATCTGTGCACTGTGAAGTAATATGAACAAACAATGAACAGCTGGATTTTTTAACAAAAGATGAACAAATAAAAAATGTAGGCTTTTGCTTTATTAAATTAACATTAACAAATGAAACCTTATTGTTTTACCATATTCTCTCACAAAAAACACAGTAATATTGTGAAATATTATGACTATTTAAAATGACTTTTTTATGTTAATATATATTAAAATGTAATTTATTCCTCTGAAAAAAGCTGAATTTTCAGCATCATTACTCCAGTCTTCAGTGTCACATGATCCTTCACCATATCCATGTTTAAAAACAGTTTTTACATTTTTATTTCAGGATTCTTTGATGAATAGAAAGTTTCAAAAGAACAGCATTTATTTAATTAGAATCTTTTCTAACATTATAAATGTCTTTACTGTAACTTTTGATCAATGTAACTCATCCTTGATGAATAGAAGTATTGATTTCTCATTCATTTCCCCAAAAAATAAATACAAATTCTTACTGACCCCAAACTTTTTCAAGGGTAGTGTTTAATGTAACAAAAGCTTTCCATTTCAGATAAAAGCTGTTCTTTTGAACTTTCTATTCATCAAAGAATCCTGAAATAAAAATGTAAAAACTGTTTTCAACATGGATAATAATCATACATGTTTTTGGAGCATAAAATCATCATATTAGAGTGATTTGTGAAGGATCATGTGACACTGAAGACTGGAGTAATGATGCTGAAAATTCAGCTTGTTTTCAGAAGGAATAAATTACATTTTAATATATATTAACATAAAAAAGTAATTTTAAATTGTCAGAATATTTCACAATATTACTGTGTTTTTTTGTGTATTTTTTAATCAAAAAATTGCAGCCTTGGTGAGCAGAAGAGACTTCTTTTAAAACATAAAAAAATTACCGACCCAAACTTTTGACCGGTAGTGTGTGTGTATATATATATATATATATATATATATATATATATATATATATATATATATATATATATATATATATATATATAGTCTAAACACATTGATCCCTTTTAGTTGCCTAATATATAAATAATATATTTATATAATAAATAATATAAAATATCAGTTAGACTAACTAGACTAATGTCTACATATGTAATACTCCTACACTCTTAGAAAAAAGGTTCTATATAGAACCTTAAAAGGTTCTAAAGTCGCTACGTATTTGGAACCCCTAAAATGCAATGCATGTGAATGATCACAAAATTCAAGATATGGGGGTTAAAAAATGTAATTAATCAATATCACATGAAGAGTGCCATTTCAGTTTTTATCCTCAAAAAATCTGCATGATTAAAATGTGATATTAAGTTACTACTTTAATAAACAATAATTTAATTACAACTGCAAAATGTTGCAAAATAATGTAATATATGACTGAATAATAGCCTATAAAGAACATCTGTGCCAAAAGGGTTCTTTCAGTTCATTATCATCATTTTTTTTTTTTTGCATAAAAGGTCCTTTGCAGTTGAGTAAAGAACCCTATGCTACATATATAGAACCCTTTTTTCTAAGAGTGTACATACTCTTTAAAAAAATGCATCCAAAAAAATGCTGGATGCATAGAAATCTATAACTGAGTCTTGATGGCATTGTTGTGATTCCAGATGCATTGGATCAACCGTGTTTATACAGATGCACACCCTGAAACCATGTGAATCACTCAAATATCAGTCAAAGGCTCTGTGCCCATTTCATTTCAGCTTGTGATAAAAAGCCTCTCTCAGGCTGTGTGCAAGTTCATGGCTGTTTTCTTCATAATTTCCTCTCTCTCCATTGTTCTCAACACTCAGGCATGATTAATGACTTTGTTTGAATGATCTACAGCACAAGTACATAGAGCTTAATGGAAGAACATTTAATAAAGCAGATTGTCTCAGGTGTGCTCTAAAGGCATTGATCGACACCTTCCTTTTCTTCTTAGAGCCAGGCTTTGAGCAAAGAATCCTGAAAAGCCAAAAACCAAGGGCCCTATTTTAATGATCTAAGCGCATGGTCTGAAGGGCCTGTCCGGAACCAATTTTGCTAGTTTAACAATGGGGAAAAATGGTAGGTACACCATTTTAATGCACCATTCTAATGCTCCCTTAAAAAAATCTATTTCCATTTAATAGAAATTTCATTTAGCAACTAAAAATAACAACGCACCAACAATGCACCTGAACACACCTTGATTTCAGACCAAGCGTGCCGCACAAGCCCTCAAAAGTGAAGCCAAAACATCTCAATCGCCCCCTGTGACCGGTCCTAGTATAGCCGGTCATAACCCCCGCCTCCCCATGTTATTCAACGGGACGCGAGACCAACTAAACAATTAAATTACCCTTCCCATGTCCTTTTTCCAAAGATCGTTTCTGTCATTTACTGTAGTTTCTATCACGTTGATGTAATTTCAAGTGTTCGTTTTTAAAATAAGTTTGTTTTTAGTTAGTTATGTGATGATAAAAATGGTGCTCTCACGTCATGATTGAGAGCTGTGATTGACAGGTTCTCTGTGCGAGGTAGTCACTGAAGCACCAGCGGACTTTTTTCATAATGTTGTATTTACCTTATTTTAACGAGGTTCTGCAATCAGCAGACATCATAGGAGAAGAACGAAGCAGACAGAGGTCACTTAATGAAAGTGCGGGGCGTGTGCTTGCGTTTGATTCAGCGTGAATGAGGGCGCGGCCTTGATTTCACGGCTTTACTTCCTGCTCACAACTGCGCATGACTGGTCCCAAAACACGCAAGCGCGCAGACTCATGTCCCAAGATGTCAGCGTCATATCGAGACACTGGCGGCTTCAGTTCTCTCTGATGGAAAAGAGCGAAGGGGTGTCGTCCATCTTTTTTACAGTCTATGTTTCAGACCACAGCCAAACAAATGCATTTGCTATTTGATATGTGGTGCGGGACGTGAAAATGATAAGTGCGTCGGCAGTGTTGGGGAGTAGTTAACTACAAGTAGCGTAGCTACTAACTTAACTACATTTTTCAGTAGCTTGGCAGTAGCTCAGTTGCTCTTTAAACAGTGTAGCTTTTCCAGTAGCTAACTACTTTTTGCAGCAAGTAGCGGTGTAGCGCAAGCAAAAGCTACATTGCTACATTGTCGAGCCTGCGCGAATCAGCACGATGCAAGGATATTCTTCTTCTTGTTAGATTACAAACTCATTTTTTTGCCACCCATTTGTTTAATCACGCATCTTGCGGCTAACGGTTCACTGTACAGAAGTGGGCTGACACACATATATTATGATTATATAGCAAGACGTGACAGCAGATTTGGAGGATGGAGAAACAACTAACGTTAATTACCCATGGCCTTATTTGTCCAAGTTCAATCAGTTTTTTGAGAAAACGTTCTACATGCAATTTACGTTGGATATATATTTCGTTCTTGCAATGTTGTAGGCTATTTGTTGCACTTTTGAAAAACAGTCAGAGATATTTTAGTGTTGTGTGTAATAAAACAATACTCTTTGAAATCGTAATTGCATTGCCTTGTTCTAAACACTAAATATTTTACTAAAAACATTCCTCGGACACTTATTCAGTTATTTATAATATACGTTGTTCAAAAAGCAAAAGTAGTTTCAATGTAGCTAGCTACTTTTTGATTGTAACTTGTAGTGTAGCTAACTACTTTTCTAAACGGGTAGCTTGACTGTAGTTAAACTAACTTTAACTTATGAGTAGCTTGTAGCTTGTCAAACTACAGTTTCAGAGTAGCTTCCCCAACACTGTGCGTCAGGCTGAAACAACAGTAGCAAAAAAAACTGTGAAACTGTGCAACAGTCGGGCTGAAACTGTGTTGCGCCTGGTGCCAGCATTGTGCCAGCTGTATGATAGGGCCCCTAGACTACAGAGGAGTATGATTATGAACTCAACCAATTAAATGATTTCAAATACTGTAATAGCAATTAGAGCAACCACATCTACAAAACTCTTCAGCATGACTGCCAAGTCAGCAAACATAGTTTTACTCTTCACTTATTCTTTACTCCTGTTCCTTCTACACCCACATAACATCTGAATAAATGCAATTATTCGAAGACAGGTGTATAACATGCCTCATTTCTAATGTATCTAGTCAATGAAATTGAACACAGAGTATGGTACAATTCCATTTGACCACTTTATTAATCCATTGAAACAGGTAAAACAGAGCAGATGAGCAGGGGTACATAATGTGCGGTTTCTAGAACAGAAACACAAACACTTCAATCAAGATAAATCTTATTTAACTTACACAATCAAAAGATACACAATATAAACAAATAAAGAGAAACTTACATTAACAAACATCAAGCAGTTCCAACATTGTGCATCAATGCAGGACTCATTAGCGCATGGTTGCAGTGATTGGTTAATTAACAGAGGGATTGTACAAATCAATAAGCAGCTAATTGAAGAGAAACTACTGTAGGACTGAGCAATTGAAATTGGGCATCTTAGTAAGGCTAACAAGGAAAATAATTGTAAATAATGATACAAATAAAAGAAACAATAATCTTTAATACAGGTTCCATAAAGAACCTTTAACATCCATGGAACCTTTCCATTCCACATACATTCTTTAGACTATTAAAATGTTCTTTAATGGTTCTTTAATGAACGAATTCAGGTTCATTGGGGGAGCCGAAAATGTCATTGACTGTGAAAAAAAAAAACCTTTTTGGAACCTTTATTTGTAAATGTGCATGGTGTTCAGAATTCTCCACAGAGCAAAGTTACTCCCACAGTTTAGGTTTGTATGATGTTATCCCTCCATTTATTGCCTTCCAGAAAAAAGAAGAAGATTTCTTGGAAAAGTAATAGAACACCCCTCCTGAACAAGCCATGTGATTTGAGGTACTGTATCATTTATTTATGTATCATAAATAGTGATGGATGAGTTATGTGCTGAATTTTAATAAGTATTAGCAATATTGAATGTTTACATGCCAAAAGAATGCAATGCATGAATGTGTTTACATGACATTTGACATTTTTTCTCGATTTCGGTCAAGTTCATGAAAACTGTATATTAATTTTCACTGCTAAAAGTGCACGGCAAAGATGTAGCTGTAAAAAAGGTAGATAAATTATAAATCTATGTGCGTATCCTTCTGTGCATTGGAGACAATATGAACTATTAGCATGTTTATATTTTAAAGGAGTCATGAACTGGCTTTTTAAATTTTATTATATTGTTGTCTGAGGTCAATTTACAACGTTCGCTTGGTTTTTGCATTCAAAAACAACAAAATGAATAAGAAATAGGCTATTTTGCACCCAAGTTGTGCCTACCTGAAAAACAGTTCGGTTTTTATGGGCGTGTTGTACTGAAGACTTGGAAATAAACACCCACTGCTGTAAGTGGATAACAGTTTTGCATTTTATAATGAGTTTAACTCATCCATCGGTGCACGTGGGGAAAACGTCCAATGTTGTCTAATGGCAATCGGATTCGCCCATACATGTTCGAACCAGAGTCCGTGTGTTGCACAATTCCTGTCAGATCCAATATAGACGGCACAGCACCGTTCTTTACTCTTAATCGGTCTGCAAATCCAGTCTTGTTTACAAAACAATCCTCAGTGAGAATGAGAGCGAACAGACGACGATGTTTTACCCTCATCAGCTGGAACGTCATTAAAAATAAAGTTTATCCATGCAGTCCAATTGGAATCTACAGGAAGCTTCAAGGACATTTTCAGTTCTGAAACTTACAGGATATTCTTATAATATGACCTCTTAGATGTCAAAAGCTCAAGGAAAATTTTATTTCTCAGTTCATCACCCCTTTAACATGTTAACTCTGTCAGATTTGTCAAATTCAAAATGTCAAATTTATAGTTGAAATGGCAAAGAATAAATTCCCATTTAAACCAATTGTATCTTTACAATAACAAATCAAGGGCATTTTCTCAAACACTGCCCTCTCAAAAGATGTGACAGGCTGGTGGTGGTGCAGTGGATAAGACACATGCCTTTGGTGTGAGAGACCCGGGTTCAAATCCACTGTGAGACACCAATGTGTCCCTGAGCAAGACACTTAACCCCTAGTTGCTCCAGAGGCGTGCAACCTCTGACATAGACAGCAATTGTAAGTCGCTTTGGATAAAAGCGTCAGCTGTAGAATACAGATATTTATCTAGACCAACAACTTTTTGACATGACCTGCAAATTACTTTATTGTTAAACTATCGACCTCAGGCAATAACTGACCTGAATGCCCTGGCAGGAACGTTAAGTTAAGATGAGATGGAAGACCACGTTAAACACCACGTTAACATTCTCCTCACATGGCTGTAGAAGTAGGATCCAAAGCTAAATCAATGAGTATAAAAGCCCTATGATTACAACAACCATCATTTGAAGAGTCACAAAATTCTGAAATTAACATACATTATGAGATTTTTTCCGTACAAATATGTCTGCCAACACTGGTGTATCTCTTCCAGTACCAGATCAACCTTATCCAACAAGTAAACGCTAAACCGCTGGGTTAAAAACAGAGAAGGATCTGTCTGCTTCCTGTATGACCGTAAACACGCCCACTATTAGCTACGTAGGCTACTGGCCACGCCCACTAAACCCGCTTGATGAGGCTTTTCTCTCATACCTAATGCCTGTCCCTAATGGAACCCTAAGCCTTCATGATCTTACTCCAACTCCACACTTTCGTGATGTAATTCTGCTTGTACTGTCAGGTAGAAGTCTACTGCAGAGCTCGCGGCTTGCAAACTTGGAAAAACATCGAGGGCATATATCAGCCCGATCTCATGAAAGTTAGTATCTATGTCATGAATGTCATTTCTTGTGGCATTTATACGCAAAAAACAGTTTTTGCGTGTATATGGCATTCGATTTTCGCGTACATATGATACGCACTTTTTGGCGTATATGCACGAACTCCCCACCCCCTCCCCCTAAACCTAACCCAGGGTTTTTTAGTGCGTAGCATATGCACGCAAAAACCATTTTTGGCGTATAAATGCCAAGAGAAATGACACTCGTGGTATAGATACGCATCTTCATGAGACTGTGTTGCATATATCGGCGCAAAGGGGGCACTCATGAGCACCCTTGAAACCTAAAATGACAAATATAGGATACCCTACAGTCTTGTAGATTTAATAGAGACATGCAGCAGCCATTGTAAATCCACAAGACTGCCAGTGCACATGAAGTGTGCCATTTGGGAGAGAGCCGTAGAGTAGGAAAGCTTGATTAATTTAGTAAATTGATTTAGCTTCACAAAAATGAATTACTGATTGGAATCCCTATGTACTATACTTTCCATTCTGTAATGTAAATGACTACTTTACATTTGGGAATGACTCATTAAAAATTATGGAAATTGTGTTGCACTGAGGAGGCTATAGCTACATTTAGGCTACTTGTTCAAGTTGGATACTCTCACCTTAGCTATAAGATGCAAAAATATATCTTATTGAATAATGAATGATATAATTGGACATTTATTTATTTTTATTTATAAAACATAACTTAAAAGGCCAATATTTTAACTTAAGATTGGATTGTAGATAGCCAAAAGTATATTTTGAAAACACTGGCTGATATTGTGAGAAAGACTTGAGGGATGGAAATGATTGAAATCTGTATTGACTTCTTTGCTCACTTTAGCATTGAAATATTGAGCTCTTTTATCAATTTGTCTGACCTCCTTTGGAAAGGTGTTCAAATGAGGTAAAATTATGATAATGTCTCATTTCTAGTATATACACAGGGCAATTATACTGTCTCCATATAGCTGTGACCTTTAAAAATGTGCAAATGTCTCAGACTCATTTTCCCTATTCACTACATCAATCAGCAATGCCTTTCAACATCTTCATCCTCGTATGTTGTTGTTTTGTCACTTAGAAAAATGTGTGCTTACGGAATATATGTAGAACAGATTTTTTTGACCTAGAAATTAGCTCTCTTCTTAAAAGAAAACACAAATGACAATGTAAGAGCCATCATTTAACAGTCAGTTCACCCAAAAAGAAAAACTCTTATGTCATTTTTTAATCTCTTATGACTGGACTTACTTTCTATACATTATATAGACTACTTTTATGATACTTGATGGTGCCTTTGCATCATTTTCAATGCTTTAGTCCCCAAAAATGTTCTCATTTAGGGTTTTTGGAGGTAAAATTTTTCATTTTGGGTGAACTATTCCTATTCCAAAAGTGTTCATTCCAAAACATCTGACTCTGACCAGCAACAGAGCAATTACACATTCTCAAGGAGAATTTCCTACACATTAAGTTTGTCTGATCTAAAGTGCTGCGGGCATCTTGTGTGTGTAAGTGTCCCAAACTAACCGTGTCTAGGCAGCCATGCATTTAGGCCATGTATCAATGTGCCTTAGATTAACTGTGTGCAATGCATCGCAGCTTCATGATCCATGTCTTGTACTGGCAGTCTAAATATAGGCAAAACAAAACCCCTTCTGTGCTGTATCTACATTCTGCACATCTCTACCCTCATCCACTCCTGAGCTTCAGCCAAAATGAAAATGAGCATAATTAGGTCCCATGAGACAGAGAGCATTAGACAGAGAAGCAATAATGGCACGGACGCCAATATCCTCCTGGTTCTGGAATGACAATGTCACTTGCCATGCCAAAGGCTGCAGCGAGCACTTGTTTGGAAAACCTGCACGAGATGACTTCCTGAACACAGAGTAGTGGGCAATTTTGATTTCCTGCACTTATCAGGGGGAAACAGGCACACATTTTGCTCTCTGGTGGGGGAATGTGTGAAGAAAAACAGCAATGGTCATCAACTCCGCAGCCGGGCACATATTAAAAAGAAGACATTTTAAACACTGTAAATATGTTCTCTGCACATCTGCTATTATATTTTTTGCATTTTGTTGAAAGCATGCCGTACACGACAGTTCAAAAGTTTGGGGTTGGTAAGATTTGTTTAAAAGTTTTTGAAAGAAGTCTGCTATGCTCGCTGCAGTTACTTCATCAAAAATACAGTAAAATATTCAGATGGTAGGGTCAGAATTTGACATAAACAACATGAAAGCATGGATCCATCCTTCCTTGAATCAATGGTTCAGGATGCTGGTGGTGTAATGTGAGTGGTGGTGTAATGGTGTTTTCTTAGTATATTGGGCCCCTTATGCCTCGTTTCCACTGAGGGGTACGGTACGGTACGGTTCGGTTCGGTACGCAATTATTTGCGTTTCCACTGTCAAAAGTTGTGAATGGTACCAAAAGACGAACCGTACCGTACCACTTTTTTGGGTACCCTTCCGTTGGGGTACCTAGCACAGTGAAAGGGTACTAAAAGGTGGAGCTAGACTCACTGCAGAACGGCGATT
This sequence comes from Hybognathus amarus, assembly GCA_030378365.1. Taxonomy (NCBI): domain Eukaryota; kingdom Metazoa; phylum Chordata; class Actinopteri; order Cypriniformes; family Leuciscidae; genus Hybognathus; species Hybognathus amarus. The sequence goes on along the minus strand of JAQIUQ010000891.1, from coordinate 21,745 downwards.
GGTGGACAGAGTATCGTCACTTGTGCTTTCTACAAGGGCATTAGAAGCATACAGTTGAAATATAATTCTACTGTTATTGTGTCACGAAATGTAGTTTTAAGAGTTTTTCAGGCGAGAAAGTACTTTTTTAAAGCTCAAATCTGTGGTTACTTTATAGATTTATGATAATTTGACTGAGATCCATTCCAAGCGATCACCGGACGCTCGCGCTCGTGTCCCCATCTGGAACAGCCTTTCCTCGGCTAGTCATCCTGATGTTTGCCGCTGACTCGGACGTCTCTGTAGTGGTTAAATATGAGATATAGTTCGTCTTGTATAAACCTAACAGGTGCCGGTGATCTTTGGTCTCGTAAATCCAAAGAATTCGTTCCCTGGCCAATTTTGGCAGAAGGCTAAACGTGAAGTTTCATATCTTTGAGCGCTGGATTTGTATATTTGACTGACTGAATTGTTTCTTGATGTTATTTAAGCTTTACTGTATATCTTTTTGTACCTTTTACTTATACTTTTATAATGGCTATTATTTATAAAACTGAAATTCAACAAAAAGAGATAGTTTTGACATTTTTATTTTATTACAAGATCATCTATGTTGTTTATTGCAACATTTGTACCAATGCGATATGCAATACATTACATCACATATTGCCTGGAATATGTTTAATTTTATTTATTTTTTTGTATTTTTTTAACGAAAAGATGCAGGGTTGTGTTTTATATTTAGTTTTGTTATAAATATAACGTACATGCAGTGAATATAATCGGCTATGCGTTGCCAACCACATTTGTGTGCTTTAGAATGTTTAAAATGTATTGAACTGAAATTGAAAAGAAGCAGAGTGGTGTTTTATAACATATTTCGTTTTATTTTTGCCTAAAATGAACATACAGAGATAACCGGAGTCGCAGAGCCAGAGCGAGTTGAGTGCTGCGTTCAAGAATGCGCTGTTCCATTAGCAGAATCACTGGACTCGGGTCCTCGGGATCATTCTCCTGAGTATTGAGAAACGCCTAATGCCAGCGCTTGTTATAGTGACAAACATACCGAGAAGCAAGAACAAGATCTGCTGTCTGTCATCCATTGTTATTTACGAAGTCGTTTTCTTCGCGCGAAAATGACGTTGATCGCTTCTTTCCAGCAAACACCACACCTATCAAGTAAGGGTACTGTTGGCGGTGGAAACGCAAGCCTGATCATGGTGGACCCAACCCGACCCGTACTGTACCGTAGCGTACTGTACCCCTCAGTGGAAACGAACCATTAGTACATTGAGCATTGTTTAAATGCCACAGTCTACCTAAGTCCATCCCTTATGACCATGGTGTATCATCTTCTGATGGCTACTTCCAGCAGGATAACACTGTCACAAAGCTCAAACCATCTCAAACTGGTTTCTTGAACATGACAATGAGTTCACTATACTCAAATGACTTTCACAGTCACCAGATCTCAATCCAACCTTTAGGATGTACTGGAACAGGAGATTCACATCATGGATGTGTGTACTGCGTGATGATGTCATGAAAATATGGACCAAGATCTCTGAGAAATGTTTCCAGCACCTTGTTGAATCTATGCCATGAATAATTAAAGCAGTTCAGAAGGAAAAAGGGGGTCTGACCTGGTACTAGAAAGTTGAACCTAATTAAGTGGCCAATGAGTGTTTTGCAAGAAGCCAGAGGAAGGCAAGGTGAGGAAGACAGGACAGGAAGTCATTGAGAAGCACAAAGTGTGGCATTCAGCAAAGCAGAAAACAGAAACACAGAGTCAGAACCTATTTTCAGGTGAAACTGTCTGAGGGGCCCTCATTGGGTAACAAGATTTTAGTCACAAAATGAACCGAAAGAGTTATTTTTAGGTATAAATGAGTGTAGGAGCTATTTGGAGTTTAGTTTAATCTAAATTGTTGTGCTATTGGAGCACTGGAATGTTTTGTTAGATTTAGGATCCTTTGTTTTGAAGGGACTTTTATTTTGACAGTTGGTGAGAATGTTTGAATAAAAAGATGTCCGCCTCTCAGTTTTCAAACAAGGAAAAGGAGAGATGAGACAATTATATCCAGGCTGCGTTCCAGTCCACTTTTAGACACGCACTTGCGAACTTCCCTAAGCACTTCCTCTCGGGGAATCCCTGCCGCCATTTTGAAGTGTGTTCCACTTCGTGAAGTGAACGAGGGAAGTTTATAGGGACAGACACTCGTTCCTCCGACTTTAGACCGAGGGAGCGAGTCTACTTCATATGTGCACTTCAGGCATCTATATATCCCATAATGCAGTACGATTGTGACGTAACCACAGATCGTCTAATCACCACCACAACAAACACTCTATGACATATTAATTATCATTTATTTATTTATTTTAAAATAACCCAAACACACCTATATACATGTGGATGCTGCATTAAACAAATTTGTAAAGGGGAAAAAAGTAAATAATAAATCAACTCATAGTTGATTCAAAGTTATCAAGGGCTTAGGACGTTCCAGTTCAGCTCATTGCGGTTTCCACCAGTAGTGGGCACTCGTGCAACGTAAGCAATGACGTACATCCGAGTGAACGAGACGGAGGGAAGTTAGCGAGTGAAGGGCATGGCAATTTTGGACTGGAACGCAGCACTAGACTCAGATTTGGGCATACAGGATTAAACAGTACTTTATTTAAAATAGGTAAACATATCAGCAGATGTGATTACTGTGAACAACAAGAGACAATAGAACACATCATGATACACTAAAAATATGAGGGAAAAAGGAGGGAAATGATCCAAAATTTGAAAAAGGAAAGAGTAAGGTTTGATTTATTAGAAATTTTTTGGAAGATAAGTGTTTTGGAATTGTTTTGCATTATCTTAGAATGATTAATATAATTGAGAGGATTTAAATTATTTGTTTTTTTTTAATTATATATAAGTAAGTAGCCTAAAAGTCATTCAGTTCCACACTCCTTACCAGTTGGTGGCAGTAATGCACCATTTCATTGTGTGCCAACCGCCAAAAAATCTAATAGAAGAAGTTTTTCAAACACAAGAAAAGAACAAGGAAGCTGTTGGAACATACAAGCATACAGTTCTTCGCTATTGAATCACAATTGAACACTGCTTGGACATTAGTTTTGACATTTAAGTTGTGCCTTTTAATCACCTTTCTTCAATCAACAACCAATCGTTTGTTGGATTACTGGAATCCTTCATTTGTCTGATACTACCAACCCACAAAACTGCCCGATGCCTGCCTTGCTCAGCTTACCAACCACCTTACCAACCTGCTGGAATTCCATCTCATCCACCGCAAAAAAGGTACAATTCAAGTTTCTTTGCATTGGATTGCTTGTCAAAGAAGTTAACCAATACGTCCCAGCTATGAGTGGTCCGCCATCATAATGAGTTCTCATTTATTTGGGTTTTGTTGGCATGTTTTGTCTAACATTATGTATTTATTTTTAAGTCCTTGATTAAGTGTGTGTCTGTGCTGGGGGGTGTAATGTGTATTATGAGCATTGCCTTATTGCGAGGAATTACATTACTAATATTGCATCATGTTTCACCAGATCCAAACCTCAACAGAGGACCCAAATAATTTCCTAGGGACCCTACAGCCTGGAAGCCATAACATACAAATCTATGCACTAGTACAAAGCTTTCATTTAAAAAAAAAAAACGTGTCCAGCTAATTTAACATGAATTAATACATGATGTACTTTTTGTATAAATGGAGTATGGCTTTAAATTGTTAATCCACCCAAAAATGAAAATTCCGTTATCAGTTCCTCACCCTCATGTCGTTCCAAACCTGTAAGACTTTATTCTCTGGAACATTAAAGAGGATGTTTTGAAGAAGGTTGGTAACCAAACAGTTTCTGTTCCCGCCAGCTTCCATTATGTTTTTTTAACCATCCAATGGAAGTCAAAAGAAAACAAAAACTGTTTGGTTATCAACATTCTGATAAATCATAATGCATTTTTTGTTATTATAAAACTGTAAATACGGATTGTAAAAACTGCACATCACTCTTAAATTAAACGTTATACAACAGACTGTCATTATGTGTATTAGAGCCCTATTTTAAAGGGGTCATCGGATGGAAAATTCATTTTTAGATGGTATTTGCATATAAATGTGCCTTTGCAGTGTGTGGACACAACCACCAATGAAAAAAATCCATTCACTCAGCAAAAAGCCAAAACACTGACAATAATAAAAATCACGTTTGGATTTTCCGAGCAATATGATGTCATATTGCTCATGCTCGACCACGACCACTGACGGACTGTCTCGTATTAGCATATTTCTGCTCTCAGCCATTTCTGTACCGTCCGCCAAGGCAGGACTTTATGTGTCTTGTGTCGACATTGACTTTAGACCAGGTTTTCTTTGATCAATGAGTCTATTTGTTAGATGACAGTGTCAATGACAGTTGCCTCAAAATAGCAACATACCAACAATGCGCCTGAACACACCTCGTTTTCAGACCAGCATGCCCAGGGGTGCAAAAATAGGCTCAAATGCATTTGCTTTTCTCAGGACGTGAAAATGATAACTGCGTCAGGCTGAAACTAGCAAAAATAACACTTGCGTCGTGCCTGGCGCCGCATTGTGCCGTGTGTATGATAGGGCTTGTGTTGTTATTTTCAGCATTCTTTTCGCAGATCACATCCTTACACCAGTAGGTGGCGACAATGAGTGGTTCTATAAAATGATTTATTCAAAACACTGATTCATTCTAGAGTGAAACAAATGACTGTTTTTATGAGTCATTGAATCACTGACATTCTAAATGAAAAAAAAAAGTTTTTTGAGTGAGTCATTGAATCGTTCAAACCATTCATTCAAAAACATGCCTCGTTCTGTTTGTAAATAATTTGTTGGCAGACCAAACAAAGAGTAACTGACTTATTATAAAGTAGTACTTTATGATAGCATAGTTTAACCCGAAGTCTAACCCATAATTTTTAAATAATCTAGTGTTATATACTGATTTAAAGCTACACTGTGTGATTTTTACCCCCATCTAGTGGTGAAAAGGTATATGACCATCCAGTGAATATTAGTTTCTGTTCCTCTCAATTCCGATTTCGTTTTAACTCCTGACGGTGGCCAATGTAGTCCAAGATTAACATGGCTTCCAGTTCGACCTCTGTCCATGAGTGTTAACTCAAACGTAAACGCGAAAGGCGAAGCTTGAATTAACAGGTTTTTCCCTCTTTGGCTAATGTACTTTCAAGGTGGGAGGGGCAACATGGCGACCAACATTAGAACCCCTTACCCGTGTGTATTTTCAGTGGCATATTATACACTCACAAGAATACTTAAGTAAATATACACATATATGAGCACATATATTTGTGAAAGAACTAAGTGTTTTTAGCTAAGAATAAACTAAAAGAGTTACACAGTGTAGCTTTAAAGAAAGATAACATGTGAATACAGGATTGGTTTAACCTTGTCACTGCTGCTGTCTAAACTGTGTGCCACCTCAGACTGTCTCTGGCCACTACATTAATAACAATTAAAAAATATTTATCCTGGAATACCTGCTGCCAATGGCTTGCTGTTGATTCCATGGTGCAAAACTTCGGAGCAGGTATGTCTGTCAACAAGCCTTAGTACTATTTCATGTAGAGCTTTCTTTTGTGCACTCAATATGTCTTGTCTTGTCTTGTGTTGAGCAATACATGGCATGTCCCCTGATGAGTATTCCTAGCAGCCCATTGTTTTATGAGAAGCTTTTAAATAAAATACTGGATCACTGTTCTCTTTTGTACTGGCAAGAAGCCCAAAGTTACATACAGCATGCAAATCTGGGAAACTTTTGGCTGTGAAAATAAAGTGTTTAAAGCACATCCCATCTGGAGCGCTAGCACATACATGCTGTTGATCATAATTTGCAACCCGCCGGCTGGGATCGTAAACGTAGTGTGTGTGCACGAACAAGTTTACACCGACTTCCTCTAGTTTCCAACGCTTACAACAAGTGTTAACTAACTTCTGATTCGAATGAAGTAAGGACAAATACTCAGTGTGAGACATTTTGCAGCCCAGCTGTAAAATAGTGTTTCGGAAGTGTTGCGTTTTCATTGTGGTCCCTGTGGGACACATAAAAGAAGCTTCCTACAAGAATTAATCCTTATATATATATATATATATATATATATATATATATATATATATATATATATATATATATATATATATATACCTGCTTACATTGATTCTATTGAGCTGGATTAAGGGGAAGCACATTCAATACTGTAATCAAATGCCTTATTTCAAAGGTTGTCTTACACAATAGGTGTTTTTAACGTTAATGAGCGATACTATATATACATGTAATCTGGATTCCGTAATCAGATTCCCAACATTTAGTACTTGTAATTAGATTATATGTTTTTATTGATTACATAATGTTATTCTCACCATGGCAGTAAATTATTCATTGACTCCCAACTATTTCTTTTTTATCTTTTAAATTTTCCTTTATAAAAAAGCCTACTGCTTATATACGTTCAGAAGGTCTTCGAGGAATAGCATACACAGACGAGCCTCTATATGACCCGGTCGCTGAAAAACAGAGATAAACGAGTTAAAATCTAAAAGGAAAAAAAGTAAACTGATTATATTACCTTAAATGTGTAATGTAATGGATTATGTTGCTAACTGCAATTTTTGTAGTAGTAATCTCCAGCACATGCTGTATATTAGGGAATTGATAAAAAAAACATGTGTGTGTGTGTGTGTGTGTGTGTATATATATATATATATATATATATATATATATATATATACATATATTATAGATTACTAATTACTTTAGGAAAATGTAATATAATTATAATATAACAATAATTATGCACTATTTTATGCTTGTTGTGCATATTTTTATGCGTACTAGAGTATCACCAAAAAATTGGAGTAGGATTTACTTGAAAAAAGGTAGTAAATTTACAAAGATTTGCCAAGGAAAAAAAACTAAACATATTTATCAGTAGCTTTAATTAGAAATCTTTAAGTTTAAATTACTTGGAATATGGAATTAAGTAAACTTTACAGAAAATAAGTCATTTTAACTTGGCTAGTAAAAGGTTGATTAATATCGATTTAGTTGAAATTTCCTTTGCCTTTGCATTTCATTTTTACTAAAACAATAATATTGAATTGTATTAGTCATTTATAGCATGTCCTTAATTTAGGTCATCTGAGTAATTTATATTACATCATGTCAGATGTTAAGCATCATGTGAATGTAAAGGCCTCAATACTTGGTAGACAATACATAATGGCGGTAACATTTGATGTGTCGTTTTTGTGTTTGAATGTGTCATTTTGAGCAAAACATTTACTCAATGTCACAAAATGGCAAGTTACTAATTCTGGCAACAAAAACCAATGATAAAACAGTGTAAATACAGCTGGAAACCAGTGACAAATGAACCTCATTAATTATTCAAGGTCCAGTGCATGATGGGAACCACAGTATCAGAAAAGATGAGTCATTTTTACTTAATTTTATTGAGTTGATATTTACACTCTCATTTCTACTTGCTTGAATTGAGTACTGATATGGAATTTACTTCGTTTTTTTAATTCTTGCCTGAACTAACTTTGTCATGTAAATTACATTGGGTTTTTTTCAGTAGGCTAGTATTTACTTCACCAAAAAATCAGTGTATTTTCAGTTTTTTACAGTGTACCTTAAACCATGTGTGAGTCTGCACTTTGTGTGAGGAGAGCAATTTGCAAGAGTTGCTTGTTTTGTAAAGCATTTCAAATAATTGACTTACAATGTTGCTTTATAGTAAGGACTCTACCTTATAAGTTGTCAGTGGACAGGTTTGAAGCCTGTCAGTATAGAGACACATAACTAAAAGAAGCCATCTAAAAAGGGTGCTTGAGGCTGGATTATAATATACAAAAGACGTTTTATATCAAATCAAACACAGTGACATTGACAGCAGTCTTTTCATGTACTATATGCCAAATCGGATTCTGCGACACTCTCATACATCTATTTTCACATATCCCAAGCCCTCTGAGAATCTTGCATATGACAAGAGCTGTACACACTTTTAATAGGATAGGACATTTTCCATTTAAAATCTTGCTGCTGTATTTCAATTTCAATCTCCATATCTACTTGGCTCATAGTCTGGGGGAAAAGAGAAAGCGTGAATGTCTGACAGATTCCATTTCATGATATTATATGGTTGCTACGTTCTGACGGTCTGAGGTTCTGCCACACTGAAGCTGAAAATCTATTCCAGCATGTTATGCAGCAGGTGATGCATTCTGTAATATTCAGTCTTGACTGCATCCAAAACTTTGCAGACTAGGTCTTTACCCTATTAGCTTAAAACACAATCATTACTAACATAGTGTGCACAAATTAAGCTTTCAAAGAGAGAAAATATTAATTAAATTGGATCTAAAATAGTTGTGTTGGTAAGGAATTTGTGGCTTGTAGGATTTTATGTGACCTAGAAAAAGGAGGATCAAAGGAATTTTGTTCATGGATTCAAAGTGTTCAATATTTCATGGTGGAATAATGCCGCCATGAAAGAAGATCTTGTGGTGGCAGACGAAATCTGTGCGGTGTCGAAGAGTGGCATTGTAGCATTGCGCTGCTGTTATTCACGTGCTTATGTCGCTTTGTTTTGTACCGACACCAGGGCTAAAAATCACAAAAGTGAGAAGTGCGCCCTCATTTTCTTTCTTTTTCAGTGACCAGATGATTTTTTTCATGATGTGATCTATTTAATGAGATATTTTGCTTATTTAATTTGAACTGTCACATCTTTTTCACTCTCTGTCCTCGCCTTGCACTGATTCTTGAGACATGGGACAAAACAGGCTACAGAAGAGAAACTATGATGGAAATTAGGGTCTTGAATTGAGAATTCTTTTGATGTATAAGAGATCTGTCGTTGTATGTTGTATTGTTGTATGTGCATGCACTGTAAGAAATAAAACCGTAAGCGAACCATCGTTATTTCAAACAAAAAATTCTTAAAATGTGAATGTGAAGTGTCACACAGTAATTTTTTTTTCACTGTAAATTATACAAGTTGTTCTTTTTCACTTTCAAAAGCTGTAAATTTTGCTGTATTTTACAGTAAAATTACATCAAATGTACCATGAGATTTATCACAGTTATTTACCGTATATATATTACGGAAACTTTCTGTTAACCAATTAACAGTCTTTTACCATTAAAATTACAATTATTTTTTATGTGACGATCTGATTCTTGAGACATGGGACAAAACCGGCTACAGAAGAGAAACTATGATGGAAATTGTTAAAAGGGTCATGAATTGAGAATTCTTTTGACGTATAAGAGATCCTTGTACTATAAATATCCTGTAAGCTTCAGAACTCACTCTTCCTTGTCCAAACATTTAATCCTGATACATTTCGCATTGAAATTGGCATTTTTAACACTGAACCTAAAGGCAAAGGGATACGTTCTAAACCTGGTGGTCGGCTTTTATGATGTATTGCCTATTTCTGAGACGGAACTGTCGTTGTATGTTGTATTGTTGTATTGTTGTATGTGCATACACTGTAAGAAATGAAACCTGTAAGCGAACCATATAGTTATTTACAACAAGAATTTATCAAAATGTAAAGTGTCACAGAGGGAAGTGTGGGAATGTCAATTTACGTTTTTTCACTGTAAAGTATACAAGTTGTTCTTTTTCACTTTCAAAAACTGTAAATGTAATGTTATTTTACAGTAAAATTACATCAAATGTACCATGAGATCTATCACAGTTATTTACCGTATATGTACACAGAAACTTTCTGTTAACCAATTAACAGTCTTTGACCATTAAAATTACGATAATTTTTTATGTGATCTGATTCTTGAGACATGGGACAAAACCAGCTACAGAAGAGAAACTATTATGGAAATTGTTAAAAGGGTCATGAATTGAGACTTTGACATATAAGAGATCCTTGTACTATAAAATATCCTGGTAAGCTTCAGAACTCACTCTTCCTTGCTCCAAACATTTAATTCCTGATACGTTTCACATTGAAATTGGCATTTTTAACACCGAACCTAAAGGCAAAGGTATACGTTCTAAACCTGGTGGTCGGCTTTTAAGACGTATTGCCTATTTTGAGACGGAACTTGTCTGCTGTATTGTTGTATGTGCGTACACTGTAAAAAATAAAACCGTACACCGAAAATTATGAGGAACTAGTTATTTAAAAAAAAAATCATAAAATGTGAAGTGTCACACAGGGATTTGTGGGAATGCCAATTTACGGTTTTTCACTGCAAATTATACAATGAGTTGTTCTTTTTCACTTTCAAAAACTAAATTTAACAGTATTTTACCGTAAAATTGCATTGAATGTACCATGAGATCTATCATTTACACTCTAAAAATGCTGCGTTGTTTCAACCCAAATTTGGGTCAAATATGGACAAACCCAAATGTTGGGTAAAAAATGTAATTTAAAATTTTAACCCAACTTCAACTTTCACTTTTAACTGTAATTTTTTTATTACATTTTTAACCCAACATTTGGGTTTGTCCATATTTGACCCAAATTTTGGTTGAAACAACCCAGCATTTTTTAGAATGTACCATATATATTTTGGAAACTTTCTGTTAACCAATTAACAGTTTTGCACTGTAGCATTTTTACAGTCTTTTACTGTTAAAATTACAAATATGTGAGGATATTTTGATCAGCTGAGAACATGTAAAGAGCTTATAAAATTTGTAAAGAAGTCAAAAGCTTTTTGTAATGGCAACGTCCATGACCATGACAAGAGAAACGATATGCTTGAGAAGAAACGATATGCTTGAGCAGTCTGTCCTTTTAGCGTGGCATATTCCTCTTTTAGCAATGGCAGAGACGTTGGAATTGATTTTAATAAAGAAAACTGCTAACCAATCATATCAGTGGGTGTTTACTTGCAAGTCTTTAATACTGCATGCACATCAAAATGGATTGTTTCAAAGAGAGTATCAAAAACTGGATAGAAAATACTATAGCCTATTACTTATAAATGATGCTTTTTCAATTTTTTATCTAGCTAACATTATAAGTGGACCTCAAAGAACATGATGTAATTTTAAAAAAATGTAGTTCAGTGACCCCTTTAAAAAATAATTTCTTTAGAGAAACAATGAACTAATGCCAAGTCAAATTGAGACATGTTTTGCCTCAGAGTATTTCACATGTGTTTTGCCTCAAGTTAACCTAGCTCAGTTTGAACAGAAGATCTAGATCTTGTTTCTTTCTGCTTCAGTATATCCATATCATGCAACATAATTATGCATTACGGTGCATTACGCACTGCTCCTTCAGATGAACTTTAGCTATCGGACGGCTCTCTAATTATAAAGAACAGTGCTAGTTTTGACCTAGAAACTTGAACATTAAACAGACAGAGCTTGACATGGGCACATTTCCAATTAAAGAAGCCGCAGTGTAAATCAACGGTTTATTACATTACATTGTGGGATATAATAGTGAAAAAGCAGAACTATAAGCTCTGTTCAGAAATAAATCCCCACTGTTACTGTAGAGCACCAATGCATTCTCCTCTTCTCCTAAACTCTTCCCCATCACATAGTTATACTAGCCTTGGAAAGAAAGGAAGGAGCTCACATTCATTCATTTTCAATTCATTTGGTAAGAATGTATGGAATATGTCATTGTGCATGTATTATCACTTTTTAAGCAAGGAGCCTTGACTATTCTAGGGTCAAGTATAAACTGGTAGATAAATTTCGGGCAGTCACATTAGTCCATAATATTAAATGCAAAAGGAAAATATGATATTTTGCATTAAGCAAATGAAGCCCATTTTTTAAAACCATTAACAGTGTCATTATTTCATTATTTTCATGAGAATTAAACACATTCTGCCACATTTTAAAATTATCATTACCATAATCTTTCTGGACGTTTTATTTATCTTTAGCTTTTTTTTGCATTATCATTGCTTTATCATTATTCTCAGCAGTGATTCTCATTAGATTCTCAATACTGCTACAATCCTTATTGTATAAAAACATATTGCCTTAATACATACTGATATATAAATTTCACGTAATTTAAAAAAAATTGCCATAATGAGAATTGTCAGAAAATAATGCAAAAATTGAAATTGAACCACTATTCCTCTATACAATATAAATTAAAGTTGTCTGATAGAATGTTGTGAAATATTGAAGAATAACAGCTTCTGGCTACCAACAATTACTTGCAGTTTCCCTCACTTCTCTAATACTTTGATTGTCTGAATACGACTATCATTTGTCTCCATGATTCATCATAAGCTAATTAAAATACAATCACCTTAGGAACAAACTTCAAAAGCTCAAACAGCTGAACCCTAGCCTCGTTTCCAGATCTCAAGCCCTTCCTTTCAATCTCCTTTTCTCCCACAGGTTATCAATGCGTCTTTCGATTGTTGCCTTGGAAAGTACTTCATTTATATTCCTCAGTAATAAAAGCCCCGCAGATGGCTCTACAATCAGCTTTCCCAACAAAAATCCCTATTTTAACTATTAGAAGAGAGACAAACAAAAATGTTTGCACAAATTTCCTTTAAAGGACAACTTCAACCAATACTTCATTGGCTGCATGTAGAAGAGAGACAGGGTCAATGCCATTAGTGACGGTTCTTCACATTAAAAAGCCAAACCTAGACGTTCTTGTTAATTCTCAAATGGCAGTCCTGACCTACTTAACACAAAAAAGGCCTCATAAAAACTTGATCATGTGCTTGTAATTCATATGATGAGTTTCAAGATGCTATCGCAAGAATATGAAAAAAGACACAAACAAAAAAAAACTGAAATGTGTTTCATATACATGTATAGCTGGTAGCTTAAACTCATGGGAATGCTTATAATTGCAATAGCTGCATTAGAAATATGTTGATTATTATGAATACAAAAAACCCCAAATACATCCATTGAATCTCGGACTAAAACTCAATCTTGATAAATGAAAGCATTTTGGCTCAAAAAGCTTAAGTGAGAAAGACACAACTACTCATATACAGAATTTCACATTTGAAGAACAGACACTTTCGTTAAAAAACTGAAACTTTGAAGGATCCCCTCCATTTTCTGAGACGGCAACTAAATAAATCATGTGTTCACTGCAAACACACACACATTGTCATGTATAGTCTGTCAAGGTACAGCCAGCCATGAAAAAGACAAACAGACAGCAAGATAGACCGAACAGCCAGAGAAACAGCTATCTCTGTCTCATATTCGATATTAAAATAGAAGTTTTATAACAGATCAAGGTTGTAGATTAAATTACCCAGCACTATGGAGATTGTAGGAGCTGTCCAGAGTGCTGAATGAAAGAAATCTCTGTAACCTGTTCGTGCAAACCATACTGTTCACTTCAAACCATTCATTGCTAGTGTTATATCCCTTCTTTAATTTAAATGTCACAACAATGAACGTATGTTTAGACCTGAATATTAATATGTACCCACACACAATCCATTTTAAGCAATGAGGGAAGTGTGGACAATAGGCTACTGTTTCCAATGTCTAAGGTTTAAACTGAACGTTCATTCAAAAATATGAAAAACTGACTTGCTGCATTGATTAAATCGATCAGAAAGCTAACAGGTTCTTACATGCTACGATCATTAATTAAAGCAGAAGCACGACATAAAATTTCAAAACAGCATTATCATCGTTGAATATCCAAAATGTTTGATAATATATTTAGGACAAAAAAATGGTATCTTGAGATTGTAAATCTTTAACTAATCGAATTCGTTACATAATACAAAATAAAAGTTCAAACAATAATGCAGATTTGATCAGAGCAAGTTTTACTCTATGAGAAAGTCGTGGCGAGATATATAATTATATATCTATTTTGCGCAGTATAGGAGAGGGACGCACAGAAACCCACTTACATGGACGTGATGTTCCTGAAGAGCTCTTCAATGTCATTATTGTTACTGCCATTGCCCGCGGATCTTGTAGAGCAAGTAAAGGGAAGAAATTTCCACTGTCGGACTTATTCCAATAGATCTCAGTGGGCGAACAGCTGCATGTTGGTGGACAATCGAGCATGGAGCTCCAATAACCTGGAAGATGCTTGAAAGAAAGAAAAGCCTCCAGGTGGACGCAGGAACCGCTGAACAGAACCATATATCCATGACTTTTGGGTCCAAAACGACTCGACGTCTTCCAGGGCTGATGAGGATGGTGATGATGAAGATCGCTGATGGAGATATGAGTGTTTAATATCTAAATGCGTTGGCTACATAAGAGTGCGCGCGCCTGGGAACATCATATGAGGTTGGGCTCGTAATCTAATCGCTTTATCAAAAGAACAAGAGCAAATGCCACAACTTTCGCCTCGACTTTCCGTTCCACAGTCCATCATCAGAGATGCTTCTCAAGTGCCCAAGCTGGAGGAAAGTACTGCTGAGAGCGCGATGCTCCGGATGACGAGGATAAAGTCCCACCTACTGGACGGAATTCAGACTGACACCTGCAAGGGAGGAGGAATCCGAATTCCGACCAACAAAGGCTTTTATGTCAGAGCTTGCGCAGGAAACAAATATATAAATCGATTTTAGTTTATTCCTCTTCCATTAGTGATGGGTTTCCCTCATGTTTCCGTTGTTTTATGTCTTTGATATTTCATACTAGGCTACCCAGTACATTGATTTGTAACGAGGACGTTGTCAAATGGTCTAATATTAATTTATTTATTTAAATATGTCGACATATTATTTTATATAACCTATAAAATCGCACTGGCAGTACAAATGAGATTTTGACTTCCAGGTTGAATTGTGTTTTAAAAAGGGTTTCATAAATGTTGTCATAAGTGTCAGGAGGACGTTGTGTTTAATATGTAAATATGTTAAAGTTTTCATTTAGTAATACTTCCTCATTAGAGAAGGTTTACACATGTTATAACAAATATGTTTATTGTGTATATACAAATTTGTGTGTGCTGTATATAATTATTTTTGTATATATAAATACCTATGCATTCATGTATATATGTTAATAATTATTTACGCTTAAATTCTGTGTGTGTGTGTGTGTATATATATATATATATATATATATATATATATATATATATATAAATATTTTATATATGAATAACACATTTTCTTTAAATATATACATGCATGTGTGTATATTTATATATACAAAATAATTATATACAGCACACACAAATATATTATGTAACCACAGACTTTTATTCTATACTTTTATATATATATATATACACACATGCATGTATATTTAAGAAAAAACATTAATTATATATCAAATATTTATATATTTATGTATAATATAAATTATATATAAATCTATATACAGTATATACAGTGAAAATATTCCTTAAATATATACAAGCATGTGTGTATTTATATACATTTAAAATAATTTAGTACACACACACACATTATGTAAACACAAACTTTTTTTGGATGCGATTAATTGTGATTAATCGTTTGACAGCCCTAATTAACATTATCATTTTTGCTTGTTTTTTTAAAAATACATTTAGAGTGCAAATTGTTGTGTGTAGTAATTGACAGCAAGCCTAAGCCACATACACAGTTTTCAATTTACACTTTCTTCTAACACGGAACACTCCTTGAACCTAAAACAAATGTGCTTTTTGTCAGTACTAAGCTACCATCGAAATGAACAGTTTTTATTACAATGTGACTGAATCAGCGGGACTATTGAGTTACATCAATAAAAGTCACTTTATTTTTTAAGTGTAGAGATTTTAAAACAGCTTTCTAGCTCGCTGACAATATAGCCTTAGGGGGGGCAGTTTGTGCGCCTAATGGTTCAGAGTCAGGCTGGTAACCCCAAAGGTTGCGGGGTTGATTTTCAATACTTGGCTAAATTACCTGAGCAGAGGCACCTAACCCCCAGATCGCTCCTCTGGGAAGACAACAAAAATGGCTGCCCACTGCTCTGGGTGTGCGCGTCCATAGTTTCCAGGTGTGTGTTTGTTCACTTCTCACTAAACATAATGTGTGTGCACAGGATGGGTTAAATGTAGGACAAATTCCAAGTATGGGTTACAATCCATTTACTCAGACTACATGTAAATACAGCAAACAAGACAAGTCTATAAGGAAAATGCATATTTTAAATACATTTGAAATCCCAAAGAGACATTTTGAATGCATAACAACATCAGTGAAATCCTAGCTTAAAATAAACACTTCACGCACATTTTCAAATAAACAGTCATGGCAAATGGATTCTGAGGTGCCCTACTGGATATTTGAGTACTTGATCATTTTTCTTTCACAGCTGAGATCTCGTTTTTTGAATAGTGTGGTCAATGTTGTCTTGTATTTAAGTAACAGCATCTTGACATTCCGGAATCTTGATGCGTTTTGTAGATCTTAAAGGGGTGATGAACTGAGAAATCAAATTTTCCTTGAGCTTTTGACATCTAAGAGATCATCATATTATAAGAATATCCTGTTTTAGAACTGAAAACGCCCTTGTTAGTCCAATAAAAGCTTTTATTGACACCAGCCTCAACAAACGACTCGTTTTTAAAAGTGGGGAAATATGACGTCAAAGTTGTTAAAACACCCCCCTGCAGAAGAAGATCAATGCCTGACGATCAACGGCTGGTTTAGCCCACACCCACCGATTCGGGAATTACACGCATAGCTAAGTAGCCTAACATACGCACAACCGGCGCTGCGTCATAGAATGTCTCTGAATAGGTTCACGCCCACTTTTGGGGGAAACAAACTAGACTCCCCATAGACTTCAATACAAAATAATGGCAAAAACCAACGTCCGTACACAGCCGACAGGCGTAAATAACTTAAGAAATCACTTATATACACCATGTCAAGTAATTATATGTCCACCCTGCCTGCCATAGAGCGTGAAAGATACATTTTTTATGCCCGTTATCAACTAGCCCAGGCTACCTGCCATCATCATCATAAATTCATAAGATATACATTAAGGTTTTTTACTTTAAAAAACGAAATAAAATCATTCACTGGCTTACCTGGTGACTCGACGAGGTACAAATAAATGTCCGGGTAAGACACCTTTGGCCACTGGGTGGGGTTGTTACCCCAATTTGACGCTGGGAGAATAAAGGGACATGTTTTTAAATTGGCCAAATTAAGTTTGTGTATGTATCTTTCACGCTCTATGGCAGGCAGGGTGGACATATAATTACTTGACATGTTTTATATAAGTGATTTCTTAAGTTATTTACGCCTGTCGGCTGTGTACGGACGTTGGTTTTTGCCGTTATTTTGTATTGAAGTCTATGGGGAGTCTAGTTTGTTTTCCCCCAAAAGGGGGCGGGGACAAAATTGACAGTTACGTTCCCGGTGTGCCGGTTGTGCGTGTACATGCCTGCTTCGATGATGACAAACCGGATCCAGCTTCCCAACAATACAGAATATTGTGCAGTGCCTGGTTGTGGAAGACAGTCGCTGCATAAGCTTCCTGTGGATTCCAATAGGACTGCATGGATAAACTTTATTTTTAATGACGTTCAGGCTGATGAGGGTAAAACATCGTCGTCTGTTCGCTTTATTTCACTGAGGATTGTTTTGTAAACAGACTGGATTTGCAGACCGATTAAGAGTAAAGAACGTGCTGTGCTGTCTATATTGGATCTGACAGGAATTGTACAACACACGTTCTCTTCGCGAGAGGTTCTCTCGTATCTGCGTAAGCTCAGCTTACGCATCACGGGAAAGATTCATCTTTTTCTGAGAAGTTGGAAAGAGTTCATCTTTTCTGAGAAGTTGAAGCCAAAAAATTATTCCTATATAATTTATCATCCAATGTCAACGCAGTTAGCCGCTGCAGCAGACCATGAGACGGGCTGGCTCAGCAGCTGGTTGGTTCGACTCAGGGAGAACTGCTACAGCCTATGAGGGAACTCGGTTGAACTCGTGACCAATGGAGAAGCAGAGCACGCTCTCGAGTGCGGTCAAGCCCCGCCAGACGAGTGGCCCGAGTTTATAAATGAGCGGTTCCCGCTGTTTTCCGATTTTCATCTCTTCAGCAAGGCTATCGGCACCTGCTGGTCTCCGAAAGAGAAGCCGCGTCGCCGTGACGAGAGCATCTCTTCAGCGAGGCGTGTGGACAGAGTCTGAGGGGAGCCGGCCGTCTTCGCCACCTTCAGCCATCCTGCGAGCTTAGCGCCATCCGGGCGACGTCTATCCTTACATTTGTATTTTGCTTGTGTTGTGTATTTTCACGAAAAGAGCAGCGAGCGTCTTTGAAGATGCCTCGCACACCTCATGCCGCTCCCCTCTCAGCGCCGATCCCGCGCTTATGTGGACGAGCCGCTTACAGCTGTGCCAACAGCGGCTAGCTTTCTTTACTTACCACAGAGAGCTAGCTTGCCCCGCGCATAGCCTCACCGAAAATGGGTTTATCAATGGTGTGTAGTCCCGCCGAGGCTGGTCCTGTTCGCCACCATCGCACCCTCTCATCTGCTCGCGCTCCTGTGCTTGTGTGTTACTGCTGTGGCTCAGTGGTAAAACACAAAGCTTTTCGTGCCAGAGAGACCCGTGTTCGAATCCGGCTCTTGCAGATAAGTTTTTGCACGGAGCATGGGAAACGAGTGTGTTTTAACCGCGAGGCCGGTCAACATCCTCTAAGCGTTTCTCTTCCTCGTTCGAGCCGCATGCAGCGCCCCCCGTGCATAGCTTCACCGTGAATGAGTTTGTGTTACTGTTGGTCTCGCAGAGGCTGGACCTGTTACGCCACTAACACGCCCCCTTATCTGCTCGCGCTTTTCAGCTTATTGTGTCTTACTGCTGTGGCTCAGTGGTAAAATACAAAGCTCCCCGCGCCAGAGCAGACCCGTGTCCGGCTTTTGCAAGATAATTGTATGCAGCTCTGAGCTCGCGGCCAGCATTCTGCTCGTTCACGGAACGCAGGCCGCGCTCTACAACAACTGCGCTCATGCGTGCAGCGGCGACATGGGGGACGAGCGAGTGTCTAGCCCGCCGAGGCCGAGATCACACCCAGCCTCTCTAACGTTTCTCTTCCTCGTTCCTAAGGTCACGCCAATGTGTCTATTTTGCAGCGACGGCCTGTCCTTGTACATGGACGCCTGCCAATGGCGCACGACAGATTCGAATGACGCCAGATGCTGTTCAAGCACCACCCCGTGCCTGACCAGAGCCCACTCTCTCTCAGCTTGGCTATGCTGCCGCCCCCTGAGTGTCATCTGCTCACAGATGTGCCCACGTACGTGCTCACATACTTCTTTCTGCCCGCTACTACTACACGGCCAGGTGCAAGTGCCATCCCAGCCTCTTCAGTCTCGTGCCCCGCTCGACAGCCGCTCAGGCGTGCTCCTACATGTACACAGCGACCCCGCACCGCGTAGGCTATATTTACGTCTATTGCCGCTTGCCAGCGCTCAGGTTTCTATCAGCGCACTTGCCACCAGCCGTCACCTGTGCAGCCTGTATCGGCGGAAAGTCTAAACAGGCATAAGTGCATAATGTCTGGTTTACACCAAACATACTATAAGTGTAGTATATGTGCCCACAGTTCAGTGTTCACTCCTATACTCAAGCACCACACTTGTGTGCCCGCTGCAGTCTCGTGCCCGCTTGCAGCGCTCAGGGCGTGCTCTACATGCACGCGACCCTCCGCGCACCACAAGTGCAGCCTTTCAGGCTATATATAGGCTCTGCCGCTCGCAGCGCTCACACAGGTTTCTCTCACGCACTTTTGCCCGCCCGTCACTGTGTGCAGCCTGTATCAGGCTAAAGCGCAATCAGGCATAAGTGCCAGAATGTATCAGCTTACACCAAACATGCTATAAGTGTAGTATATGTGCCCACAGTTCAGTGTTCACTCCTACACACAAACACCACACCTGTACCACGCTCACACTGTAAGCGCGCTCACACACGTGCTCAGCCCGCTATGTGTACACATACATGTGTTGTATACACACGCTTTTTGTGTAGAATATGCGCCCACATCCTGTGTTCGCCCATACACAAAGCACCACACTCCCTGCTGCCTCTGTCAGAGCCCACTCTTAGAAAGCGGACACTTCCCCCTTCAGTGTAGGTCCCGTTGCTTAAACATCTCTCAGCGTGCCCACACACTGTGTCCAGCCCGCTATGTGCAACAATCAGGCCGATATAGCCAGTCACCGCTAGTGTCACGCTTCCAAGCGTGGGAAGCTATCCCTGGGAATCTCCCCATGGGTGCTAAGCACAATAAAATACGGCTATCTGTTACAGTTCCGTCGCGCCTCCACTGGCTTTCGGGCGCTGGCCCGAAACTACAGTGATTTTCAGAAGCAACAGAACCAGTCCTCCCCGTTCGGCCTATCCTTCAGCACCCCAGGTACGTTACACGAAGTGCATGGATATGGCGCTCCCGCCCCCTGCGGAGCCAGGGGCTGCGAATTTTGAACTATTTGGACGACTGGCTGATTTTCGCACGTATCACAGATGGAGCTACTGTCTCTTCGTACAGTCCTCCTCGCTCGACCCTCTGAACACCTTCGGTCTCTCTGTCAACTGGACAAAGAGCTTCGCTTCAGCCCTATCAGACGATTTCCTTCCTGGGAATGAGATCTCACGACTCAGTGGCTGTGAACGGCTCGCTTATCTACACAGCGCGTGCGCCCCGTGTTCAGCGTCTCGCCGCATCCTGTTCGATGGACACCCTCACACCTCTGGAGAACTTTTCAAGAAGGCGCTGGGTTACATGGCCTCAGCCTCCGCAGTACTTCAGCTGGGTCTACTGCGCATGCGCCCCCTTCAGCTTGGTTGAAGAGCCGTGTGTCTCACCGTGCGTGGACCAGGGCCGCCAGCTGATCAAAGTTACAGCAGACCTGTCTTGGCTCTGCAACCATGGACAGTGGCAGAATGGTTTCATGAGACGTCCCCATGGGAGCCAGAATCTCGCCGATAAGTCGTTGCGACAGGGCAGCATCCAGACTCAGGTTGGGTTGCGGTCTGCGGAGGGCTGCACCGGCCTCTGGCCACTGGTCAGGTGCAAGTAGAGCTCCCTACACATGAGACTGTACTGGAGATGCCGTCAAGGCTACGGAACTCGCTCGCGCGTTTCACATCCCGCGAGCGTTCAGGGATTCACGCGCATCTGATGCGCGCTCGGAGCAAATACAGCCATAGTCTCCTATTTGCGACCGTCAGGGGCGGTCTCAGGATGCAGGACCCCTTCCTGATAGGCGAAAGTGCATTTGAGTTTGAGCCCAGCCACCTGCTCTCGCTGAGTGCGACGCCACGTGGCCGGGCCACTCTGAATGACGGCCCAGACAGACTGTTCAGGAACCTCATCCTTCCGGGAGAATGGTCCCTGCACTCTCAATCAGTCCAGAAACTGTGGCGACATTCGGCAGAGCAGAGGTGGCATCTCTTCGCAGCAAACGCTCACTGCCCAGCACTTTTCTTAGAGCGAGGTCGCGTGTAGCCCAGGAGTGGCCAGCCGGCCGCCCTGAGGCTTTCCTTCCGGTCTCCCTGTTACCAGCAGGGTTCCCAGAGGATCAGGGAAACACGCCACTCGGTGCTCCTCATAGCCCCGCGTTGGGAGAGTCAGACTGGTTTCCCGGACCTCGCTCAGCTGTCGCAGGCGCCCGTGGCCCATTCCCAGAGTCGGAGCCAGATCTCCCTCTCTCAAGCTCGCGGCACGATCTGGCATCCCCACCCTAAGCACTGTCACGGGCTTTTCATGCACGGGTGATCAACAACT
>JAQIUQ010000890.1:0-35201 GCA_030378365.1 Hybognathus amarus | reverse complement strand
GGAATATGAATGTTTCCTGTGAAATGTGGAATAGACGTTTAAATATTATTTAAGATGTAATTATTTAGAATGACCGTAAAATCCGCCCAAGCCCCGCGCCGCGCCGTGACTTCTCCGCCGAAGAAAGAAGCGCCGCTCTCAGAGGCCGCCGCAACCTCCGATGGCTGCGTGCGGGCCGCAGCCGCCGCCCCGACCACTCTCTCTCTCCCACCCAAGCTGGACCCCCCATCGCCGCCGAGTGGCCGCTCTGCCAGCGTCCCTCGACTCTGAGGAAGAGAAAGACTCGCCTTCGTTGCACGCTTCTAACAGCGACGAATGGTATTCACTGGGCTCTTCGGCGTCATGCTCCGCGGGGACCCGGCTCCGGCATCGAAGAGGACCTAATGCGCCTCCTGACTCTTGCCGTCGAGCGTCTGGGCCTCGACTGGTCACCACCACCCGAGTTACCACCGAACCGGATGGATGGAAAGTACCTGCACCGGCGCCCGCCCCCGCTGGCACCCGGTCCGCTCCTTTCCTGCCTGAGCTCCACGCCGAGCTCACTAAATCGTGGAAAGCTCCTCTCTCGGCTCGGACCCGCTCTGATGTCTCCGCCTCGCTGCGCTCGGTGGACGGAGCCACCGAGAAGGGCTATACAGCGATGCCGCCCGTCGAAGATCTGGTCGCCGCTCACTTGTGCTCGCCCTCCGCTGGATGGCGATCCTCCCCTAAGCTTCCTTCTAAAGCTTGCAGAGCGTCCTCTACCTTCCACACCCGCGCCTATGCAGCCGCTGGCCAGGCCGCTGCAGCGCTGCACTCCATGTCGGTTCTCCAGGTGCTGCAATCCGACCTGCTGAGTGACATAGCGCAGAACGAGAGAGAAATCAACGGCCGTGCGCTCAACGACTTAAGATGCGCTGACGGACCTCTCCCTTCGCGCCACCAAAGCTGCCGCTCAAGCGCTGGGAAGATGCATGGCCATCCTCTGTGTCGCCGAGAGACACTTGTGGCTCACGCTCACGGACATGAGCGAAGCTGAGCGCGCTGTCTTCCTCAACGCGCCCGTCTCACCCTCTGGCCTCTTCGGATCTGCCGTCACGGGCATCGTGGAACGCTTTTCTGAGGTCCAGAAAGCCACCCAGGCCATGAATTTGTTCCTGCCTCGCCGCGGTAACACTTCTGCAGGCCGCTCTCGTGAGCCCCCTGCCAGAACGCCTCAAGACGCCGCCCGCAGCAAGCTCAGGCCCATCCCCAGCACAGGCAGAGCGGCCGCCCTCCGCCCTCGCTCCGACAGCCGACGCAGACAGGCTCCCCAAGCGCCCCGCCCCAAGGTCACGCTGAAGCCTGATCAGCAGAAGTCCGCCTAGCACTTCTGGGAAAAGACGGCTTCTTTCCGCCTGGCCGGACCGCCGTCAAAGTTTCACCCTCTGTTAGTCCCCGAACCTTCGCCGACTGCAGCAGCGAATCTCGCCGAGAACAAGCCGGTGACTCGACCCGCTTGCGAGCGACAAACAGCCGTTTTCACGGCTACCCAGAGAGTTCACATAAAGAGCATAAAAGCCTCAAGTGTAAAAAATGTGACCACAAGCACGTGTTCACTCACACTTTCTCCCGTGCCCTCCACAGAGCTCACTCCCACTCAGCGGCCTCCGTCCGCTCGAGTAGCAGAAAGCATAAGCACGCCCTCAAGCAGCGCGTGTCCCCCCTCTGCTCGCTCCTGTATCACGGCCCATAAGCTCCTCTCTGAGTGCAAATCCCGTTGCCACACACAGTTTACACGAGCCCACACACAGTGTCCAGCCCGTTACATGCAGCAACCGGGACAGCACGGCCATTCAGCCTCTAGCAATATGCTTCAAAGCGTGGGAAGCCATTCCCGGCATATCCCCGTGGGTACAAGACAGCGGCTACACAGTTACAGTTTCGCCGCCGCCCGCCACGTTCCCGCGCCCGGCCCCTTTCTGTGGTCAGCCCAGCTGCCGCGAGCACGCTCCGCACAGAAATATCGAAACTGTTAACAAAAGGCGCGATAGAGAGAGTCCCTCCACCTATAACCGACCCGGGGTTTTACGTCCGTTATTTTCTGGTTCCCAAGAAAGACGGCGGCCTCAGGCCGATTCTAGACCTCAGATTTCTGAACAAAGCTCTCATGACGAGATCATTCAGAATGCTGACGGTCAGGAAACTCCTCGCACACGTGCGCCAGGGGGATTGGTTCATCTCCCTAGATCTGAAAGACGCTTATTTTCAGATTCAAATACACCCTCGTCACAGGCAGTTTTTACGCTTCGCCTTCGAGGGCCAGGTTTATCGATACGCCGTTCTCCCGTTCGGCCTTTCCCTGAGCGCCACGCACGTTCACGAAATGTATGGACGCGGCGCTCGCCCCCTTCGAACCCAGGGGATGCGCATATTGAATTATTTGGACGATTGGCTGATACTAGCACGTTCCAAAACAGAGCTTCTGTCGCACCGTACAGCTCTTCTCGCTCATCTGGAAACGCTGGGCCTCTCTGTCAACTGGACAAAGAGCGTTCTCCAGCCCAGTCAAACTATCTCTTTTCTGGGGATAGACCTGGACTCTACCACTATGAAAGCACGCTTATCCGCTCAGCGCACACGCCGCTTGCAGCGTTTAGCCGCTTCGTTCCAGATGAATACCCGCGTTCCGGTGAAAACCTTTCAGAGAATGCTGGGTCACATGGCCTCAGCTGCAGCCGTACTACAGCTAGGTCTTTTACATATGCGCCCCCTTCAATTCTGGCTAAAGACCCGTGTACCCCGCCGCGAGTGGACCACGGGCCGCCAGCTAATCAGAGTCACTCAGGCATGCATTTCTGCACTGCAGCCTTGGACGGTGACCGATTGGTTTCAACGGGGCGTCACGATGGGGACCTTCTCTCACCGGAAGGTAATCTCGACAGACGCATCCAACACAGGCTGGGGTGCGGTCTGCGAGGGCTCACCGGCCTCTGGCCGATGGTCGAATCGGGAGACCCCATTTCACATAAACTGTCTCGAGATGCTCGCGGTCGAGTATGCACTGTTGCAGTTCCTCCCGCGCATCCAGGGTCACCACGTCCTGATTCGTTCAGACAACATGACAGTGGTATCCTACATCAACCGTCAGGGCGGGGTCAGATCCAGGAATCTTTTCCTGCTGACACGCCGCATTCTAGTTTGGTCCCAGAGTCATCTGCTCTCGCTCAGAGCGACGCATGTCCCGGGACACCTAAACGACGGTCCAGACGGTCTATCCAGGAACCTTCTCTCTCCAGGAGAATGGTCCCTGAACCCTCTTACAGTCCAGTCACTGTGGCGCCTCTTTGGCAGAGCGGAGATAGATCTCTTCGCGACAGAAGAGAACTCGCACTGTCCGATATTCTTCTCGAAGAACGAGGACGCGTTAGCGCTAGAATAGCCATACCGCCCGCTCTATGCCTTCCCTCCCATCTCCCTGCTACCGCAGGTCATTCAGAGAATCAGGGAATTTCGCCACCCGGTGCTCCTCATAGCCCCGCGTTGAGAGAATCAGATTTGGTACCCGCAGGGGGGGGTGCAGTCCCCAGTGCTAAGCGTCATCTCTTCTCCGAGCTGGGTCTGGCCACAATACTTCGTCCACATCACAAGATACGTTTTCTCTTGCCAAACATCGAGGGAAGTATCTCCTAGCATGGCGTATCCAACCTTGGACAGAGGCAACCTCTATGTCCCCACATGCGTCCTCCATTGCCTGGAGAAGCGGCATGCGGGCATAGGGTTGGCGATCATACACTTTCCAGCGCCAGGCTGAGAAGAATTCCTCTATGGGATTTAGAAAAGGTGAATATGGGGGTAGGTACAAAACTACAAATTGTGGATGGGTGGCAAACCAGTTTTGGACCAGAACAGCCCGGTGAAAACTAACATTGTCCCACACAACCACAAATCTAGCAGGCGCCTGATCTGGATCAGGGACAAGCATTGTGTGAATTGCATTTAGAAAAGTGAGTATATGGCCGGTGTTGTATGGACCCAGTGTGGCATTGTGATGGAGGACCCCGTTATGAGTGATGGCAGCACACATGGTTATATTACCCCCACGCTGTTCAGGGACATTGGTAATTGCCCTCTGTCCTATTACATTTCGTCCACGGCGCCTGGTTTTGGTGAGGTTGAAGCCAACCTCATCCACATAAATAAATTCATGGCGAATTACATGGGCATCCATCTCCAATACTCTCTGTAACAGACAAAATGATATACAGATGAGTAAATATGGTATGTCTGAAGAACTGGAAGTAGTGTTGCATACATACCTCTACAAAGTCATGTCGCAGATTCTTGACTCTGTAGAGGTATGTATGCAACTCTGACTCTGTCAGAGTTTCTCTCGAATGGCACTTTGTAAAGTTGTTTCATCGTCACTTGGTGCCGTTGGAGGATGCGTTGAATGGTCGACAGGCTTACAGCATTGATGTTGTTGAATATGGTGTCATTATTCAAGATATGCTCTCTTATTCTCTCGAATCCTAATTGCATTGTTGGCCAAAACCATATTTATAATTGCAGTCTCTTATACATCTGTAAACAAGCGTCCTCGTCCTCCATGATGTCTTTGCCTTTCCACTCTGTACAGAATTCAAACACAGTATGTGTTCAGCATAGGAACTGTAAACCATTTACAAAAAAAATGTAGTACAGCATGATATAACCAACCTCATTCATTCAAAGCAGTGCAGTAAATGGATGGCTTAGAGTTACAAATGTTTATGCAATACTATGCAGTCATACGTATTTTACAGTACATTACTATAATGCTAAAATAGTCATTAGATAGTTGCATACCTGTTCTCATTTCTGAAGGTTCGAATAATGGACGCCACTGTAAATCGACTCAAGTTGGGCTGGACTCTCAGACCAGCCTCTCTCATGGTCAAATCATGGTTGATTACATGATCAACAAGTGTTGCCCTAATCTCATCAGAGATGGCTCTTCTTCCTTCTCTTATTTGCCCTCGTCCTCTTCCTCCTCTTCCTCTTCCCCCTCCTCCTCCTCTCTCATCATCATCATCATCATCATCATCATCATCATCATCCCCTGCCTCTTCCTCCTACTCCTCTTGCTCTCTGTTCATTGTTAGCATCTATTGTTCAAAACAGGTAATCTAACCTTTGACCTATTTATAGGCCTATCTATACTAAAGTAAAGCAGTGATTGGTTAGTGATCAGTTAAGCAATTAGTGTTTGCACATGTGAGGAGTGTGTCTGTGTGACCTGGTGAATAAGTGTAGCATTTTGATTGGTTGTGTTTGGAAAAGGAAAGCAAGTCACTTCCTGATAGATCTTTGTGTTTTAGGTAGAGAATTGTGTGTAGTGTTTTGAAAAAAGTGTTTTATGCAATTGAAAACTGAGTCAAAGCCTGAGAAATAGCTTATGGTTTTGAAGATTTGGCATGTAGTTTTGCACTTTGAGTGAGAGGTTTCAAAAATTGTGTGACATGAAAAGATTTTGTGTGTAAGCAGTTGGTAGAAACTGTAAGAATACTGCAACAGTTACTTATCATTTTGAGCAGTTGTATCAATTGATAGTTAGATCATTGTAAGGAAATGAATAGACACTCATTTGAAATGTAATGTGTGAATTGCCTTTTGAAATAGTCGTACTTTGATGTTAAGTTGTGTCATATTGAACAAGTGATTTATGTTGAATGAACAAATGATCTAAGTTGTATGTGTATTGTATCCAAGCAATTGAGAAATGGGTTAAAGTTTTGAAAAATGTGCATTTTGATCATTGGTTGTGAGTTTTGTGTCTAGAGTTGTGAAAAATGACATCAAGGTTCTGAAAATAGTAACAAAGTGATTGTAAAAAACTAATATTACAGAAAGATTCATTGTCACCAATTAGCATGGGAGCATGAACCAATTCAACTACAATATCCATGGATGTAGCATAATATTATATATTTTTGCTTTGATTCCAATAAACCTATGTTGTGATTGTACTGTAGTGTTTTGCATCAATATATCACACACTTTGTTCAATGATTCGGTAACACTTTACAATAAGGTTCATTTATTAAACATTAGTTCATGCATTAACTAACATGAACTAACCGTTTGTTACTGTATTTGTGATTCTTTGTTAACGTTCAGTTAATACAAATCTAGCTGTTCATTGTTTGTTCATGTTAGTTCACAGTGCATTAACTAATGTTAACAAGATTTTAATACAGTATTAGTAAATGTTGAAATTAACATTACCAAAGATTAACAAATGCTGAAGAAGTATTGTTCATTCTTTGTTAATGTTAACTAATAGTAACTAATGAACCTTATTGTAAAGTGTGACCAATGATTC
This sequence comes from Hybognathus amarus, assembly GCA_030378365.1. NCBI lineage: Eukaryota > Metazoa > Chordata > Actinopteri > Cypriniformes > Leuciscidae > Hybognathus > Hybognathus amarus. The sequence goes on along the minus strand of JAQIUQ010000890.1, from coordinate 28,879 downwards.
CACTATGTGTGTATTCTCTCTACTGCAGAACTTTTACAGTGATGTATATTTACTGTACATGTAGTACCATAATGAAACTTGTATCACCTATTTTGTTCTACAATATTTAATGATTGTACGAACAATGACAGTGAAACTATCGGTTGCTTGTGTGTGGGTGATCTATAGTTATGTTTCAATGGTATTTCACAGTAAATTTGTTTTTTGAACCAATGATTGTGCAAGTGCAAGATTTATTTAAAGATGTGAATGCACAATGCAATGTTTTGAACATTAGATAGCCTGTGTTACAAGTGATAACTGTTTTGAGTTTTGTGTCTAAATTACGTCAAGGTTCTGAAAATAGTGGCAAAGTGATTGTAAAAAACTGTATGTTGAATGAACAAATGATCTAAGTTTTATGTGTATTGTATCCAAGCAATTGAGAAATGGTTTAAAGTTTTGAAAAATGTGCATTTTGATTATTGGTTGTGAGTTTTGTGTCTAGAGTTGTGAAAAATGACATCAAGGTTCTGAAAATAGTAACAAAGTGATTGTAAAAAACTGTAAACATTTTGTGTTGCGAAAAGGATACTTTATTGTGTGAATTGTACTAACACAGTTGAAAACATGATAATATGTTTGAGAAAAGTGCACTTTTTGATGATCTGTTGTGATTTTAGAACTAAGAGTTTTGAAAATGTACACCTTACTTGTGAAAATAGTACCAACGTGAATAAAAAAACTGTAAAAAGTAAACAACAATGAACAAAAATATTGGACATTTCATTGATGGTATAAAGAACTTTAAACTGTGTGTACCCCGATTATGTAAATCTAGAGTTACATATGTGCTGGAGAAATCCAAATGGCTAAGTGTCAAAAGCTAAATATGAGGAAAGGTTGGATTGCACTGATAATGTGCCGTTGTATACGTGTCTGGGCTAAATTCCAAAACAGGAGTTTGACTGTAGGTCAGTTCTTTCAGACTGTTCTCCCCTCCTATTCGGCTTATTGTTCTTTTGTTCTAATATAGACAAAGACCAGCTCTCAGAGGTCAGTCTGATTACAATGAGACTTATATAATGTAAAGTGGCCCTCAAATTTATTTGGACTCTTAGGCTAAACTTATTGCAATTGAGAACAAAATATCAAAGTACAAGTGAGTAAAGTAATGTTCAAATTAAAGTGTAACTGTCACACTAAGTAATTGGCAAAGGACCAGATTTACTAACAGATTGGCGCCAGCACAAGCCCTCTTTGGTGTTCAAATATTACAATCAGGATTTACTAAAGACAAACAGTGAGAAATTAGCGCTGATAGGAGTGGACAGGGTTATTTTGGGGGGCTGACCTTATTGCATATGCATTCGTAGGAGTTTTAATTTCAGTAGTAAAATTTATAGGAGAAGAGTATCTAAATGAATCACGCATGGTGAATTACGCAAGGTTTCCACTAGTCCATTTGATGGTACTTGTTCACTTATTTATTTCCCCAAAAAAGTCTTAAACACTAATTTGCGCTGCTCTTTTGCGTTTGTTGCTCTTTGCTCTTTAATTTGTGCATCGTCAGTAGATCACCCGCATAACTTTGCATTCCCATCTGCACTTTTTGCCCTGTTTAGTAATTCTGGCTGGCTTATAGACACTTGGAGTTAGTTCTGGGGAAAACAGATCTATAGATGGTCCAAATATATCTCCAGTGATACTAGAACAGAAGCTCCTTTTGTACAGATTTACATGATTTAAACAAAAAACAATGGTTGGGGTGTTATTTTCATTTTCTATTTTAGCTATTTAATAGTTATTCTATTTAGCTTTTTAGTCTTGAACAATTGAAAAAATCTTGACTCTTAAAATGGGTGTATTGGTATGTGATCTATGATACACCCACGGTTCTCAAGGTGAAAGAGAGTGAAAAATGTCATTAGAAGAGGTTGCCTGAATGTGACCTTCAACCTTAATGGTTTCTTATCCTGTTCTCTCACAACACCCTTTCAACAAAACACCAGGAAGAGCTTTCTTTAAAAAAGCAAAGAGCTGTGCTATCGTGTTTTCACATATAGGTTGTTAGACATTCCGCTGCTTTCACTGAGAATAATTCACAGCAGGACCTACTAAGTCCACACCTTTCCTTTCTGCGTAACAGAGTTCTCACAGAGAGCACTATATTAGAAGAACTGTTACGCTAATGTCTGTCTGAGGCTACAAAGCTGACGAAAGAAACCACAAACTAACTGTGTGTTTATTTGGCACGAGGACCCTAATTAGCTATGTGAATGCAAGATTTAAAGTATAAAATTACATTTAATCATTTAGTGGATGCTTGTATCCAACGCTTTCAAATGAGCAGAGCAAAAGAAGCAAACCAACAATAGAGCAGTAAATATGCAAGTGCCATGACCAGTCCCAGTTAGTCCAACACAGACGTAGTAAGGTTTTTTTTTAAAAAGTAATTGCTTGCTTATACAATTGCTTTTATACAATTTATACAAATTTCTTGACTTAATTGCGATAATGTCAGGCGTGCAGTGTGGGTTGAAGAAGGAATCAAAGGCAGAAAGTTCCAATTCAAACATTTACTAATTCAAACTGAAAGAAACTGTTACAGACAGGTCGATGGGTAGAAGATTCACAAAACACATCAAAACATTAACAATGCCTGACAAGGACAGACTGAACAAAAGGAGACTCAGGCCACGTTGACACAAAGCCGGGTATTTAGAGAAACTAATATTTTCCCCTCTCCGTTTTCAGATAATAACATCGTTCACACACCCGCATGAATACTCTCGTAGAGCGCCATCATATCTATGCCAAACCTATGGGCAGCAGTGTCGGGAGAAGGATAAAGCCATGCAAGCCAATCAGAATCCTCAGAATTGACAAGAGAGAACCTAAAAAGCCGTTTCTCCCAGTTCACACGACAACACATAACCGGTGTTTTTAGAAATCTCCACTTTGCCCGGAGTTTTTAGAAATAAAGGATTCTGGGAGGATTCTGGGGTAGTGTAGTGAAGAGACAAAGACAGACTGGTGCAGACGAGGAACTGTAACATTACACCCCTTCCTGGTAGGCGTGACCTCATGCCATAGAACAGGGGTGGGAGGGTGGGCATCCTGGAGTCTGTGACGGGAAGGTGGACCGTATGCAGCAGGACGGACTCCAGGATGGTCCAGACGGCCATGGCGGAGACAGGACGTGCGGGCAGGCCATGGCAGAGCAGGACGTGCGGGCAGCCAGGGAGGAGCAGGACGTGCGGGCAGCCAGGGCGGAGCAGGATGTGCAGGCGGCCAGGGAGGAGCAGGCTGTGGGCGTTAGCACGGCAGAGCAGTCGGAACCTTCGGGCGGCCATGGTGGTGAGGATCCTTCGGGAGGCCGTGGACCTTTGGATGGCTGGGGCGAAGACATATGCCCCCCTCCCCCCAAAAAAACACTTGGGGTGAGTGACCGGATTAGGGACAGGCTCTGGGACATGGACTGGCTGGGCAGACGTGACGTGAACAGTCTCTGCGTGCCTGACGTACACCAGCGGTAAAGGCTCGGCTGGGCTGAACGGAACCAGTGGTGAAGAGGGCTTAGAACACACGGTCTCCAGCTGGGCGGTCCTGGATGCCCGAGGGTCCAACAGCTCCGCCCTGAGACTTGGCTGGACTGGTGTGAAGAGCTGGCTAAGGCGGGCCGGCGACTGAATTCCGGATGATGATGGGTGAAGAGGTGAAGATGACTGGTGTGCGTGGTTGAGTGGGGATGTCATTTCAGCCTCACCAACGGTGAAGGCTGACCCACTCAACCATAACACATGATCGAGGTAACTGGTGAAGGTTTTTGGAAAAGCTGCTTGCTGGGGCTTGCTGGTCCAGATGATTGTCCAAGCCCAACCAAAAGACACATTTAAAGACATCATCTGACCAGCCTACCCCAGCAGAGAGTTCCAGGAATCTGGCGACGTAATCCTCTATAGAAAGTCTGGCTTGTAAAGCGGTGAGGAGAGAGTGAGCTGGGGTGAGAAGAATTCCCATGCTGACTCTTTGAGGGTCGGTCGTTCTGTCAGGCATATAGGCTGACACGAAACAGACGTTCCGAAGCTTTGCAGATCCTGAAGCACAGATGATTCAAAACACTGATACGAAGCGGGTTTCAAAACACCCATGTCACGAGACTACGACTGAAATGAAGCTTCTGAGTGTTTCATCAGGTGGCATGGTCTGCCAAATCAGGGTTTGACTGATAGGACGGTCAGGAACAGAACACACAATCGCACAGCATAAAAGTGAAGTCAACGCTTCAGATTTTTGTTGATAAAGTGACATTTATTGTGCGATTTGTTAAGTTATAATTAGGCTTACATTTAAATGTAGGCCACACATTGAATGAGAGATAGACAGAGTACACAGTGACACATTAATAGATGCATAGATAGAAATATATATATATATATATATATATATATATATATATATATAATAGATAGATAGATAGATAGATAGAATCAATAGATAGATAGATAGATAGATAGATAGATAGATAGATAGATAGATAGATAGATAGATAGATAGATAGATAGATAGAAATGGAGGCTCCACAGAAGAGATGCCGTACATATGTGGTGTGGGAGCATTTCCATTTAGAAACCCCAAATAAAGTGAGATATATGTATTATGATCGGCAACTAGCCTACTGCAACAATACATCATCCATGATGCACCATTTGAGAAGCACTCATCCTGCCATTCTGCAGGGTGCAGAGGATGGTAGCATTCCCACTATATCTATAGGCCTGCTACACTGACACCTAGGCCTGTACCTAGGCCTGCTAAACCTGACACTGCTGGGCCATCTTAGCAAGGTATGAAATGTTTGAAATATAGGCTAATTATAATTGAAATATAATAACAAACTGTTTGGCCACTGTTAGAGTAAGGAGAGTCCATATAGGCCAAGCCCTACCTAACGTCCCAATCACAACTGCCAATCAAGTTAAAAACAACTTCACTGTGAATATAATATATGTTGTCAATATAATATAACATTTTGTGAAAATACTTTTTATAGATCTACATATGAGTACCCGATCTACAGCCAAGAGATAATTTTGTTTTTGCATTTTTGCCCAGAACTCATGATCCCTAACTTACTGGAAAGAGAAAGTAGTAATCTTTCCTCATTTGTAGGCCTATGTCTTTGCTAAAAAATATCTTTGCATGGCAGCAATAAGTGTCCCTTGTGTGAGAATTTTTTCAAAGGCTGAAGAAATTATCAGTAAAAAAAGAAGTAGGCTGAGTCCTTCAACAGCAGAGAAATTAATATTTTTGAATAAAAATGAATAAGAAAGTGAGACATTGTGGCTTAATTTCTTTTATTAATATTAATTTTTCATGGACAAAATAACATTATGCACAGTGAGGTGCCTACAGGTTTCAAGCTTCACATATTAGAAAAGTACATTAATAAAACAAACACATTTTTAATGGCTCGTTGTAAAGGTTGTTTCAGAACAACACCTGCAAGTGACCACTAGGTGTTACCGTGGAGAAGGGTGTCGGATTGATAAGAAGCCTCAAAACAATTCATGAAGCCTCGATCTGCCCACCACTAATAGTGTGTTTTTTGTTTAGTTTTTTTACTAATAGTGCGGGTTAAAGGAGTGTAAGGCAGAAACAGAAAGCTCCAATTCAAAAATTTACTAATTTTTACTAATTCAAACTGAAAGAAACTGCTACAGGAAGAAGATCCACAAAACACATCATAACATTAACATTAACAACGACCAGACAAGGACAGGCAATAACAGAAGGAGAATACAGATATAAATGAACCATAACAATGAGAACAAGAACAGGTAACAAAGAACAGATGATAACGAAGAACAGGCAGTTCAGGTGTGGAGACAAGGAGGATTGGTGCAGACGAGGACTGTGACTCTCTCTCTCTCTCTCTCTCGATTTTTATATATATATATATATGTATATATATATATATATATATATATATATATATACACACACACATTACATGAACAGTCCCTGTCTACCACAGACAGATTCAGATATTTGAATGCAATTAATTATAATTATAAATTTCATTTATTTATTTATTTTTGTATAGGACCTTCGGCAGTGGAAAATCTCTGGGTTTCTGGGGATGTGAACAGCCTGGAAGTTTCATGGCAGCCTGGTCCAGGCAAAACAGAGGGATATCAAATCATGCTCATAGACAGCAATGGCATGGGTTCAATCTGGAATGCAACATTTGCAAACACGACCACATCTTGTACAATAAAAGGGCTTATTTCTGGACGACTCTACAACATCACTATCATTACTGAGGTTGGAGGGCTGCAGAATTCAGCATCTAGACAAGCACAAACAGGTATTTTGTATTGGATCATCTAATAATAAATGAAATAACATATGAACATTAAAAAAAAAAAAAAATACATATGCTGTGCTCCAATATCTGTGCCTGTATGAATTCCTCTGCTGTATTTTAAGCAGATATGTTAACACCCTTTCCTGTTTTGAGCACTGAAAGGTCACGTTTGTCCACTTGTGTTATGCCACATTATGTCATGCTGTCTCAATCATAAGACATGTTGCATCCATTATAAATTCCTAAATTTTATTAATCTGTGTGCCGTGTTATTTGACTGACTAAAGCAATGTTCCCACTGTCAGTCCAATTCTGAATATGTGTGTATTCGATTGAAATCTGATCTAAAAATTGTGTTTTGCAACTTTTCAGATTTTATTTGTGACGTGGATCAGATGGGTGTCAGCTAATGCGAGCTTGACTAACGTGACCTGCCAGGCAACATGACATCATGACTTTTGAGTAATCATACATGCCACTTTCAAGTCAAGTGGCGTGTTATCTATACGCATTTTGATCTATACTCCGCGTGTATGCGTGTATGTCTACGCCGTTAAGTGTCTGAGTGATTCGCGTGTATGTACAGGCCGTTAAATGTCCGAGCGAAACAAAGCAAAATGTAGATCTACATCTAGGGAGTGATATTTTTTTCCTAGGATGGTAGGGGAAGACTCATAAATGGTATTAACCCCAGCAGTGATGGGTAGGTTTAGGGACGGGGTTGGGGTAGGTCATAGATTTATACAATAATGTAACGTTAAGTCAACGGCGTTCATAAACTTGCTGAAAAGCGATTATGCGTGTTGATAGCACGCCATTTCATGAGATCAGTCTGTGCCAGAGCTGACGCTGACGCTTAATTTCATGTTTTGCGTGTTTACACTCGCAAAATCTTGGATTTTAATCTGATATGCACAAAAATCAGGTTTGGAACTCACAGTTCATTGCCACTCAGTAAGATCCTGACAGCAAATCTTTAAACATTCTTTATAAGTCTTTTGTTTTGTTTTTTATTGTGTATTACACTAGCACATCTAAGGGTACTGTTTGTTCCTGGTCTGTTTCTAAAAAGTGACTTTTGTTTGTGCGTCTAATGCCGTGAGGTTGTTGTACTACAGATTTTTGATTTGAGTAATACCAATTAATTTGAAGTATTTATAAAAGACAGTAGAAAGACAGTAAAAAACTGAAATACAGTGTTGCAAAAAATATCAAATATTATCAAACGATCGCATCAGTTCTTCAATAATTGTTGAGTAAATAAAACACAATTCAATATTCAAATATTCAAGAAAGTTGTAGGTTGCATGCCAATAATACACTATTCCAGATCTGTGTGTATTCTGGATTGTAACCTGCCAAGTAACTTTTTTCTCAAATAGAAATACAAATAAAGACTAAAACATACTGATAGACTAAAATATAAATAAAAAAAATAAAAAATTAATTGAAAAACTAAACTATGGGGCGCCATTTGTAAAGCGGCTCACTCTGAAAATAACAGCAGCATTTTGTCACATTTAGCTTCAAACCATGTTGTCAAAAAACTGGTATGAATATTTGATGTTAATCTAGCACATGTACATCTATATTTAGTAAATAGTTAAATCTAAATATTAAATGTTACACTTAAATGTTAAATCTAAATCTAAATATTAAATCCAAATCTAAATGTTAAATCTAATGTTAAATCTAAATTAAATGTTAAATCTAATGTTAAATCAAATGTTAAAAATAATTGTTAAATATAATTGTTAAATCTAAATGTTGAATCTAAATATAGATGTTAAATCTAAATCTAAATGTTAAATATAAATATAAATGTGGAATCTAAATATTTAGCTAATATGCAAATTGAAAATGCTGGTAACCGGAAGTGCCAAAATAAAAGCTCGATGAGGTCAGTGTTTGTAGTGTCAAATAAAAACCATCTCATCCGGGAAATGCACTCTTGGACATGGATTATCTGCGATAAAAACTACCTAAAATAATAAACTAGTTTGGAGAAACTGTGTTTGGAGAGTAGGCTACATTGAGGTTAGTGTCACTTTTATGAAAGGTGCGGGATTTATGACCTGTAGTCATAATCGCCAGCCACGAGGGGGCCCACTTTGACTGATCTGTCACGTTCGCTTGCAAAAAGGCCAGCAGAGCTACTTTCTGCTCGGCTAAAATATCAAAACGAATTATTATTTTAGGTAGTTATTATCGCGATAATCCATGTATAAGAGTCCATTTCCACAGTTGAGATGGTTTTTATTTGTTATTTGACACTATAAACACTGACCTCCTCGAGCTTTTATTTTGGCACTTCCGATTACCAGCATTTTCAATTCGCATATTAGCTAAATATTTAGTTTAACCCCAAACATTTAGATTCAATATTTAGATTTAGATTTAACATTTATATTTAATATTTAGATTTAGATTCAACATTTATATTTAACATTTATATTTAGTATTTACATTTAACATTTATATTTAGATTTAACATTTAGATTTAATATTTAGATTTAACATTTACATTTAGATTTAACATTTAGTTTACTATTCAACATTTATATTTAGATTTAATATTTAGATTTAGATGTAACATTTAGATTCAACATTTAAGTGTTACATTTAATATTTAGATTTAACTATTTAAAATATCTCTAAGTTGACAAATACAGTGAACTGAAAAGAAATTTGAAATTGAAACAAATCTAATAATTTGAAATAAATCTCTCTCTCTACCTCTTTCTGTACAGTACCAGCTGCTGTCTCTAACCTACGTGTGGGGAACACTGACAACCAGACCACCCTCAGGGTTCTGTGGGATAAAGCCTTTGGTGATGTGGACAGTTATCTTGTCAGTCTTACATTACCTGGTTCAAACTCTACTGAGAAAGCCCTGTCCCCTGATAGTACAGATGTGATGTTTGACAATCTGAGTCCTGGAAAGACCTACCAGGTGTCAGTCAGCACCAGGAGTGGAACGCTTTCTAATAAGACATGGATCACAGGAAAAACTGGTTAGTACAAGTTGATGGATAAATCAGTTCACTTTATGCTGTACATTCTCTAAGGCACACTTCTTCAATAAAGTGATTTATTACATTTTTTTTCGATTGCTAAACGGCAGTGAGCACAACTGAAGCTAAATGTGCAAAACTCTAACTACAGTCTGCATTACCAACAGTCACCTGAACACAACTCTTAACACATGGCTCAAAACAGACTCAGTGTGCACAACACTATGCACAACCCTCACTGAGATAACACACACTGTCTCTCAGAACACACTGAGAAGGAAAAACATTAGCATCAAACCCCAATACAGAAAATACAAACTTTTCATCTTTACAGTTTCAACAATTTCAGTGTCTTCATACAAAGTAATATTTTCTTCAAAGAAAAGAGTGACATTCTTTCATTTGATATATTTACATTTTCAGAACATAACAATTGAAAATTAGCAGTTTGCTTCAATAGTCTGTTGTAATTTACAGAATTACAGTAATGAGAAAAAGGAAGAAACTAAAAGTACATACTGTTATACTGTAACCCTGCCTCTCTCAAGCATTAGGCCACAAGATTTCAGCCTTTCAGCTGAAATTGTTTGAAAATCAGCAGTGTGTGAAAGGCACAAGGCTGAAATTTATTCTATTTTGAATGTGTGGTTTACAGTTTTGACAGCAGTGTGTTAGCATTTGAACAAAGTGTTGTAAATCCACAGTGTTGTGCAGGTTGTGGTTAAAGTCATGGGATAAGTGCGTAGAGTTTTGAAAACTGTGTTCAAGCAATGAAAAACAAACTAGAGTTTGGTCCACATGAACTGCTGCTGTGCAGACTGTAGTTAGAGTTTTGCACATGTAGCTCCAGTTGTGCTCCACTGTCGTTTAGCAATCGAAAAAAAAACCCTGTAATACATAAATATCATTACATTTTTGGGGGTGGCACACTGCATAGGGGAAGTTGTGATTTATCTCTATCTTGGCTGGTTTTAATTAATTTTTTTAATATAAAAAAGTTTGTGAAGTGAATGTATTCATTTTTGCCGATCCAATCACAAGTGGACAATGCCACATCCGGAACGCCAACGCCACATAAAAAAGGACGTTTTGGCCTTGTCCACTTGACAACTTTTATAAGTAAATCGAAAATGCAATTCAATCAGATTGCTTTCGTAGACACCCATGTGGTTAATGCGGTCAAACAGCCATAAAAGAGAACTATGCCTGGTTAGAGGCATAGTTTCTCTATTGCATGACATTTGGATGTAATAAATGCTTATCTTGAGCAAAATAAGCAAGCTGACATTCAGTACAATCTGTGCCTTTCATTTGGAATACATACAAATGTTATTTGCGTCTTTTAGTTTGTCAAAAGAGTTGAATTACCGTGTTTGAAGAGTGCGCATGTGCGAACCTGCTCTACTATGTAAGAATGAGCCAAAAATTGAGTCTGGTAATAAAGCAAAATAACTGAGAACAATTAGAAATAGTCCTCAGATGACATGTCTATAACTTATATTAACACATCTAGCGTTAATAGGATCTCAAACAGTTTCATTAAAAGTAGTTATTACTCCACCACGTGCGAAACCAACGTGGTTGACAATACTTTGCAACAATGGGTTTCGGGAAACAGTCGCGACTAGCTCATTGATTTCTCTAAAGATGCATCATACTATGGTAGTGAAGCAGAGAGTTACATTGTTACATCGCACCCCTGGCCAATAGTTGCAGATGTCACTTTGTAAAAAAACACTATGCGCCTATTCTGAACACATAATAAGCATGCACATGATGTCACCATTTTCACAAATTTGCATTTTTTTAAACCCATTTTCAAAAGTTTGCATTTTCAGGCCCCCAAAACACTTTTGTCATGTAAATGAATGCATGAAAGGCATAAATGCATAGAAGGTTTTCTGTTTCTAGTTGAAAACAGTGTTGCCCCAACTGATTTTTAAAGGCCTCTTGTGAATATAAAATTATTTAATTATACAGATTATATTTTACTATGTTTCTTATTATTATATAATTATACTAACTATGTTTAGTTTGTAGTTAGATTTTATCACTTGTATTGAACATTGTTTTTCCCTATAGAACCAGGGAAGGTGTCAGATCTGATGATGGAGAATCTGTTGGATCGTGGCTTGCTAAAGATCACTTGGACACTTCCTCCCGGAGAATGGGAGCACATCCGTGTGGTGCTGTCAAATGGAAGTGAAATCCTGGTTAATCAATCTGTGAAAAGAATGGCAAAGGAAGTACTCTTGTCAGGGTTACATCTGCAGCCTGGCAGAGTGTACAGATTGGCAGTCAGTGTTGAAAATGGTGACCTGGCTAATACTATCTATTACCAAGGGGAAATAGGTAACCATTTCTCAATACTCTCAATAACTATAAATGATCTCAAATACAAGCATGAGAAGACACATTAAACCTGTTTTAAATTTGCTTACTGTTCATTATAATTAATTTTAATATTATATGCAGCCCTTCAAAACACCTGAAGTTCAGGACTAAATCTCAAATTCCATTCACATCAAGTGCATGGTGTAATGTTCACATATAATTTGCACCGTGCACTTGGTGTTCACTACATAAATAGCATTATTTCCAGTTGTATGTTGGGTTATGTAACATCTTCCTTTTGTTGTTGGTCTTTTTCTTTTCAGGTCTTCCACCAGTATCTGAACTGCACATTCGTCACTCAGATGAGACCTCCCTAAGCGCTCTGTGGACTCATGCCTCTGGCTCATCATCCCGTAATGGTTACGTCATTCAGCTTTTCCAAAGCAACACATCTACAGTTATTCAGACACGCACCTTGAGCCGTGACATGAGAGAGTGCACCTTTAATGTCCTCACGCCTGGTCGTCTGTACGACATTACTGTAACCACCATCACACAGAACATTCATAGTTCTGCTACAATAAAGGGAAGAACATGTAAGGTTATCTTGCCATTTTCGAAGAAGATTTAAATTTGATTAAATAATCTCATTTAATACTGGAACTTTCTGAAGGCCTAGGTTATGTCTAATGAAACTGACGATTTTACATTTTTTTCTTCTTTGGAAAATGTGTAAGACAATTTCCAGGTTTTCTTGCCTGTACAGCACACGTCACACACGTAATTCAATTTCATTGCATTAACAAATGTTAACAAAAAGAACAGTGTTTTTTTTATATTATTAAAGGAAATGTTACATTTAAAGAATCTAATTGTAATTAAATTATGTGTTCTCAGTACCTTTAAAGGTGAATCACCTGAAGCTTAGTAACAATGGAAATACAGACAGTCTGAATGCAAGCTGGGAGAAACCACTTGGGGATCTGGATTTGTACCACTTGCTGCTGTTACGGGCTGAACAGATGGTGCACAACGTTTCTGTTTCAGCAATCACAACCTCCACCCTGCTCCCATTCCTCAGACCTGGTGCTTTACACAAGTTAATGGTTGCCACTGTCAGCGGATCACAGACCTCCAAACTAGCCGAGGCTGAATGCCGTACAGGTACAATTCCATGTGAAAGTATTTTAAAAACCGCTAAAATGGATTGAAATAAACATTACTCAAAATAATGCATTGTTTAAAAGTGTACAAAAAACAAGGTACACATATCCATTGTTAAAATGCAGTCTCTTGTTCAGCTGGTCGGTTGACCCATTTTGATGCCTATTCTACACTATATTGAGATTCAAATACATTCAAAAAAGATTTTTAATTAGTTGTGTATTATTAAAAATTATTATTTCCACATTATATATGGCAATCCTTTTTTTATGTATTAACCCATATAAAAAAACGTCTCAGGTTACGAATGTAACCCTGGGTCGAGACGCTGTGGGAAAGCCCCTGCGTAATTGTGCCGTGAAGCAAGCCGATCACAGGCATGCAGGTAGTATGGCCTCTTCAGGGAGCCAGGGTTACATATGCCTTTCAAGGGAAGTCGAGCTGTGTCAAGATGATGTGAGAACACTATACCCACAACATCATAATAGCAAATTCGGTTCTGTGTGTGAAATCATTGCACACACTAAGAAGCAAGCACCCTAGACCCTGGGTGAAGCCTTGATCCAAATTGTAAAATCTAACAAATGCATACGAGAAGGACCAGCCTGCCGCATCCCAGATGTCATGAAGGGAAACCCCCAATTATAAAGCCTTTTAGGCAGCCATACTCCTGGTAGAATGGGCTCTGACAGCCAAAGATGAAGGCTGACCAGCCACTTCATAAGCAAGTGAGATAGCCTCTGACTACCCACTTGCTCATCTTCTGCTTGGATACAGGGTAACCTTTTCTTGATGACTCGAAACAGATGAATAGTTGATTCAGTTTACAGCACAGGGCAGCTCTATGTACATAGGCATCCAAAGTCTGCACAGGGAACAGCAGAGAAAGTTTTTCCTGATGTATTACAGTTTTTCTCAGTCCCTTTGGTGCATTTCTCACATCACTATTTACATTTGCACAACAGTTAGTTCAACCTCCACAAAATTGTGTCATTTGTGCAGATTATAGTAGCAGTTTCTCATTCCTGCCAACAATTGCAAATGCTTTTGGACATGCATCAATTGCTTTCATACAACTCACTGCTGTTTTATAACATTATCATTTGCTTATGTAATATCAGTCCAAATTAACTATACTTGTGAAAGCTTAATAGTCATTCCATATAAAATTAATAGTTCTCTTTTCATTGCTAGAGTCATCACATACAAAAATGTTAAAATAGTTGTCAAAATCCGTAAGCAAATTTTTTATATATATTTTTTTATCTTAAAAAAACCTTTTTAATGCTAAATTGAACAATTTCTGGCAGGTGAACCTCAGCTTTCACTGATGAGAAGAGATGTACATGAATGATTTACAGTATACAGTATGTATGTTGTATGTTTAGTTCCAATATGTACTGTGATATTGTTTACAGTTGTGCACTGATCTACCCAAATTGAGTTTAAGTTTGTTGTAAATAAGGGTGTATTTTTCTTTTGCACAATGCTCTGAACAAATTAGAATTGCAAAGACCATGCAGTAAAAATGTGAAACATACATATTCAGTGTCTTGCACTCAATTACTGTACTTTACTAAATACAGTAATGTGAAACTTACTTGCTTTTGAGGAATGAGTAATCCATTTTGAGCAAGTGACACACTTTTGCAGGTTATCAACTAAGTTTTGCAGTTTGTACTAATTGTTTTGAGAATGGCATTAACTCTTGTGCAAATGTAAATAGTGATGTGAGAAATGCACCAAAGCGACTGAGAAAAACTGTAAAAGGTGGAGGACAGAAAGCCTGCAGCACTATCGGGCCTGCAACATTAGTCGGACTTTAGGAATATAACCCGGCCTAGGGTGAACAAAAGGCTTTCACCATACCAGGTGCAAATTCTAAGCATGAAGGAGCAACCGACAAGGCTTGCAAATCTCCAATTGTCTTGATAGAAGAAATAGCAAGTAGAAATAAAGATTTTAGTGTAAGGAACTTTTCTGAAACCTCTTTAATTGGGTCAAAGGGAGTAAAATCTACAAATCCCAAGCTGGTGCTCTAGTGCGCAGTGCAGGCCTCAGCCTCAGGGTGCCACAAAGAGGATATTTCCCCAATGATGCACCACTCAGAGGAGAGTGGTAAGCAGATATAGCCACCATATTCACCTTTAAGGTGGAAGGAGATAACCCTGCAGAGAAGCGTTCTTGCAGATAATTGAGTACTATACCAACAGGGCAGTTAAGAGGATTCAGTTGATGTTCTCCGCAAAAAGCAGAGAATAGTTTCCATTTCAGTGCAAACAGTCTTTCTCGTGTATAGTCTCCAAGACCTCAGTTGAGAGACCTGATTCTCTGAGCTGGTACCCCCTCCTTACGGCGAGCAAGTGCAGCTGACAGACAGTCTTTGGTAGCTAGCTAAGTAGCGTCATATCAGCACTGGATAAAGCAATGGATAAAAATCTAAACAACAGCAGCAAGCGGCCCCTGCTTGCCCCTACTGTAAAGTTTGGATGAAAGAGAAAGTATGTGGAGGAAAGAGCAGAGATAAAAAAATGTGACCCCGGACATATAGTAGGATAAATATAGGGTCCACCATTGATTGTTGGAGGAAGCTTCAGGGAGATCTGACACTGAAAACCAGTTTGACAACTTGCTCATGCTGCCAATCGGCATTGGCAATGTTAGCCGTTTAGCATCGCAGATCACGGGTCAAAATAATTATATTTCTTGAAGTGCTTGAATATATTTCAGTATGCCTAGCGGGTTTCTGTTAGAGCTGATTCGGAATTTGAACAAGATACGCTGTGTGCTGCAATAACAATTACTCAAAACCTTAGAAGAATATTTCATGTGTTGCTAGACTTACGTTGACGTGAACTTAAACGTGACATAGCTCAGGGATCAGGTAGCACGAGAGGGGAGGGGTGTGTGTGGAGGGGCGTGATGAGTTTTTTAAACGTCCCTACCTTCTAAGGCTTTCTCAACCAGTTTTTACATTGTATACCATAGCTTTAATCGTGCCCCCTGCATGGGACAGTAGGTCCCTTCTGATTGAAATCTCCATTGGAAAGTCGTCAAGAAGAGACACCAGGTCTGAGAATCAAATTCGGGGTCGGCCAGTACGGGGCAGTAACAGACGGGCCCCCCTCCCGGCAAACCCTCTCCTTCGCATCCATCGTTTGCGTTACATAATGACAAGAAGCCCCCAGAACTGGGCCTTGGGCGAGGAACCAAGGTTTCTTTCATATGACTAAGGCATGTAGGCATCGCCTTGATCCTTGATCATTTGAAATTGATTTCCCTCGGAGAAAACCTCTTGGTCCTGAGCCACCACTGCAGGTGTCTCATGTACAGGAGACCAAAAATTATTACGTTGAACGCAGCTGCCATGAGAACCAACAGTCTCTGAAACTGTTTCACAATCAGTGACTGGCCTAGTTTTACCCCATTTACCCCATCTATCCTGACAATCTAGTCCTCGGGCTGAAGTTGTGACATGATCTGTTTGAGTGTAAGCCTCTTGAGCTTGAGTTTCTGAACCCTACGGTTTAATTGGCACAGATCTAGAATAGGATGCAACCCCCCCATCCTTCTTTGGAACAATGAAGTAACGGTTGTAAAACCCTGACTTCCTGCTGGGAGGAGGAACCCTTTCTGTAGCCCCCTTTTGTAGAAGAGTCAGTACATCCAGCTCCGTAGTGAGGACCCCTAGAAATCTGACTGTTCTATGACCCTCCTCAGAGGATCATTGAGATGTGCAGGCACCTCAATGCCCTGAAGTGGCGAACCGGCAGGGAGCAAGCCAAACTGACTGCTTTACGATTCTCTCCAGAGGGGACCGCCCTCAGAAGTCTGATGGCCTTGGCGTCAGGACTTTTTTGTCAAAGCCTTTTGCCAATCTATACATAATTTATCCATAGCACAAGTCACAACCTTCATAAGCTCCTCATCAGCAGGGGTATGAGATGAAGAATTCTCAAAATCCCCTGCATCAATGCTGATGACATCCAGTCTCTCAGAACTGGATAATCGCAGCACTGGTGCCTCAGCCCAGGGAGAAGAAACCGCAGCACGTGCTTCTCACTGAGATATGGCACTGGATCTGGCAGGTGAAGGCTGAGATAGGGCTGGGCATGTCTGAGAACCAACAGCATGACCCTGGGGGCAAGCCCGAACTGTCCTCCTCCTCACTTCTTCGCAATGTTCACAGTCAGCCCCCTCATGAACTGACTGGGCATATGTTTTGTTTACATGAGTTATTTCAGAATGTGTAACGTGTATTATGTAAAATAAATTGCTAATGCAGATTTTAAAACCAATTTATATATAAAAATGTTTTTTATACATTATATTTACTTATATTTCCTCATATATTTTTGACCATATTTTTTCCACTAACTATTTTCCCACATTAAATTCACAACACCATCTCCGCAAAACTATTCACAGTTAAATACAAAGGGGATTAGTGGAATTTCAGGAAGCTCTGCATAAAAGGAGCTGGTCATTTTAAACACATCCTGTTGAGCTCAAATGCTCTTTCTATTTCCAGCCAGCGTTTAATGAACTCTTGTGAAGTGATCCAAACAATGGAAGACAGCGCCCCTGCAACGGGCTCCGAAAACTTGGTCCATAAATCAAAAATAATATGTAATAATATGAAACTCGGCACACATATAGATCTCATTGGTTCATATATACTTCACACTCTTACTTTTTACCCTAGCCCAACAGGAAGTCGGCTATTTAGGGTTGTTTGGAAAACGCATGCAATGGAATTTGAAAATACTCCTCCTAGGGAATTCAAACACACGGCACGAATCTCGGTCAGCATGAAGTCAAGACATTGAGGATGAAAGTTTGCAAGGGGATTTTTGATATCTCGAACGGTTTCGCCATGGCGAGGAAACAAAATTATGACGCGAAAAGAGAAACAGGAAGTGTGTTATAACTTCTTTATACATTAACTGATCTTGGTGAAACTTCAGCAGTGCATTCATTGTAAGAGGTGGGTCACATGGATGTGACTCTTGGGAGTCAAAGTTATAGCGCCACCAACTGGCAGCAGGAAGTGTGTCACTTTTAAAATGCTTTGAAATAACCATCTTATTTTTACCAGATTTGCTTCAAACTTTGTGTATAATGTAAACACACGGCAGATATAGACCTGTGAAAAGATCATTGATATCTTAGATACTGTTGCCGTCACCGTGGCAACGCATCAAACTTTAATATTCATGTTTGATGCTTTTGAGACTTCTTAGCGTGCTTGAAATTGCATAAAACTCGACAGACACATTACATTTTTAAGCCAGTAGACATGTGCAAAGTTTCAGAAACGGGTGTGGTGAGGGCTCAGTGCAGCAACCTTTTGTCAAAAGTGGGGGGGGGTTAGTTTTATCTACAGTTACAAAAATCTGTATGTATATGTGTTCTCCTAGAGCCAGACAACTTTCTAATTGACAATTATTAGCTCGGACCAACAAAAGTCAGATATTTTGGTTTGAATATGGTGAACCTCTGAGCCTAGGGTTCTGGGACCAAATATTAAAAATAAAAGGATTACAATGTAAAAGATTATTATTGTGTAATTAAAGATATGGAAGGATCTGGCTTGTCCCCTAGATGGTCTACCTGCACACAAGAAGATTAATTTCCTCTCTGGAAAAGTGTTTAGTCTTTCCCCTTGCAAATTCCATCATATAAATAGCAAATCCACCATGGTGCGAATGCAACTGGCTTTTACAGGGAATGGGGGATGAGACTCTTATTGGTTTCTTGCACGTTATGCCCAAAGAGACCCATTACTCATTAAGAGATAGGGACAACCCTGCTGTGCGTGCCGACCATTTTTTCCCGTCATTACAATAGCAAAAGTGGATTCGTACACTAAGTGCACTTGCGCCGTGTCCTTTAGACCATGCGCTTAGATCGTTATAGGGCCCCTTGCCTGTTTCTTGTTAAATAAACTCCCTCACCTTGGGTCATCGTTCCATTGTGTTATGTTAGGACGGCATATACAGACGAGGCGATACAAGCGTTGCTCTGTTTCTGTTCTTTATTAAAAACTGTGCAACAGCTAACACAACATGGATGCACTCAGTGTATTGTCTCACTCTATCTACATAATTGTAAAGCTGTCATTACCCCATATTGGTGTGTCATTACAGTAATGCCATTTCCAAGTTTGATCAACAGGGTCAGCTATGAGTAAGCTGACTATAAGTTTATTTCGCTAAATGTATATATATTAATTATCTCTCTGTGGTTTTCAGTTCCCGCTGCTGTTTCTGACATCACCGTCACTAACAGTGGTCCAGACTTTCTGAATGTGTCGTGGAAGGCAGCAGAAGGAGATTTGGACAATTACATAGTGGTGTTAAAGGACCAGGAGACGATCATACACACACACTCTGCATCAAAAGCAACCACAGAGTGTGTTTTCAGAAGCCTGGTTTCCGGCCGACTGTACACCATCTCCATCACCACACACAGCGGCAGTTACAGGAACCAAACGTTAATAAAGGAGAGAACACGTAAGAAATAATTTTATTATATCATTGTTATCTAACCTGATCTCATGAATTGCGTCTCTACAGCAAGCATTGTATTTATCGTGCAATTTAAAAATGTGAATATTAGTTGTAAAACCCTTAGGTTAGGATTAGTGGTGTGGGGTACGTGCGTATAACATGCCATAAAGTGCGTATCATATGCACGTAAAAACTAATTTTTGCATATAAATGGCAAGATAAAAACAATGTGTGCAGTGGAGAAGCATTTCATGAGATCAGGCTAAATTGTCAGTTCTTAAAGGGTAATTCCACGGTGGAGACATGAATATGTATGGAAAGTGTGTTTATATGTAGTAGAATGGTATCATAAATTTCTAATTTGGGTCCTTCTTGGCCGATAAAAGGCAGAAAATGACTTTTTAGTGCTTGTGGATTGTAGACAACAATCCCCATAATGCATTGCAATCATAGACTGTAAAAAATATGGACAAAGCGTCTGTGACGTCACCCATAGACTCTCTGAAGAACGGGTTTGAAGCTGTTTATGGGGGTACGGGCGGCGCCATACTGGAAAATCTTGGAAAATAAAATACAAAAGTTTTAGAAAGGATACATAGGTGGTATGATGTGTTGTGTCAGATCATGGCCGAGACGTCAAATTCACTCGGCACAGCCCGTTCTCCGCTGTCAATCAAAGTTAACCGCCCTTATTTGTCATACATTTTATATCTAAGTGTATGATCTAAACTAACAAGTTAGAAAAAAATTCACCCCCCTCACAGTTGTCAGGCACGCGGAACATATTGAAGATTACAATAAAAGTCCATGGGACCAAACTGTAAACATATGAATTTATGCTGTGAAAACGGAGATTTTAACATGACGTCTATGGATATTTGCTTCCTTTTGGGACCGGCCTCTAGCGGATTTGAGCTGTATTGCAGTTTATCGCACTTCCGGGTAGGCTTCATCTTTCAGATTAGAATGTTGCCGCTTGATTGCAATGCTCAGCTCTGCAGGCCACTCCCTCTACTCTGCCCATCAATGTAGATTAGAGTTGAGCTCCACTCTACCCTATCACCTGGAAATCATTTCGCACAATAAAATCAGATAAAGCGCGCTAATATAATATTGACGATGAAGAGCATCAAGGCGGCACCCGCGCCATCAGCCAATGGATTGGCATGATTCTATATAGACAATCGGCACACTTACTCTGACGTGTCATTTACACGTGAAATGCAGCCAAACATTGTAGCATTTTGTCTTCGGCATCCTCATTAATCCCCTCGCTATCAGACGTTCCGGGGAGTCTCCCGCATATTGATAATGGCACCCTGATGCCTGCAAAATAGTTAAAATCTTCCGGAATCTAGAGCGAGTGAGCAAGAGCGCGCATGCGAGACAGATCAGACTGTGCTCCAAACCGTGTAGTGCGCGCACGAGAGAGAGGGAGAGAGCGAGAGACTTTGCGTGTATGCGCCTCATGACACAGAGACTCAGGCACCAACATTTGGAACCGGTTCCCTAATGGCACCGCGTTTCGGTATCCAACCCTATCCAAAATGCATCCGTCTGCATATTCAGTACATTCGTCCATATTTTGAAAAAGTTTCTGCTGGTGAAATCAGGTCCAACTTACATTTCCTTCTACTCATGGCAGGAGTAGGCCTTCAATTAGGACATTTAAATTTTTTTTTTTAGAAAAAAACAAAAACATTACTGGTGAGTAATCTTGAGACAAAACAATGGCACTGATATATTTTAAGATATGCCAGTGCAAGTTTCTTTGAGTTAAAAACAGCTCAAACATGCATATCTGGGATTAGTTTGACTTGCCAGTGAAACGGGGGGTCAAGCTTTATTAAGGACACAGTCAAAAAAACAAACAATAACTAGGAATTGTATTCCCAGACAAATTCCCAAAAAAACAAACAAACAAAAAAAAGAAAAAAAAAGAAAAAATTAATAATCAGATAGTGTCCACAATATCACACATTTACATATAAGCAGCCTCATTCCATCATGCTACATTGAGTTACTGCATGCTGCTCTTTCTGTAACTCTGGGCGCTATACACAGGGGTACAATATGAGCTAAAAAGTGTGGTCTTCACAGATCCTGAGCAAATACTAAATTTGCGAATCAGCATAAATTGTGCATCATCCAGTCTGTAAATGTCCCTTTCAACAGACAGGTCATTTATTGTCATGAGTAGCTGCAGTAAAATAGTTCACAAAGACAAATAACTCAAAAGGAAAAAGTCATTAATATAATCCACAGATGAACACAGAAGAAGCTCAAGGGAAACCACAACCCCCTCATATAGACGACACAGAACACAGAACTGAGAAAACCTTTGAGGGGTTAAATA
This sequence comes from Hybognathus amarus, assembly GCA_030378365.1. Lineage (NCBI taxonomy): Eukaryota > Metazoa > Chordata > Actinopteri > Cypriniformes > Leuciscidae > Hybognathus > Hybognathus amarus. The sequence goes on along the minus strand of JAQIUQ010000890.1, from coordinate 7,147 downwards.
CACACAGATCATTAAAGTAACACACAACACCTGGGAATTTAATTAATGACTATAGCAACTTATTAAGCAAACAGAGACTGTCACAAAAGAAAACAGTGAGGACTGAACAGAAACTCAAAAGTAAACTAAACGGAATATAACCCTGACAGTTAAAAAATGTCCTAAGTATTACGCCTCATCACGTACTTAAGGACAATACCAGACAGAGAGAAGTCAGGAAATTATGGTTTCCTGTCCTCCAATCCTCCAAACAATGTAAATAATATTTACATTGTACATAATATTTTGCATTGTATTTAATGCCAAAGTCTGAGTCTGGTTAATCTTTTAGGAGGTTTCAGTTAAGATTTTTAGATTTATTTATTCTAATTAACAACTTTAATGTTAACTAGAGTGTAGTGCTGCAGATTTATTCGTAAGAAGCTCGAATAAGTAATTTGAATAAGAACTGAGTAATAAAAGCTGCAATTACTCTTAATTGTGCTTTTCCCTGTAACAAAAAAACAAACAATAAAGTAAACAATAAATAAATAAATAAATAAATAAAGTAAAGTTAGGGTTTCGTTTAGGGTTAGTTGCATGTAATTATGCATAATTTACTGTTATTACTATGCAAAGTACATCTAGTAATGTGTAACTACGTCACCTTAAAATAGTTGTGTTACCCATTTAATTATCAGAAATTAATTCATATTTACATTGAAGATGTAATGTTTTGTTTATGGTATAATAATTTTTGAAAATATGAAAATAATGAATTTGCATTTTTACTCTTTCAGGGCCATCCATGGTCCAGAACCCCACCGCCATCCACTCAGCCAGAGATGACTTTCTGAAGGTTTACTGGAATCATGCCTCTGGGGATTATGACTATTATGAAGTGGCGATCGAGTATAACAGCACACGTCTTCAAAGTCAGAAGCTCAATAAGACACAAAGTGAGTGTCTGTTCAGTGATTTGGTTCCAGGACGTCTCTACACCGTAACCATCAGCACTTGGAGTGGGCAGTACAACTCTACGATCTCTATACATGGCCGAACATGTGAGTATCTCTTCACCATATTATAAAGGAAACAAGCATTGATGTTGCAACCTCTCATTAAAAATCTATAATATTACTGATCACAAATCACTGTCATGTCAACAACACCACTTAACTTTTAAATCAATATCAAATTAAGGTTTTGCTGAATTATCCGCTGAGAAGCACGGGAGAATTTTCGCTATTTTAACTTCTTAACCTCTATAAATGACATTGTTTTTTCAATTTCTGGTATGAGAAAAGATGTAATCAGTGGACTACAATAAAATGAATCTTATTTCACTCTTGTGTTCTTCAGTCCCAGGTGCTGTGGGTAATTTGTCCCTGATGGAGCGTGGAAGCAGTTTTTTGAGGGTGAACTGGACATCTGCTCCAGGAGATGTCGATAATTATGAGGTTCAGATTCTCTTCAATGACACGCAGGTGTCACCAGCTGTGAATCTGAACAGCACAGTTAGGGAACACGTGTTCTCTACGCTCACACCAGGCCGGCTTTACAAGATGGTTCTGTCTACACACAGCGGGTCATACCAGCGTGCCGAGATCCTTGAGGGCCGCACAGGTACTGCAAGATTTTTAATTAACGTTAATCTCAAAATGTTGAAAAAGAAAAAAAAAAGAAAAAAGAAAACTGCTCCAAAATCAAAAGAAAAGTTTAGAAATAAAAATGTCCATACAGAAATGAAGAATATTTGTTTTGAATTTGCATTGTGATATAATTGTCATTGATTCAAGTATGCTCATGGTAGTATTTGTTGCACTGCCTTAAATTGTGTTTCTTTAAGACAGTAATACTGTGGGTGTAACAGTGAAGGCACATGTTTTCGTTGTTGTTGTCTTTTTTTATAATTCTTGTAAAGAATAACAATTGTCAATTTTTATTTCGTTGTGACTTTAAATGTCCCATTACCTTTGAAGTGTGAAACATTACTTTTTATTATTTTTTAGTTTCTTTATAAAAAATATCATTTTAATGGAATAATTTAGTTTTATTTAATAGTGGAGCAAAAAAATATTTTTGCAGATTCAGAATTAAATATAATACTTTTTATTATGATGCTAAATATTATAGCATTGCATTTAGCAGTGGTTAGTTATATGTATTTTTTCACATAATTAAAAAAATCAGTTGTAATAATTTCAAACAGAAGAATCAAAGATTTTACACATTATGGGATAGGATTTGAGTCAACATACATTATTATCATCTTCACCACAGTTGTATATCCTTTGTTTGTGTAACAGCTGCATTGTTTTTTCCATCGTTCCACCCAGTGCCCAGTCAGGTTCAAAGGGTCCGATCTGAGCGCCGGCACCGTGAGACTCCGCAGTCTTCAGAGCCTCTTGGTCTTCTGGTGATGGAGACATGGACTTCTACTTAGTGTCTCTGTTTCAGGAGACACATGTCAAGGACACCAAACAAGTCCCTAAACACATCACACAGACAGAATTTCACAACCTAGAACCTGGTCAATTTTATTCAGTTACTGTGCAGTCCGTCAGTGGAACTCAGACGAACAACAGCACAACTAGTGGAAGAACTGGTGAGAAACACACATTTTAATGGTGGTTTACATTTCAGGACAAGAACTTCTAGTGAAAAGACAATTCTTTATGAATTTGATTCATCATTGATTCATTTATTGTCAAGTGCTTGAAACAGGAACTACAACCTTAAAGCGTGTGTTCGTGTGTTTCAGACCCCTCCACAGTCACCGAGCCTGCGGGCAGATAATGAACTGAGCACACACAGTCTGTTGGTGAGCTGGACGGCAGCTGGTGGGTATTTATGATGGATACAGTCTCCAGTTACTAGATGACAGTGACAGAGTGATTGCCAATGCCTCTGTGCTCAACGCTAACAACAGCTACCTGTTTAAGAATTTAACGCCAGGAAGGTGGTACAAAGCAGCACGTTCAGACAATAAGTGGCACTGCCAAAAGCAAGGAAGTCACCACTAAGGGACAAACACGTAAGGCACTTTTTGTGTGTTTAAAGTAACATAAAATTAAAATGTACTTAATTTTTATTTGCTTTAGTAGTAGTAATATTTAAACTCTGAAGTATGCAAATGAAAAATTAAATAGTATTATGAAAGGTATACTGCAAATTAAAAGGTTGAATAGATGAAACACTTATTATCTGTAGTAAAAAGGATGATTTGTGATCAACATAATTGAAAACATGCTGAAATATATATATATATAAAAAAGTGCATTTTTAATTTTGTGATATTAGTACTAAGTTTAGAGAATGTACCACTTGCTTGTGAAAACAGTGCATAAGCTATTTAAAACCTGGTTCCTATTGTGCATATTTTACCACTGCACATGTTTTTTTATCCATAATAAGTTTTTGTTGCACTGTAAGATTACATTTTCACATTACAAAGACATAGCATAACTTGCACCAAGTTAATTTAACAGATAAAACCAAACACTAGCATTTGAAGCACCGATAATAAAATTGTTAGGGCCAGATTTACTAACAGCTTGTGCCAGATCTTTTGGTGTTAAAAAAATTAAATAAATGTCAGGATTTACTAAAGACACTCAGTGGAAAAATAGCGCTAAAAAGTCGTGGACAGAGTTATTTTTGGGCTGGCCTTATTGCAAATGCATCTGTCCGAAGTTAAGACTTTCAGATGCACAATTTGTGGAGGAGAGTATTTAAATGAGCCACACAAGGTGATTTACTAAGGTTTGCGCTAGTCAACTTGCTTGAATTTGTTTGTAATTTGTTACATGATAGCAACCGTAATCTAAATGTAACAAAATAAAAAACGAGCTTGCACAATTGATAAATTGAATAATAATCAAATACACACATACATATGAATACAAACAAACACAGAAAAAAGAGATTCCAAGTCTTTATCGATCAGTGATGACAAGACCTGTTCTCCAAATCTCTTCAGGTCCAGCAGCAGTGACCGGGCTACACATTTGTTCCAACACAAGCAGCGAGCTTTCATTCTGCTGGGTGTAGCAGAGGGCCGAGTGGGACGGGATATGATCTCTGATTGTACAATCCTGGACAAGACCCTACAGTCTCACGTGAAACTGGGAAAAGATGCTCTGAACTGGTCCTTCACACACCTGTTGCCAGGAATGCTGTATGAGCGATGACGATCTTCAGCAGCAGAGTGGGAAGCTGAGCAGTCAGTCATCTATATGGGCACGTACAGGTGAATATTGAAGCTCTTCTCAATATTAATGAATTCAGGAATGTTTCCTAGTTAAAATGCTTCACAGCATTTCCCTGCTCTCCCCAAAAGCACTCTGTCATTCTTAATAGGTTTTATAAACTTTATTAAGAATCAATACTTGGCCCATGGATTTTTGTGTGACATTTCTACCTTCAAGTTTAGCACTTCAGACAGTAGTTATAATGCAAAAGAATAAAAAAACTAAAACCGTTGCTAAATGTGTGCTAAATATGTATAAAAATGTTAGGGTTACCACATGCATGTGACATTGATGCTTATGGGAATGCCACTGCAGGAACCCGTGTCTGAATATGCGTCTGAACGTGCCAATCTGATTGGCCAAATGCATGGTATGTCAAGTCAAGTCAAGTCACCTTCATTTATTTATATAACACTTTTTACAATACATATTGTATCAAAAGCAGCTTCACAGTGATAACATGAAAATAATACAACACAGATAAATAATATTGTTGAGATATTAAATGTCCCCAACTAGCATAGCCAAAAGCCAAGGCAGGCAGTGGCAAGGGACAACTCCATCACGTGACAGAATGGAGTAAGCCTTGGGAGAAACGGCAGTCTAGGCCAGGGAAGAACTGGCCAATGAAAGAACAGTGCTGATTCGGTAGCATCACAGGACAAATTGGATGGAAACATTAGCCCATTTGTCCCATTTCCATCTCTTTCGAAGTCGGAGTAATCACGCCGGTATGGAGATGAGTTGTTGAGGATCAGTGCCGATGTGCTGTTGTGTCGATGAGGCTGTCACTTAAGGATGAGTTGGGATGGATCCAGGCGCAGGTCCACCATAGAGGGTCCCTCGGGATAAAACAGAGAAACTAATATTAGCGTAGATGCCATCCTTCTTCCGATGTACCAAGTACATCAGGATTTACGGGACGTGTTCCCGGTTCCGGCTGATCTAAACTATGCAGCCTAATTTTTAATTAAGGAAGTCTATAGTGTGTTATGTGTATGCTAGGCCAAAGAGATGAGTTTTCAGTCTAGCTTTAAACTGACAGAGTGTGTCTGCTTCCCGGACAATGTAAGGAAGAATGTTCCAGAGTTTTGTTGCTAAACAGGGCTGGACTGGCCATCGGCAATTCGGGCATTTGCCCCGATGGGCCGGCGTGCTTTGTGGGCCGGTGAGCCGATACATCTCAAACTTTATTTTTATTTATTCATTTTTTTTAACGGCCCATCCAACTCGTGTCAGCGGCTCATTGCGTTTTGTTTAGCGGCCGCGGCGCTGGGATCTTTGTGCCGTTGAAATGCATGGGACAAAAAAGTCAGAGTGGGCTGAGCTGGAGTGAGCGTGCAGTGTTAGTGAGTATCTGTCAAAATAGTCAGGAGCGAAGGAGAAGAAACACAGGGAATGTGCAGAGAAATGGTGTGAAAAAAAGAAAGAGCCTTCAGTGTCTGATGAGGAGTGAGGGGATCACGAAGAGCATTAGTGAGTGTAGAGAACTGTGGTAAGCAGAACTAGGCTACTTTCAGAACACAGGGCAGGCTGTGAGAAGAAACCCATTACTCAGTTACCGCATTATTTTCACGTCTGCATATTTGACAGTTACGCATTTTACTAGAATTATAATGAGAGTATAAGACCCGTTTGTAAACCATGTTTTCTGCCAAAATAAAAGCTGAATGCCGTTTCCATCAAAATAAAAGATAATGAGTTTATATCTCTTTCAAGTTAAGAAATTAGTTCTAAGCTAATTATGAAAGTAGCTTTTAATTTTTCAGTGCATGCGTTTTTAAAATATATGGCTATAACTGTCACTGCATATTTAAGGAGACTTGTTGGTATACATATACACACTCATACACAGTTCAGTTGTGTTTATGTTCATATGTAGTGCTGCCAGCTTGGCCACAAATGCCCGGGCTGATTTTTTGTCCCAGTCCAGTCTTGGTGCTAAAGAGGAAAAGGGATCTACTGTTAACAGTCGATTTTGATATTCTAGGTATTTATCGACTGCTGGTAATCCGATTCACAATAGACGTGAAGGACTAGAATGTGTTAAGAGCTCGCTCAAGTACTGCGACCTAAATCATTTAGTGCTTTATAAGTAATCAGCAATATTTTAAAATTCATATGATGTTTAATAGGCAGCCAATGCAGAGATGAAAGAACTGGGCTAATATGGTCTATACAGTACTTTCTGGTTCTGGTAAGAACTCGAGCTGCTGCATTTTGAACTAGCTGTAGTTTGTTTATTGAGCGTGACAGGCAACCACCCAGTAGAGCATTATGAACTAATTGTTCCGCATTTGACAATGAGAGCATATGGCGTAAATTTAGATATATTTTTAAGATGTAAAAATGTGGTTTTACAGATACTAGACATATGACTTTCAAATGAGAGATTGGTATAAGAGCACACCCAGGTTCCTAACCAATGACGAGAACAGAGCAGCCATCAAGTATTAAACAGTATTCTAGGCTGTTACGTGTGGAAGTTTTTTGTCCAATAATTAGAATCTCTGTTTTTTTTCAGAATTTAGTTGTAGGAAATGACTTGTCATCCAATTTTTTACATCAGCTATGCATTCCGTTAATTTTGTGAATTGATAAGTTTCGTTGATAAATTGATAAATATACAGCTGAGTATCATCAGCATAACAGTAAAAGCTAATTTCATGTTTCCTAATGATATCTCCCATTCCAAAATCCGAAATACCTCTAGTTTAGTTTTCTTCAAGCTATGCTTTTTCTACATTTTCTCCATATCATGAAACAACAGTGCATAACTGTTGTAGGAAAAATCTTGTCAAACATCATCACTGCGTAAGAGACACTCAGAGTCAAATTAATAAAGAAAGAGAAGTATTTATTCTGCAAGAATAAGCCCAGTCGCCAACACAGCAGTTACCCAGTGGAGTGAGTGT
>JAQIUQ010000889.1:1025000-1101135 GCA_030378365.1 Hybognathus amarus | reverse complement strand
GTGTTCTTCGTTCAGTTACGTATTGCTATGAAGTCAAGTTGAGGTGGCAGCCCAGAACACAATTTACTTACAAACAAAAACAAGAACGTGGCAATGCCTGAAGCTGTGACCAAAAAACAGAGACTAGGCATGGAACAAACAATATCTCGACAAGGACATGGGGCAGACATGAGGGCTTAAATGCATACGGTACGGACGTACAGGAACAAGGGGCACCTGTGAACATTTAAACAATAACGAACATGACACAATCAAGACAAGGGAACACAAGGCAGGATCACATGACTTGGACAAGGGGATCACATGACAGACCAGAACAAGAAACAAACACCCAAAATTTTATGAGGGTTGCCTTAATGAGCAATTGCTGTACTTATTACAGTAAATATAGTAAAAATATATTTAAAAAGTGTTAATTTAGTTATTTATGAGTTACAGTACCGTTCAAGATTTTATTCATGTTTTTAAAGTCATTTAAGGCTGCATTTATTTATCAAAAATACAGTAATATTATGAAATATTATTCTTGATTGAAAATTTCATTTCAAAATTTTTTTTGAATATATTTTAAAATGTAATTTATTCGTGTGATGTTCAAGCTGAATTTTCTCCATCATTACCACAGTTTCTGGAGTCACGCGATCCTTCAGAAATCATTCTAATATGCTGATTCTGATGCTCAAAATAATTTTTAATAATATCGACGTTTTTAAAACAGTTGTGCTGAGCATAAAAAATTTTAAATAATGGAAAGCCGTCACACAATTTTCTTAGGATTCTTTTATGAATACTATAGGGAAGTTCAAAAGAACAGCATTTATTTGAAATAGAAATATTTTGCAACAGTATAAATATCTTTACTGTCAATTTTGATCAATTTAATGCAGTCCTTACTAAATGAAAGTATTATTATTTTATTGATTTTTTTGCTAAATCTCTGACCTCAAACTATTAAATGTTAGTGTACTTTATGTATAGTTTTATTAGGACTATTGCTTCAACTGAAGCCGACTGAAGTCCCAAATGTTTCATTGCTTCAACAAAATAATTTCTGACTGCAATGTGGCCCATGCCTCTCTAGATTTTACCCTTAATGCTACTTGTACTTTATTGGCTCAGTATAGCTCATTTAAGACCATTTGGCTTACCGGTGTATGTTTGCTTGAGAACTCTAGAAGTTCCTCATCGCCTGAACTGCTAGTTTTTGCAGTCAATCTATCTCTTTATCCTCAGTGCAGTGAAATCCCACAGTGCTCAGATCGTCTGTCCCCTCGGGTCCTCGGTTGCCCAATCTAAGTGACTATCTCTGCCCTCCAATGTGAAAGTAGAGGCTGTGCGTCGAGCCATTCAATGCTGATTGCATCGAGCTGTGGACAGCTGACTTGGCAGCCAGGCACTTGCACACACTGTTTGACTTTCTTTGTCATTGGCCAGCCTGTGAAATAGTTTTTGTTTAATTGGTAGGGCCGTTGGACAGCTCATCCATCACAGATGTTAATCACATCAACATGCACACCTCCCGAGAAGCTGCTACGCTCCTCCGTTTCCACGGTGACGAGCACCTAATAAATCTAAATATGGTAATCTACTCTAATTTCACCCAGATCCACCCTCCACTGTAAATGCAGCTCTACGTCGTGCAAGACCGCTGAAGATAGGCCCGCTAATATGGAAATTGAGTACCCGAGCACACACCATTAAAGTCCGTAACCAAATTGTCTTGACACCTCATGCTGCAGATGTGTGGAGGGAGAGTTATACGTAAATTAAATCTCAAATTGCACAACTGTTATCCGATTATGAAGTGACGAAAGTCAGTTGTTGCTTTCGTCAGGTTCTTGGTTTGTGTCTGCGGTGGCACTGTGTTGTAAAGCGCCACAAAACGAATGACGAGAGCTTCCGCAGCTTGCATTAATTCACTGTCATTATGATATGATTTCGCATTGTGATAATCTTTTCATAGCTGCTAAAATTAATTCTTCTTTTTTTCTGCCTGTGGAGTCTTATGGGATTAGTGAAGTACAAGTGGAGTCTTGAAGACAACCTTGATTAGAGTAGAGGATATTTTTACCCTAGCCATCAGATTTAAAGGGGACCTATGCCCGTTTTTTATTTCAGGTGTCCCCAGAATGTGTCTGTGAAGTTTGAGCTCAAAATACCCAACAGATCATTTATTATACCATGTTGCAAATGCCCATTTTTAAGTGGAAGGAAAAACATTCTGTTTTCGTGCATGTATCTTTAAATGCAAATGAGCTGCTGCTCCCCGCCCCCTTATCCAAAGAGGCTGTAGCCTGTATAGACAAGTTTCCCGGGCACTTCCGCCTTTACTTCCTGATTCTGCCAAGAACTTCCGACACAGGCTGAGTAGTAGTGTAAACATGGCTTTGGAATGGCAACATTCGACTGAAAATATTGTTAAAAATGGTGTTTTGACCATTCCGCATCCAAGTAAGGTAACATCATGGGCATGTCGATATGGTCTGTATCGCCGGACCTGGACGTTCCTGTAGCCATGCAGCCGCCGTGCTTTGGAAGGTACTTTAGCCTATCTTATGCTTGTATTAAGATGTTTGTATGTATCCTTGTGCTAATCTATAACACAACACGAAGAGTAATAAAAATAAAAAGTAATCCACTCTAGCCTGACTGCACTAAAAGCATGCTTTAACCCTTCAAAGTCGACTGACGCTCTAGAAGCGCGCACCCCTGACATATCTATTAATAGCTTCGAAATGGATAAAGGTATTAACTTACTTTTTTTCTATGGAAAAGCTGACATTCGTCTGCGTAATAATGAGTAGACTGTGTTGACTTCCGCAAATGATAGAGATCCACATTGGCGCCTTGTAGATGGTTGATGCTGGTCAACATTCAGCAATCGCCACGAGTTGTTACAACCGCGAACAGCACAATATGTCCCGGAGCCGTGTCGGCGTGTAACACCATCAATAGTTTACTTTTTCTGCACGCTAACCAAAGACAGTAAAAGACGCTGAACCGGAAGTCGTTGGCAGAGCGAAAGGCTAATGGTGGCCCGCCTATTTCACTCAGGAAACTTGTCTATAGCTTGAGCCTCGGATACTCTAACAAAAACTAAAACATCTGTTTGTTTTTTGATTATCATTTCTATTGCGGTCATGCTCATGTGATATTGCAGCTCTTCATCATCATGAAAGTTTGTTGTCTGCATGAGTTTTAAAGCCATATTAGCCTAAAAACTGCTAACACACGTTTATGTTCAAACTCCATGTAAAAGTTAATTTTGCATAATAGGTCCCCTTTAAATTACTTTTAATGTAAAGAATGCTTTCATAGACTTCATTTTCAAGGAGTAGTCCATCTAAAAGAAAATTAATTATTTTAATAAAAAGAAATATAATTTTTTAATCGCTCTTATATTGTTCGAAACACATATGACTTTCTTTCTGATAGAAGAACACAAGGAGAGGTATTGAAGAACTGTACACTTTTCCATTAAATTACAGTGAATGGAGCTTTCAAGCTTTCAAGCGAAAAAAAGGGCATTTTCTGAAGTCATATTATAGCTTTGTGGGAAGATAACAGACCAAAATGATGGTTGTTATTCACCTCCAGTGGGCTGTTAGCTGACTGGATCATTGAGTAAGCAAGTTGTAAACTGGATCAAATCATGAATGAATCATTCAGATAACAGATTCATCGGAAATATCAGAGTCTAAAGAACAGTGTGTTGAATATCCTAATCTTTCTCATAAACTCAAGGAGAATTAGTGTGGCAAGCAGGGCATGGCCGAGAGTGGCGGGAACAGTGCGAGGCCGGTGGCGTGAATGTTGAAGTTTTTCAAGTTGAGACTTGTAATATTTAAAAGATGATTTAAGATTTAAATGACATTTAAATAATTAATAATAATAATTTATTACATTTATATAGCGTTTTTCTCTGCACTCAATACGCTTTACATAGGAGGGGGGATCTCCTCAACCACCACCAATGTGCAGCATCCACCTGGATGATATGACGGCAACCGCACCAGAATGCCTATCACACACCATCCCCATATACTAGTGATGTACCGAGACCACTTTTACGTGGTCTCGGTCTTGTCACGGTCTTGATAGTCTTTGGTCTTGGTCTTGTCTTGGTCTCAGACCTCTCGGCTCTTGTCTAGGTCTCGCTGTCTCAGACCGACATAGTGGTCGGGGGATTTAGCAATACAATACTACAATATCCACAACGATTTCCGCAACAGATTGAGGCGCCGTCTGAGTGAAGACACGGTGTGTGCGAGCCACACGAGAAAATCCTGATCGCTGTGGCAACGAGCACTTTGATCACTTGATTTAAAAGACATATCATGTACAATTATTGATGTATTCGTATTTAGTAAAACACATATCAGTGACATGATAGGTTTTAACTTCATTCAGGAGATTTTTGGTAACTGCACAACTGACAGATGTCTTGAAAACGGTGTGTGTGTGTGTGTGTGTGTGTGTGTGTGTGTGTGTGTGTGTGTGTGTGTGTGTGTGTGTGTGTGTGTGTGTGTGTGTGTGTGTGTGTGTGTGTGTGTGTGTGTGTGTGTGTGTGTGTGTGTGTGTGTGTGTGTGTGTAACCATAGCGACAAAACAACCAACTTTCGGTTCCTGCACTTAAGCTTATAATTTAGTTTTTAAAAATATTTATGTATTTAAAAGTTGCAACAACACTAGTCTGTTTTTTGGCCTCAGTCTTGGTCTCGACTTGGCCTCGAGTCTTGGTCTCAAACTTGGTCTCGAGTACCCTCTGGTCTTGGTAGTGTCTTGGTCTCGGTTTAGGTGGTCTTGACAACAAGTCTACCATATACACACACACATATATATATATGCATGATTAGGAGGCCACTGTAAAAAGACCGGATCATTGATGTGTAAAGTGAAGTGTAAAGTGCTTTTATAGACTTCATTTTAAAAGTGTAGTTCACCTAAAAAACTATTTCATTATTTACTCGCTCTCATGCTGTTCTAAACCTCTATGACTTTCTTTTCTTTTGTAGAAGACATAATTGAGAGTTACTAAACCTTACTGTTCACTCATTTCCATGCAATCACTGTGAATTGGGTTTAAGGGTTTGTTCACCCAAAAATGAAAATTATGTAGTTAATGACTCAACCTCATGTCATTCCAAGCCTGTAAGACCTCCGTTCATCTTTAGAACACAGTTTAAAATATTTTAGATTTAGTCCGAGAGCTTTCTGTCCCTCCATTGAAAATGTATGTAAGGTATACTGTCCTAGTCCAGAAAGGAAATTAAGAAATCATCAAAGTAGTCCATGTGACACCAGTGGGCTATTAGAATGTTTCGAAGCGGCCGAGTGGAGGGAAATGGCAAATAAACTTGTTGTCAGTTTTCTTCACACAAAGTTAGCAAATGATTTCAGAAAATGGTGCTAATGGTGCTTTTGTGTCTTTTTTAAGGTTTGAAATATTTAAAGGCTTGGTTTACCCAAAAATGAAAATTATGTAATTAATGACTCACCCCATATTGTTCCAAGTCCTTAAGGCCAACCGGATCATTGATTTGGGACCTGGATTAAATCAAAAGAACAGATCAAGAATCAAGAATGGGCAGATTTGAAGAATTTCAGTAAATAAGGACCTTAAATTCAGTCTGTTCCTTACACAAAGCTGTCATTATCGCTGTGGATATACATGAATCATATTGACCAGTTTTATGAAACATTTATGTACGTATGTACTCTTTAAAGCTCATTATTAAAGCCTAACTCCCTTTTAATAGTAAGTCCATGAATCAGTACATCATCCAAAATGTCTCCACAGAAGAAAGAATGTCATACAGGTTTAGAACAACATAAGGGTGAGTAATAATGACAAGTAATGTTTAAAGTTAAATATTGACAGAATGTTTGAATGAACTATTCCTTTAAGTCATTGTCCTTTTACATGATGTCTGTGAGTTTAAGATTGATACAGAATCTCTCAGCCGTCTTTAACGAGACATGCCTTAGTCCCTGCTGAGGACTGGAAATAGCACCATGTTTTGTGTGGAAAGGCTCAGAAGAACAGGATTGGGTCCTGGGGAGGTGTTATGGAACCGGAGGGACTCGCATGACTAATGCCGATGAGAGAGATGTCACAGCAGGCCCGTTCACACTTCTATTTTAGCGCCATTTTTCAGCCTATTTTTGGTTTTTGTTGTCTCACAGCTGGCTACACATGTGCACCTGCACACACAATGCACTTCAGCAGTGAAGAGGTGACAGGCCAAGATATACTCCTTTTCAAAGCTGCCTTCTCTCTTGGTTTATTCCTTTTCTCCCTTTCTCTTCACTTTAAGCAAACACATTGATGAATGGTTGACGATGGTTTGGAACCGAGAAGACACGTGAACTCCTTCTCCTGTAGTCTGACACGCACTGAAACTATAACAAGGAATACGCGTTTGTGTGTTTAATAAAGGCTGGCATGCTGAATTTTCAGTGCACATCGCATAGTGATGAGAGGAATTAGAAGTCATTAAAAAAACCTTTAAACTCAGTGAGGGGCTTTTAACATGCAGCCATTAGTTTGCATAGTACGACGACACAGCTCGGTAAACAAGGATATCTTACATCAACTGTGTGGGTTGGTTATCTCTTCTACAGGCGGCACTCAACAATCCCTCTGGGTACAGTAACAGCACAAAACCTTGGTAAAATAGATGTCTACATGAATCCATCTCCAGTTGCACACAATTCAGCTGTAAATATGCCAAGCTCTAAATCGTTCAATAATAGCTATTTACAAACTGTCGCAAAAGCTGCTTGCTGTTCGTTTGATGATATGCACCAATAGAACATAGTTTCCGTTTGAAAGAGGTATATAGACCCAAATTTGTGTGTGCATATGACCAAAAGCTTAAAGGCACTCTATGTAACTTTTGTTTAAAATTAACTCAATTTTAATTAGTCAAAACATCACTCCTTTTTCCAAAAACGTACTCGGTTACTAACGTAATCTTAGTTCTCTCTAGAAGAGGTAACAAGTACTGTTTAATATCTTACGCTGGGGAAAACTTTTTTTCCACAAGATATTGAAGCCAAAAATTTTCTTATTTTTCAAAATTTCAAAAATCCTTAATTTTGAATTAATGTAAAGCCCAAAACACAACAAGCCGACGCCTGTACTTTTCCGCTCTCGTCAGGGTAAAAAAACACTGAGAGAACTACAGGCGACTGTCAGCTATAATGTGCGTTCTGCGCCTGCGTGTAATGAGCCAACAGCCTTCTATCTTCACCGTTTTGACTTCTTTGCTTGCTGTTTTGCTTTTATTCTCGTGCACTGACTCTTTCACTAAGCTGAACAGCCAATCAGAGTTATCTCTTTCCCCGACGGCTAGGCTTGCCCACTGTAGTCGGTGTTACCGAGTGTTCAGTCGCAACACGGTTTCATGACATGCCCACCACGGCACCAAAGTTTAAAGCCTTAAAAATATTGAACGCAATTACGCAGTAGTCGTTAAATCCTGCCTATTAACACACACACGACCCACAGAAAAGACGCGCGTCGGTATCGAGTTCTCTTTCGGGCTTGAACAAACCATAACACACAAATTATGCCAAAATGTCCATAAGAGCAGTCTTAAACGAACGTAGAGATTGTGAGAAAATGGGATGCGTGTCAGATCGCGTCTCTGTCCGCAACGGCTGTCCGAATTCGCTCACTCGTTTTTACTTACTCCTTCTCATTCACTCCTTCAAGTGAACAGCATTAGTGGACTAATGTAGGGAATAGTACAACTCACCGTCACAACACTACCGACGGCCCAACATCGATTCAACATGTCGAATTCTGTGAAACAAAGCCGACGAGGACTATTTTCAGCGAACACACCGAGGGAACTTAGTCGGCCGACGCACAAAAACTGCCCCACGGCCGACCGTCGGCTTGTGTTCCGGGCTTAAAACGCATTGTGGCAACATGCAGACATAGGTAAGATGGCTGTCCTGTGGCAACTGCAGTAGCCTATCGGAGAGAGGCCATGGTGACGTCAGATCTAATGGCACCCACTACGTCACCTCCCGCCTAACAGGCATGGCCTGGGCCTATAAATATAGCTTGATGGGCTGATATAATCTCTTTCTCCAAAGGCAAACCTGAGGAACCTCCTTTGTCGTTATACGACCTAGATGTTGAAATTTGCATCCTTGAGGTATTTGAGATATGATAGCTTTCAGTGTCAACATCTTGAATTTACCTTTATAAAGGGAAAAAAGATTAGCCGCGGACATCTAGTATGGGGTCGCAGGCATACCCTTCTTTGGGACTAGAAAATAACGGCTGTAGAAGCCTTGATCAATTTCTCCCAATGGAACCTCATCTATTACCCTTTTGAGTTGAAGGGACAAAATCTCCTGCTGTAGTACTCTGTTGTGATCCGAATTTTCGGCTCAGAAAAACAAAAAAAGAAAGTGAAGGGCATGAAATGGCCGCTTTGTGAAGGCAGAAAAGTCTAAGGTGCAGATGGCATACGTACGTATATAATGTTATGATGTAAGAGCGTCGGGCGGCGTCTGCACCATCAGCCAATGAATTGCCGTGATTCTAAAAGGGCTTCAGACAATTGGCACAACCAGAGGGCGTTCCCACTGCGTCTTAAAGCTAAGCAGCGTTGAGTGAACCTATGAAAGAGAACAGAATATGGTGAAATATTAATACAATTTAAAATAACCGTTTTCTGTTTTAAAATGTCACATGATCCTTCAGAAACTATTCTAATATGCTTATAGGCTGCTCAGAACATAGGCTTCATTGTGTATGACTCGGAGTCCTGCATATGATTGATTATGTGACAAACAGAGAATCTTTGAAATGCGTAGCTGTGAGCATGTGTCAAACTGGATGCCCCTGTATGAGCCCCTGTGTGGAGGAATGACTCAATGACACAAATCTCTTTTGTGTTTCCTAAAGTCCCCCTGTGGTGAAAATCAAGCTTTTAATGTTGTTTACAGTGTTGGGAAAATTTACTTTCTACATGAACTAGTTCAAAGTTCAGTTCACACATTTTAAAATGAACTAGTTCAGTTCATAGTTCATACTTCAAAAAATTAACTAGTTCATTCATAGTTCTTTTTTCCATATGTTCAGCGTTTTTTTTTGTTTTTTTTTTTTTTTTCGCCACAGCCCATATACAACCACAGACAACAATTATTTTATTAACGGGCAAAGTTTGCACAGAAATATACGATTTTGTCCCATCCTAACCAACCTTGTCATAAAATCCGTTTAAATGATCATATGACGCCTCCTCGCTCGCTGCCTTGTCGACGGCAGTTAATTTCGGTTAATTTGAATTCTGCTACTGTATACTTTTTTTCATCCTCAATTCAAATTTATTTCAAATTCAGCCACTGAATTAAAATTTAAAGGCAGTCTCAACTCCGTTCTGAACAGAGCACTACACTGCGATGTTAATACATTGCAAAAAAAAATAATTCCCAACTCATATTTTGTTTCTTTTTTGCATGGCCTTTTGAGTTTTACTTGCTTCTCAAAAGTTTTTTATTGTCAATTCATTGGACACATCATGTAATTTAAGTTTAGTTTTT
This sequence comes from Hybognathus amarus, assembly GCA_030378365.1. Classification (NCBI taxonomy): domain Eukaryota; kingdom Metazoa; phylum Chordata; class Actinopteri; order Cypriniformes; family Leuciscidae; genus Hybognathus; species Hybognathus amarus. Next base: position 1,091,568 of record JAQIUQ010000889.1, on the reverse strand, counting down.
TATAAATCTATTTTTATATTATTATTACAGTGAACAAGTATTAAAAATGAATCCTTATCCACATTAGATATTCTGTGCAAATTAATAAATGATAAAGTGATCCCTAGAGGTGCATAACTGTGAAAAGGATATTTTAAGAGATCATTATGGCGTTCTGTACAAACAGGCTACTCTCAAACATTTGAAGGGCTGTGTGCACTTTAAACATTGCATTTCCTTGTTTAATTTGTGTTTGTATACATTTATACTTAGTATTTTAAACTCAATTGGCCCTCTGTCCTGTGTTTGTTGTTAGCTGTGTGGATCGTCAGCGCCTCCTCTTCCACAGCTGATCAATTGCAGAAGCTCTCTGCGCCCATAGATAAATGTGTGGTCTGAGCTCACTACCACGGCATGACCGCCAAGCATCTGATCCAGCCAGGTCTGGCTACTCCACAGGGGTGCTCGTCCTCTGCCCACCATTAGACCGCTTAACCAATTTTGGGCATCTCTTTCCCACACACTCACTCAGTAGCCCACCCAGGCCCACTGCACCATCAGCAGACTATTGAGCAGAGAACTGGCGAATCGTGATCCATGTGAATGCAGCTGCACACTATGGGCGTTAGTGTGTGCGTGAGAGCAAAAGTGAGTTTGTGATTTTTGTGGCCATGATAAAACTCCTGTCCGATGGGCTAATCCTGCATGAATCAATGCGCTTTTATTGGTGGCTATTTTTAATAGGCTCTTACAATAGAAAAGAAATCAAATGTGTCATGGATGATCAAGAGAGACACTAGAAGCAGCTCGGAGCAATTATAGCCTGCGCTTTTATGCCCGGCAGGATCAATGTGCGTCTGAGTGTTTCAGGAGCTGTTTGCTAATACTCACTTAAAGTCCGTCTCTGGCACAAACAAACTGTCTGCTACTTAAACTCTGCTACATTTCCATAAACTGAGATTGATCGTATGTTATCATCGTGGGATGCTGTAGCGATATTGTGTAATTATGAGTGTTTGTGATAGTTTATGATGAAGACATTGAGAAAGTGGTCTCTTGTATCTAGAGTTTTATTATGAGCATAAAGTCTGCTGGTGATTCTGGTCGTAATAAAAATCTCGACCGTAATATATACGATTATCTGTAAAAGATAAGTGTGCATCCATAGTTTATTTTGTTTTTACGAATTGCTTAAGGACGTTTAAGACCGTTTTTTTTTTCTAAAATGAGCTATATTGTAAACATATCAGAGCAAAACTCAAATAATTGTGCTGGAAGTGTACAGAAATGTTGAACGTGTGTTAGTCTAAAAGTAGTAAATTTGCTTCTGTATTTTCTTCAGGATTTATGAATATTTATTAAAGCTGCAGTCCGTAGCTATTTTTAGTTAAAAATGATCCAACAAACATATTTGAAGACAATATGACCAGCCAGCTGCTTGCCGTAGCTCGATTCAGAACGGTAAGCTTGTATAGCTAATAATATTTAAATTCCAGTGGTACTGGTGGATTTCCGCGGAGGAGATTCGAGCAAGTCTTTTACGTCATTACGTCACATCTGTACACATAAAGAAGGAGTCTGAGCTAGTAGGCTATATTGCATGTGAGGATGTTGGAGGTGGAGAGTTTATAGCCTTTTCTCACTTGATATAAATAAACTTATCTTACTTGGATGGCGGATCCAGAAAGATTCACACGACAATCACAAGTGACGTGATTCACCAGCTGTAAATTGCAAAAGACTTCGTTCGAGACTTCGGAGTAGCTACAGAAAAAAAAAGAGACTGAAACCGGACCCATGCGAAAACAAGGATAGGCTACATATCTGGAGGACATTACATGTAGTCACAGCAATACGTAACTGAGCTCTAGTATACAAGAGCTCAGTTACGTATTGCTGTGACTACATGTAATGTCCTCCAGATATGTAGCCTATCCTTGTTTTCGCATGGGTCCGGTTTCAGTCTCTTTTTTTTTCTGTAGCTACTCCGAAGTCTCGAACGAAGTCTTTTGCAATTTACAGCTGGTGAATCACGTCACTTGTGATTGTCGTGTGAATCTTTCTGGATCCGCCATCCAAGTAAGATAAGTTTATTTATATCAAGTGAGAAAAGGCTATAAACTCTCCACCTCCAACATCCTCACATGCAATATAGCCTACTAGCTCAGACTCCTTCTTTATGTGTACAGATGTGACGTAATGACGTAAAAGACTTGCTCGAATCTTCCCGCGGAAATCCACCAGTACCACTGGAATTTAAATATTATTAGCTATACAAGCTTACCGTTCTGAATCGAGCTACGGCAAGCAGCTGGCTGGTCATATTGTCTTCAAATATGTTTGTTGGATCATTTTTAACTAAAAATAGCTACGGACTGCAGCTTTAATAAATATTCATAAATCCTGAAGAAAATACAGAAGCAAATTTACTACTTTTAGACTAACACACGTTCAACATTTCTGTACACTTCCAGCACAATTATTTGAGTTTTGCTCTGATATGTTTACAATATAGCTCATTTTAGAAAAAAAAAACGGTCTTAAACGTCCTTAAGCAATTCGTAAAAACAAAATAAACTATGGATGCACACTTATCTTTTACAGATAATCGTATATATTACGGTCGAGATTTTTATTACGACCAGAATCACCAGCAGACTTTATGCTCATAATAAAACTCTAGATACAAGAGACCACTTTCTCAATGTCTTCATCATAAACTATCACAAACACTCATAATTACACAATATCGCTACAGCATCCCACGATGATAACATACGATCAATCTCAGTTTATGGAAATGTAGCAGAGTTTAAGTAGCAGACAGTTTGTTTGTGCCAGAGACGGACTTTAAGTGAGTATTAGCAAACAGCTCCTGAAACACTCAGACGCACATTGATCCTGCCGGGCATAAAAGCGCAGGCTATAATTGCTCCGAGCTGCTTCTAGTGTCTCTCTTGATCATCCATGACACATTTGATTTCTTTTCTATTGTAAGAGCCTATTAAAAATAGCCACCAATAAAAGCGCATTGATTCATGCAGGATTAGCCCATCGGACAGGAGTTTTATCATGGCCACAAAAATCACAAACTCACTTTTGCTCTCACGCACACACTAACGCCCATAGTGTGCAGCTGCATTCACATGGATCACGATTCGCCAGTTCTCTGCTCAATAGTCTGCTGATGGTGCAGTGGGCCTGGGTGGGCTACTGAGTGAGTGTGTGGGAAAGAGATGCCCAAAATTGGTTAAGCGGTCTAATGGTGGGCAGAGGACGAGCACCCCTGTGGAGTAGCCAGACCTGGCTGGATCAGATGCTTGGCGGTCATGCCGTGGTAGTGAGCTCAGACCACACATTTATCTATGGGCGCAGAGAGCTTCTGCAATTGATCAGCTGTGGAAGAGGAGGCGCTGACGATCCACACAGCTAACAACAAACACAGGACAGAGGGCCAATTGAGTTTAAAATACTAAGTATAAATGTATACAAACACAAATTAAACAAGGAAATGCAATGTTTAAAGTGCACACAGCCCTTCAAATGTTTGAGAGTAGCCTGTTTGTACAGAACGCCATAATGATCTCTTAAAATATCCTTTTCACAGTTATGCACCTCTAGGGATCACTTTATCATTTATTAATTTGCACAGAATATCTAATGTGGATAAGGATTCATTTTTAATACTTGTTCACTGTAATAATAATATAAAAATAGATTTATAAAAAACTAAACTTAAATTACATGATGTGTCCAATGAATTGACAATAAAAAACTTTTGAGAAGCAAGTAAAACTCAAAAGGCCATGCAAAAAAGAAACAAAATATGAGTTGGGAATTATTTTTTTTTGCAATGTATTAACATCGCAGTGTAGTGCTCTGTTCAGAACGGAGTTGAGACTGCCTTTAAATTTTAATTCAGTGGCTGAATTTGAAATAAATTTGAATTGAGGATGAAAAAAAGTATACAGTAGCAGAATTCAAATTAACCGAAATTAACTGCCGTCGACAAGGCAGCGAGCGAGGAGGCGTCATATGATCATTTAAACGGATTTTATGACAAGGTTGGTTAGGATGGGACAAAATCGTATATTTCTGTGCAAACTTTGCCCGTTAATAAAATAATTGTTGTCTGTGGTTGTATATGGGCTGTGGCGAAAAAAAAAAAAAAAACAAAAAAAAACGCTGAACATATGGAAAAAAGAACTATGAATGAACTAGTTAATTTTTTGAAGTATGAACTATGAACTGAACTAGTTCATTTTAAAATGTGTGAACTGAACTTTGAACTAGTTCATGTAGAAAGTAAATTTTCCCAACACTGTAAACAACATTAAAAGCTTGATTTTCACCACAGGGGGACTTTAGGAAACACAAAAGAGATTTGTGTCATTGAGTCATTCCTCCACACAGGGGCTCATACAGGGGCATCCAGTTTGACACATGCTCACAGCTACGCATTTCAAAGATTCTCTGTTTGTCACATAATCAATCATATGCAGGACTCCGAGTCATACACAATGAAGCCTATGTTCTGAGCAGCCTATAAGCATATTAGAATAGTTTCTGAAGGATCATGTGACATTTTAAAACAGAAAACGGTTATTTTAAATTGTATTAATATTTCACCATATTCTGTTCTCTTTCATAGGTTCACTCAACGCTGCTTAGCTTTAAGACGCAGTGGGAACGCCCTCTGGTTGTGCCAATTGTCTGAAGCCCTTTTAGAATCACGGCAATTCATTGGCTGATGGTGCAGACGCCGCCCGACGCTCTTACATCATAACATTATATACGTACGTATGCCATCTGCACCTTAGACTTTTCTGCCTTCACAAAGCGGCCATTTCATGCCCTTCACTTTCTTTTTTTGTTTTTCTGAGCCCGAAAATTCGGATCACAACAGAGTACTACAGCAGGAGATTTTGTCCCTTCAACTCAAAAGGGTAATAGATGAGGTTCCATTGGGAGAAATTGATCAAGGCTTCTACAGCCGTTATTTTCTAGTCCCAAAGAAGGGTATGCCTGCGACCCCATACTAGATGTCCGCGGCTAATCTTTTTTCCCTTTATAAAGGTAAATTCAAGATGTTGACACTGAAAGCTATCATATCTCAAATACCTCAAGGATGCAAATTTCAACATCTAGGTCGTATAACGACAAAGGAGGTTCCTCAGGTTTGCCTTTGGAGAAAGAGATTATATCAGCCCATCAAGCTATATTTATAGGCCCAGGCCATGCCTGTTAGGCGGGAGGTGACGTAGTGGGTGCCATTAGATCTGACGTCACCATGGCCTCTCTCCGATAGGCTACTGCAGTTGCCACAGGACAGCCATCTTACCTATGTCTGCATGTTGCCACAATGCGTTTTAAGCCCGGAACACAAGCCGACGGTCGGCCGTGGGGCAGTTTTTGTGCGTCGGCCGACTAAGTTCCCTCGGTGTGTTCGCTGAAAATAGTCCTCGTCGGCTTTGTTTCACAGAATTCGACATGTTGAATCGATGTTGGGCCGTCGGTAGTGTTGTGACGGTGAGTTGTACTATTCCCTACATTAGTCCACTAATGCTGTTCACTTGAAGGAGTGAATGAGAAGGAGTAAGTAAAAACGAGTGAGCGAATTCGGACAGCCGTTGCGGACAGAGACGCGATCTGACACGCATCCCATTTTCTCAAATCTCTACGTTCGTTTAAGACTGCTCTTATGGACATTTTGGCATAATTTGTGTGTTATGGTTTGTTCAAGCCCGAAAGAGAACTCCGAAACCGACGCGCGTCTTTTCTGTGGGTCGTGTGTGTGTTAATAGGCAGGATTTAACGACTACTGCATAATTGCGTTCAATATTTTTAAGGCTTTAAACTTTGGTGCCGTGGTGGGCATGTCATGAAACCGTGTTGCGACTGAACACTGGGTAACACCGACTGACAGTGGGCAAGCCTAGCCGTCGGGGAAAGAGATAACTCTGATTGGCTGTTCAGCTTAGTGAAAGAGTCAGTGCACGAGAATAAAAGCAAAACAGCAAGCAAAGAAGTCAAAACGGTGAAGATAGAAGGCTGTTGGCTCATTACACGCAGGCGCAGAACGCACATTATAGCTGACAGTCGCCTGTAGTTCTCTCAGTGTTTTTTTACCCTGACGAGAGCGGAAAAGTACAGGCGTCGGCTTGTTGTGTTTTGGGCTTTACATTAATTCAAAATTAAGGATTTTTGAAATTTTGAAAAATAAGAAAATTTTTGGCTTCAATATCTTGTGGAAAAAAAGTTTTCCCCAGCGTAAGATATTAAACAGTACTTGTTACCTCTTCTAGAGAGAACTAAGATTACGTTAGTAACCGAGTACGTTTTTGGAAAAAGGAGTGATGTTTTGACTAATTAAAATTGAGTTAATTTTAAACAAAAGTTACATAGAGTGCCTTTAAGCTTTTGGTCATATGCACACACAAATTTGGGTCTATATACCTCTTTCAAACGGAAACTATGTTCTATTGGTGCATATCATCAAACGAACAGCAAGCAGCTTTTGCGACAGTTTGTAAATAGCTATTATTGAACGATTTAGAGCTTGGCATATTTACAGCTGAATTGTGTGCAACTGGAGATGGATTCATGTAGACATCTATTTTACCAAGGTTTTGTGCTGTTACTGTACCCAGAGGGATTGTTGAGTGCCGCCTGTAGAAGAGATAACCAACCCACACAGTTGATGTAAGATATCCTTGTTTACCGAGCTGTGTCGTCGTACTATGCAAACTAATGGCTGCATGTTAAAAGCCCCTCACTGAGTTTAAAGGTTTTTTTAATGACTTCTAATTCCTCTCATCACTATGCGATGTGCACTGAAAATTCAGCATGCCAGCCTTTATTAAACACACAAACGCGTATTCCTTGTTATAGTTTCAGTGCGTGTCAGACTACAGGAGAAGGAGTTCACGTGTCTTCTCGGTTCCAAACCATCGTCAACCATTCATCAATGTGTTTGCTTAAAGTGAAGAGAAAGGGAGAAAAGGAATAAACCAAGAGAGAAGGCAGCTTTGAAAAGGAGTATATCTTGGCCTGTCACCTCTTCACTGCTGAAGTGCATTGTGTGTGCAGGTGCACATGTGTAGCCAGCTGTGAGACAACAAAAACCAAAAATAGGCTGAAAAATGGCGCTAAAATAGAAGTGTGAACGGGCCTGCTGTGACATCTCTCTCATCGGCATTAGTCATGCGAGTCCCTCCGGTTCCATAACACCTCCCCAGGACCCAATCCTGTTCTTCTGAGCCTTTCCACACAAAACATGGTGCTATTTCCAGTCCTCAGCAGGGACTAAGGCATGTCTCGTTAAAGACGGCTGAGAGATTCTGTATCAATCTAAAACTCACAGACATCATGTAAAAGGACAATGACTTAAAGGAATAGTTCATTCAAACATTCTCTCAATATTTAACTTTAAACATTACTTGTCATTATTACTCACCCTTATGTTGTTCTAAACCTGTATGACATTCTTTCTTCTGTGGAGACATTTTGGATGATGTACTGATTCATGGACTTACTATTAAAAGGGAGTTAGGCTTTAATAATGAGCTTTAAAGAGTACATACGTACATAAATGTTTCATAAAACTGGTCAATATGATTCATGTATATCCACAGCGATAATGACAGCTTTGTGTAAGGAACAGACTGAATTTAAGGTCCTTATTTACTGAAATTCTTCAAATCTGCCCATTCTTGATTCTTGATCTGTTCTTTTGATTTAATCCAGGTCCCAAATCAATGATCCGGTTGGCCTTAAGGACTTGGAACAATATGGGGTGAGTCATTAATTACATAATTTTCATTTTTGGGTAAACCAAGCCTTTAAATATTTCAAACCTTAAAAAAGACACAAAAGCACCATTAGCACCATTTTCTGAAATCATTTGCTAACTTTGTGTGAAGAAAACTGACAACAAGTTTATTTGCCATTTCCCTCCACTCGGCCGCTTCGAAACATTCTAATAGCCCACTGGTGTCACATGGACTACTTTGATGATTTCTTAATTTCCTTTCTGGACTAGGACAGTATACCTTACATACATTTTCAATGGAGGGACAGAAAGCTCTCGGACTAAATCTAAAATATTTTAAACTGTGTTCTAAAGATGAACGGAGGTCTTACAGGCTTGGAATGACATGAGGTTGAGTCATTAACTACATAATTTTCATTTTTGGGTGAACAAACCCTTAAACCCAATTCACAGTGATTGCATGGAAATGAGTGAACAGTAAGGTTTAGTAACTCTCAATTATGTCTTCTACAAAAGAAAAGAAAGTCATAGAGGTTTAGAACAGCATGAGAGCGAGTAAATAATGAAATAGTTTTTTAGGTGAACTACACTTTTAAAATGAAGTCTATAAAAGCACTTTACACTTCACTTTACACATCAATGATCCGGTCTTTTTACAGTGGCCTCCTAATCATGCATATATATATATGTGTGTGTGTATATGGTAGACTTGTTGTCAAGACCACCTAAACCGAGACCAAGACACTACCAAGACCAGAGGGTATTCGAGACCAAGTTGTAGACCAAGACTCGAGGCCAAGTCGAGACCAAGACTGAGGCCAAAAAACAGACTAGTGTTGTTGCAACTTTTAAATACATAAATATTTTTAAAAACTAAATTATAAGCTTAAGTGCAGGAACCGAAAGTTGGTTGTTTTGTCGCTATGGTTACACACACACACACACACACACACACACACACACACACACACACACACACACACACACACACACACACACACACACACACACACACACACACACACACACACACACACACACACACACACACACACACACACACACACACCGTTTTCAAGACATCTGTCAGTTGTGCAGTTACCAAAAATCTCCTGAATGAAGTTAAAACCTATCATGTCACTGATATGTGTTTTACTAAATACGAATACATCAATAATTGTACATGATATGTCTTTTAAATCAAGTGATCAAAGTGCTCGTTGCCACAGCGATCAGGATTTTCTCGTGTGGCTCGCACACACCGTGTCTTCACTCAGACGGCGCCTCAATCCTGTTGCGGAAATCGTTGTGGATATTGTAGTATTGTATTGCTAAATCCCCCGACCACTATGTCGGTCTGAGACAGCGAGACCTAGACAAGACCGAGAGGTCTGAGACCAAGACAAGACCAAGACCAAAGACTATCAAGACCGTGACAAGACCGAGACCACGTAAAAGTGGTCTCGGTACATCACTAGTATATGGGGATGGTGTGTGATAGGCATTCTGGTGCGGTTGCCGTCATATCATCCAGGTGGATGCTGCACATTGGTGGTGGTTGAGGAGATCCCCCCTCCTATGTAAAGCGTATTGAGTGCAGAGAAAAACGCTATATAAATGTAATAAATTATTATTATTAATTATTTAAATGTCATTTAAATCTTAAATCATCTTTTAAATATTACAAGTCTCAACTTGAAAAACTTCAACATTCACGCCACCGGCCTCGCACTGTTCCCGCCACTCTCGGCCATGCCCTGCTTGCCACACTAATTCTCCTTGAGTTTATGAGAAAGATTAGGATATTCAACACACTGTTCTTTAGACTCTGATATTTCCGATGAATCTGTTATCTGAATGATTCATTCATGATTTGATCCAGTTTACAACTTGCTTACTCAATGATCCAGTCAGCTAACAGCCCACTGGAGGTGAATAACAACCATCATTTTGGTCTGTTATCTTCCCACAAAGCTATAATATGACTTCAGAAAATGCCCTTTTTTTCGCTTGAAAGCTTGAAAGCTCCATTCACTGTAATTTAATGGAAAAGTGTACAGTTCTTCAATACCTCTCCTTGTGTTCTTCTATCAGAAAGAAAGTCATATGTGTTTCGAACAATATAAGAGCGATTAAAAAATTATATTTCTTTTTATTAAAATAATTAATTTTCTTTTAGATGGACTACTCCTTGAAAATGAAGTCTATGAAAGCATTCTTTACATTAAAAGTAATTTAAAGGGGACCTATTATGCAAAATTAACTTTTACATGGAGTTTGAACATAAACGTGTGTTAGCAGTTTTTAGGCTAATATGGCTTTAAAACTCATGCAGACAACAAACTTTCATGATGATGAAGAGCTGCAATATCACATGAGCATGACCGCAATAGAAATGATAATCAAAAAACAAACAGATGTTTTAGTTTTTGTTAGAGTATCCGAGGCTCAAGCTATAGACAAGTTTCCTGAGTGAAATAGGCGGGCCACCATTAGCCTTTCGCTCTGCCAACGACTTCCGGTTCAGCGTCTTTACTGTCTTTGGTTAGCGTGCAGAAAAAGTAAACTATTGATGGTGTTACACGCCGACACGGCTCCGGGACATATTGTGCTGTTCACGGTTGTAACAACTCGTGGCGATTGCTGAATGTTGACCAGCATCAACCATCTACAAGGCGCCAATGTGGATCTCTATCATTTGCGGAAGTCAACACAGTCTACTCATTATTACGCAGACGAATGTCAGCTTTTCCATAGAAAAAAAGTAAGTTAATACCTTTATCCATTTCGAAGCTATTAATAGATATGTCAGGGGTGCGCGCTCTGAGAGCGTCAGTCGACTTTGAAGGGTTAAAGCATGCTTTTAGTGCAGTCAGGCTAGAGTGGATTACTTTTTATTTTTATTACTCTTCGTGTTGTGTTATAGATTAGCACAAGGATACATACAAACATCTTAATACAAGCATAAGATAGGCTAAAGTAACTTCCAAAGCACGGGCGGCTGCATGGCTACAGGAACGTCCAGGTCCGGCGATACAGACCATATCGACATGCCCATGATGTTACCTTACTTGGATGCGGAATGGTCAAAACACCATTTTTAACAATATTTTCAGTTGAATGTTGCCATTCCAAAGCCATGTTTACACTACTACTCAGCCTGTGTCGGAAGTTCTTGGCAGAATCAGGAAGTAAAGGCGGAAGTGCCCGGGAAACTTGTCTATACAGGCTACAGCCTCTTTGGATAAGGGGGCGGGGAGCAGCAGCTCATTTGCATTTAAAGATACATGCACGAAAACAGAATGTTTTTCCTTCCACTTAAAAATGGGCATTTGCAACATGGTATAATAAATGATCTGTTGGGTATTTTGAGCTCAAACTTCACAGACACATTCTGGGGACACCTGAAATAAAAAACGGGCATAGGTCCCCTTTAAATCTGATGGCTAGGGTAAAAATATCCTCTACTCTAATCAAGGTTGTCTTCAAGACTCCACTTGTACTTCACTAATCCCATAAGACTCCACAGGCAGAAAAAAAGAAGAATTAATTTTAGCAGCTATGAAAAGATTATCACAATGCGAAATCATATCATAATGACAGTGAATTAATGCAAGCTGCGGAAGCTCTCGTCATTCGTTTTGTGGCGCTTTACAACACAGTGCCACCGCAGACACAAACCAAGAACCTGACGAAAGCAACAACTGACTTTCGTCACTTCATAATCGGATAACAGTTGTGCAATTTGAGATTTAATTTACGTATAACTCTCCCTCCACACATCTGCAGCATGAGGTGTCAAGACAATTTGGTTACGGACTTTAATGGTGTGTGCTAGGGTACTGCAATTTCCATATTAGCGGGCCTATCTTCAGCGGTCTTGCACGACGTGAAGCTGCATTTACAGTGGAGGGTGGATCTGGGTGAAATTAGAGTAGATTACCATATTTAGATTTATTAGGTGCTCGTCACCGTGGAAACGGAGGAGCGTAGCAGCTTCTCGGGAGGTGTGCATGTTTGATGTGATTAACATCTGTGATGGATGAGCTGTCCAACGGCCCTACCAATTAAACAAAAACTATTTCACAGGCTGGCCAATGACAAAGAAAGTCAAACAGTGTGTGCAAGTGCCTCGCTGCCAAGTCAGCTGTCCACAGCTCGATGCAATCAGCATTGAATGGCTCGACGCACAGCCTCTACTTTCACATTGGAGGGCAGAGATAGTCACTTAGATTGGGCAACCGAGGACCCGAGGGGACAGACGATCTGAGCACTGTGGGATTTCACTGCACTGAGGATAAAGAGATAGATTGACTGCAAAAACTAGCAGTTCAGGCGATGAGGAACTTCTAGAGTTCTCAAGCAAACATACACCGGTAAGCCAAATGGTCTTAAATGAGCTATACTGAGCCAATAAAGTACAAGTAGCATTAAGGGTAAAATCTAGAGAGGCATGGGCCACATTGCAGTCAGAAATTATTTTGTTGAAGCAATGAAACATTTGGGACTTCAGTCGGCTTCAGTTGAAGCAATAGTCCTAATAAAACTATACATAAAGTACACTAACATTTAATAGTTTGAGGTCAGAGATTTAGCAAAAAAATCAATAAAATAATAATACTTTCATTTAGTAAGGACTGCATTAAATTGATCAAAATTGACAGTAAAGATATTTATACTGTTGCAAAATATTTCTATTTCAAATAAATGCTGTTCTTTTGAACTTCCCTATAGTATTCATAAAAGAATCCTAAGAAAATTGTGTGACGGCTTTCCATTATTTAAAATTTTTTATGCTCAGCACAACTGTTTTAAACGTGTCATATTATTAAAAATTATTTTGAGCATCAGAATCAGCATATTAGAATGATTTCTGAAGGATCGCGTGACTCCAGAAACTGTGGTAATGATGGAGAAAATTCAGCTTGAACATCACACGAATAAATTACATTTTAAAATATATTCAAAAAAAATTTTGAAATGAAATTTTCAATCAAGAATAATATTTCATAATATTACTGTATTTTTAGATAAATAAATGCAGCCTTAAATGACTTTAAAAACATGAATAAAATCTTGAACGGTACTGTAACTCACAAATAACTAAATTAACACTTTTTAAATATATTTTACTATATTTACTGTAATAAGTACAGCAATTGCTCATTAAGGCAACCCTCATAAAATTTTGGGTGTTTGTTTCTTGTTCTGGTCTGTCATGTGATCCCTTGTTTAAGTCATGTGATCCTGCCTTGTGTTCCCTTGTCTATTGTGTCATGTTGATTGTTTAAATGTTCACAGGTGTCCCTTGTCTCGTCGTTAGTCCTGTATGCATTTAAGCCCTCATGTTTGCCCTATGTCCTTGTCGAGATTGTTTGTTCCATGCCTAGTCTCTGTTTTTTGGTCAGAGTTTCAGGCATTGCCATGTTCTTGTTTTTGTTTGTAAGTGAAATTGGTGTTTGGGTGTCACCTCAACTTGACTTCATTGGACCAGTCGTTAGAAGTCACATCCTTCCTCTGCTGCAATATAGTCCTTGTCATGGAAGCCTGTATTAACCAATCAGCATCTAAGAAGCAGAGCTTTTTATTCAGTGGAATCAGTTTGCATGAATTTCACTCAATAGCAGCACAGAAAATGTAATGAAGTTTTTACAGGGAAAATCTCCTTGAAGCAACCTGGGTCTTTCTCAAGGGCACAGTGTTGATAACTTCATTCTTGTGGTTTAAAACCATCAACCTTTCAGTTGCCAGCCCAAACTGTAACCACAGTAAATTCAATTCCTGCAATCTCTTCTCAATTCTTGAGAGAGAGAACCTAAATACAGATCACATAGGGTGATTTTTAATTCTATGTGAATCAAAACCTAACATCTCAAGCTGCCAGCAAGTGTTTCAAATTGTTTAATAACGTCATTCATGAGGATTAAGCGTTTTAATAGACTCCTGGAATGAATTTAAAAGAGCTTTGTCTTATGGAAGAGCACTAAAGTGAAACCATAAGAGAATCCATAAGATATCACAGCAGATGTAACACATCTACTGTAAGTGCATGACCTCTCTGAAGTGGTGCCCGATGTTTATGCAGAGTCCAGAGGGTGACAGATGGGTTCGCACTGAGACTCTGTCTCTTAAATTTTATGAGAGGATCTATTAGAATAGTGTCATTTCTCCACTCAGCCTTGCCAGTGGAGAGATTTGGTCATGGTCACAAGGCCCCTAGTATCCACAGTGTGTTAAGTGAGAGGGATTAGCAAGTTCAATGGCAGAGGAAAACAAACTTCTCAGGTTTCACAAATGGGGAATTCACAGGTCTTTATGAGGATCACATTTTTAATGTAATGAAGACAGAGGGACAAGTCATTAACCTTCATTTATGGAAGAGTGGGATAAGCCGTGTCACTTTTTACTTATATATATATATGGTTTAAATTAATTTAATTGCAATTAATATGCATCAAAAACAAGACATTTAGACCATATAATAAAAATTAAATTTTATAATAGTACTAGTAACTACATTTAATGCATCTGGACACAAAGAGTCTCATTCATGAAACATTCGTAATATATGAGTAAATCATGAGAGTGATTTGCGCGTAAAGAGATCTTCACGAAAACTCTTCTCCTGATTTCACAAATAGTTTGTAAACGTCAGATGTGATAGTGAAATGTGTGTGTGTGTTAGTGAATTCCAACCAGTCATAAATGGATGCGTGTGCACGTTCATTTAATTACCATAAATCCTGCATTATATTCGAACTACATCTACATAAAGGCATATAATAACATGAAGAGCATAAAAAGAATGAAAAAGAAAGATTTCTCGAAATGCAGAAGTTTCAGTTTTGTTATCAGAAGTTCATTCAAAACGGAATTTCATTTTTCGAAGCTGTAGCGGGTACATAGTGGCCTATCAGGTCCTAAAAAAGGAAGCTTGGCAACATATTACAGATGCAGTTAATGGAGTTTCATCTGTTAATCGAACAGTCCCAGCAGTGAGAAGACAATGGTTCGACAGCAAAAAACGAAGTAGTTCACTTCGGAAAAATCGTATTCAAAGGACCACCATCGATCACCTGATCTGCTATTACTTATGGAAGCTTGTTTCCACCATAGAATGAAAAATAAAAAAGGTAATTTATCTACAATTTTATCTCATACGTTTCATGTCACAATTCTGACTTTTTTTCTCACAATTGCGAGTTAACATCTCAATTCTGACTTTACTTATTCAGAATTGCGAGATCTAAAGTCAGAATTGCGAGATCTAAGAGTCAGAATTGCGAGATGTAAAGTCAGAATTGCGAGATCTAAAGTCAGGAATTGCGAGATATAAAGTCAGAATTGTGAAATTTAAACTATTCTGAGGAGGGAAAAAAGTTAGGATTTTTTTCCTCTAGAATTAGCCTGATAACCGAATTCTGACTTTATATTCGCAATTCTTGGACTTTATAATCACGGCAATTGTGTGATAAAAAGTCGCATTATTCTTCTTTTTTTTATTCAGTGGCGGAAACAAGCTTCCATAAATTACTGGCTCCATAATAGAAGTAAAAAAAAAGTATGTAATTACTATATAAAATATTTTTCAAAATGCTGTTTAACATGTACCCGATATAGGTTAATTAAAATGCAGCCTTATATTACTCAGTAAAACGCTCGGATGTTTAAGCGTCACCATCCACACGTGTGCTGGGAAAATTTACGCCAGAACCACTTTACACACAATTTACACAAAAAATTCGTTCTGCTCGTATTTCATGAATGAGACCCATTGTGTGTTATTGGCACAAATTCATAGTCATATACACAAAATAATATTCCTAGTTTCCTACAGAACCAGATACAGGTTGAAGCTTGAGAAAACTTGCTACGTAAGCATGCAAACATAAACGTTTCTCCGCGACACAAGCTGGATGTCACTTGCAGAAAACGCTTTAGTAACTGGCCAAATGTTTAATAATCATGGCTTCACTCTTAAAATGTATCAGTTAATTGAAAAATAAATAAAGTAAAGTGGAATTGTCAGATCACATAACTTATTTTAACTTAGTTTATTACTTATGAATTTTAAGGGCAACAGGTTCCCATTTTTTTTTAAGTTAAGTCAACTGATTTACAGAAACAACACACATTTAGCTGCTCACGTTGCCATTTTAAGTGACCCAAATAACCTTTTTTTTGTTGTTGTTGTCTTGGGTTGAACACTTTATTCAAGAAGGTGACTTTCCAGTCCCCTCTCATCATGGGTTTATGCATAATGAAGCAGAAGGGGACAGAGTTCAGAAGAAGTTCAGCTCACTGCGAACCATGCTTTCCTCACATTCTGGCAATGAAGGCCCTGTCATTGTAAAACCCTTGAATCTACTGGTTCAAGCTGGCCTCTTATATAAGGTATAACATTTTGCACTGAGATCAATTCTTTGTCTAAAGGAAAATTAAATGCGCTGGACATGCTCAAGGAGGTTCCTTTGCCAAACTATAGTCTTTTGCCAAGCACATTTAGCCATATTTTGCTGCAACTTACCATATCAATTGCAAGTTTGATGCAAATAAATAACGTTTGCAAGCCTACAAGGATGACCTCAGAGGAGAGACTTGGCTCCTCTATTGATAAGCAGGTTTTGTTCTGTAACACTGCATCTTTTGTAGTATACATTTGTGTGTTTGATATGCATTTCAAGGATACAAGGCTTATATTTAACAGTGCATTCAAGTTGAAAATCAGGGACTAATCCTCTAATATGGGTTATTTCTGTTTTGGGACCAACCCAAAATGCTTATTGATATACCCTCCATAAAATCCAGATTTTTTTTATTCTCTTTGTCATAGCTAACCCTGTGCAGAAAGGTTTTATCCCCAAATCTCCATTAGCACTGTGAGTGACAGAGTAGTGAGCCCTTACATAACTAACCTCTTTACATCCACTGTGAATGACAGTCGTGCCTTTGCCAACAGACAATAATTTACTTGTTTTGTGTATGTGTGCGCAAGTTCCCCCCATGGAGGGAAAAGCAGTTGATCAGTATCCGATTATATCGTCCGTTTATCATTTATTATCGAATTTCTTAAGGCCCATACACACTGGGACGAATATCAGCGCGCGTTATTCGTCAGCGTTTTTCAACGCGTTTTTTGTGTTCACACCCAAGCGTTTTTCGCTGACGATGAGCCGAGTGAACATGCAAATTCATTCCCTGACATTAGATGGCGCTTAATGTAAAACAGAAATAATAATAGAATACTATACTAGGGTGATCATATTTTGATTACCAAAAACCAGGACACTCGGCCTTTCAAACAGATACTCAAATGATCTTGAAGTTTACTCAAAAATGCCTTATTAATTTCAATACATTTAAATGCCTCCTCTGTATGGAAAGAAAATTGTTATATTACAAGACACAAATTCAGATAGGCTTCTCAGAGGTTACTCAACGTGTTTTATGACAGATTTCAAAAATAATGAATGAAATAATGATCGAAATAATGTCTCTTCTGTGTTAGAAAATATATAAAATAATAAATAACTAAAAGAAATGCCTCCAAATGTAACATAAAATAGCTCTCACAAACTTACAAAAACGAACTAACAAAATCTATTAATATCTTTAGTTTTCATCATCTTTATCCTGTTTTTCTTCCTGATCCTCCTTGTTTGCCCATTTTGCTGTAGAACTGATTTTTCCCCGCAGTTTTTTTTTTTTTTTTGAAAACCAGGACAGATCATCACTTACAAACAGCCAGGACAGGACGTGAAAACAGGACATGTGTAACGCAAAGTTGAGATGTTGCCCAGAGATAAAAACATAGCACTAGTTGTCGGATGAACAGATGCACGAGAGACGAGAGTTGTCCGTATTTCCCCGCGTTTAATAAAACCACTCAAACGTCAAACTCGTCCTCATACATGGGGATCGAGACGAGAAAAAATACACAAACAAACATCCAATTCTGGTCACAATAGAAAATTAAAATAAAAGAAAGAATACAAAGAGTCGGCAGAGCGGTTATCTCCTCTCATCACTTGTCAAAAACTGACATTCTACATATGCGCAGTTCTTATCTTAACTCAGATTGAACTATAAAGCACAAAGTGACCGTTACACATGTCCTGGGAAAACAGGACTGTTGGTCACCCTATCCTATACTATCAGTACAGAAATACTAATATAAATATTATCATATATAGCTCTTTATGCTCCGAGACCAACAGCTCAACATTCATCATGCCCATAGGTCTCTTGCCTTGTAGGCTATATTCTTCTTCGCCGTATGTGTGCTCGGCAAGACCGTTTTGTGTTTGAGCTGCCTCAAGTTGTGTTTTACTGTAACTTCAGAAGCTCTAAACACGTGAGCAAAAGCGCCAATTTCAATGGTCAGATAGTTTTTGACGCGGCGCGTCAAACAAAAAAAACGAACCCGAGGCGTTTTTTTAAAAATGACGCTTTTACGCGTGGCGTTTTTCGCGTCGGTGTGAACACTCACATTGGCGCCCATTGTTTAGTCACGAGGCGTCAAACGTCGGCGAATAACGCGCGGAAATTCGTCCCCAGTGTGAACAGGCCTTTAGATTTTGTTTTATGGATTTCCAAAAATCCTGTGCAACACAGGGCCTAATATTTTCTGACACCTACATCTTGGATGCCCTTGAGGTAAGCTAAAACATATCAAAAATTAATTTCAAAGCGAACTATCCCTTTAACAACCACTTTTAATGATGCACGTGGACATTTGACTAATCCCTGACAGCAACAAAAAGTGGATTCTGCAATAATTTGATCTAATATTTAATGCTTTTTAAAATGTTGGAGATTTAAGTTGCAAATGAGAGTCACTTGAGATAAATGTATACATTGAATGAATACATTTTGAGATAAATGTCTTGTTAACGTTTTTCAGGATAATTTCAAGGTAATTAAAGCAAAACAAAATCAATAAATCGATGAATATGTAAACAGGGTTTCTGCAGTGTTTCACAAAGTCAAATTTAAGACTTTTTAAGACCTTTTTAAGACCATTATGAAGTGAAATTTAAGACCTATATCACGACAAAAGGCAAAAACAAAAAAACATAAAAAGGAAATGCAGAGTTTTAAAATTATTCGCAAAGTAATTTAATTTATTCAAACTGAACATTCTAGAAAATCAGCACAGAACTGGTCCTATGATTTTGGAAATTACGTTCTGTTTCTGTTTTTATAAAATCCCTATTCCAACGCATGTAATGTAGGCCGTTTCATCTTTCCGCACCTGAAGGATTTAGCTACGTCAGAGTCCAGGAAACATCGCTTTGAAACAATGTAGGACTGTCTTGTCACCGTGTGGAGAACCCAGAGCACCTCCGCTTTTAGTGTTGGCTCTGATCCAAAAGCAAAATTCAAATCAGCAAAATATGATCCAAAATTCAGATTTTTTAAGCCAAGTATTGCTAAACTTCACTTCCCTATAGCTGCCTGAATAAAATCGGTTTTATGTCTGTCTGTGGTATCGTGAGATATGCGCCAATAACCTAAACCTTTGTCTGCATTAAGCTGGGATAAAGGGGTGAAAAAAAGAGGAACTAAAATGTCATTGTTAACACTGACGTCTCACTGATGTTTTGACTGATGTTCATGTTCAAATAAAATGCAAAAAAAAAATCAAATAACATTAAACCTCTAAAACTCATTGGCTGTTGCATGTTGGTTTATTTTGTAGTCATAATACAGCGAATTATATTTGAACAAGCAAAATAAAGAACTACAACCATGGAATAAAAAATAAAAGAAAAACATTCCAAAGCTGCTGCGGAGCATTTCAATGAGATTTACATAGACTGTCAAGAAATTAAGACACGTTTAAAAATGATTTAAGAACCTAAGAACAGAACACTTGAGCAAATTTATACTTTTTAAGGCCTTAAATTGTGATTTTGAAATTTTAGACTTTTTTTTACTTTTTAAATACCCTTGGAACCCTGGTAAAAGTATGGTATTTGAGGGATAAATGCACCTGCTTTTTGGGCGAAAGGCAAAATAAATAGTATAATACACAACTGACTTTTCCATTTGTTGACATGACATGGTTAGATTCAAATGGTAAAGATCATACAGTATTTCTAAGTTGGCATCATATTTAAAAATATAATTTTAAATCATATCATATTATAAATATTTATTGTTACTATTAAATAATCATAGTATGTTATCCAATGCTAATCTTTACTTTTTTCAGATTATTTTGTTTCTGTATTTTTTAAATAAACATATTTTTAAAGACAAGTATTTTTATAACAAAAATGAATTAATTTATTCATCTCAAAAATGTATATGTGGTCAATTATATTTTATATAATATAATTTAATTTATATTAATTAATTTCAGAATATATAAAGAGATAGAGATACAAGATTTTAAATAAAATACATTATTTGAGATAATTTACAACGATAAGTATTGCATTTCTCTAATCCTCTATAATCATCAAAATGTATTCATGTAAAGGTGCCATTTCTCTTTGATACTTTACCAATGTAATTTAGTAAAGAAATTAATTTCATTGAAAACCTTTTGTAACCTATAATTAAATGTCTTGGATAACCTCTGAAAAAATTACTTCAGCAAACCAACTAGATGTATTTCACCTTGAATGAAACTAGCAAGAGCTCCAGCTGACTTAAAAGTGTTTTCACCAAGATTTTGAATAGCATAGTAATACTATACTGTATGACACAAGTCGTGGAAACACTAAACATAGCAGTGATGCTATGTCCTCCATTACATAAGCATCCCAATGGAAATATATATAATAAAAATAAGAAATTGCAGCATTAAGTGGAAGTAAAGGCATTGCTTATCTTTTCGTACTGGCTTAAGTTCATAACCTTTAATTACCCAGCAGGCTGTTGTTCAAGAGGTCTCCTGTTGCTATTGACAACATGAGAAAGTCTTCTTTCAGTGCTCTTTCTTTGTTAAAGGTGACGGTTTAAATGTTAAAGAAAGAAGGGTGTGACTATGACTAAGTCCCTGTAAAATGGCTGTAATTAAATTCACTGATTTCAACTCTCCAATAAAGTTCTGATAATGTGAAAACTAGATATGATAACCTTAATAGAGACCTGCAACTCTGATCAGCTTCTCACAAGCTGTAAGAGCAGTGTTGAAAATAATACTTCATTTAAATATTGAGCACTTTTGTCTACAACAGAATCATGTCAATCTATTAAATGCAGCTGAACAGAATGTTTTTTTGCATTTTGCAAGTGACTGCATTTAGTTTTTTTAGCCATTTAGTCGCTGAAACAACAAAAATAGGACACTCTGTCACAAGATGTCAATGCATACTGTCAATCATCTTTAAACATTGCAAAGGCATAACTGGCACTATTGCAATATCAGAAGAGATTGACGCAGAAATCAATTCACAAAGAAGAAATAAAATCAAAATAGTTCAAGTTTTGACAGAATCACCACACTATGACTAAACTTCCAGGCATCTATGTGTCATAATAACCACATAAAAACCACATGCTTTTTGACAATTTATTTATATTTACACTACTGAATTGGCAAAGTGTAGGTTGGTAAGATTTTTTAATGTTTTTAAAAGAAGTCTTCTGCTCACCAAGGCTGCAATTTTTTGATAAAAAAATACACAAAAACACAGTAATATTGTGAAATATTGACAATTTAAAATGACTTTTTTATGTTAATATATATTAAAATGTCATTTATTCCTCTGAAAAAAAGCTGAATTTTCAGCATCATTACTCCAGTCTTCAGTGTCACATGATCCTTCACAAATCACTCTAATATGACGATTTTATGCTCCAAAAACATGTATGATTATTATGCATGTTGAAAAAGTTTTCTACATTTACATTCTTTGATGAATAGAAAGTTCAAAAGAACAGCTTTTATCTGAAATGGAAAGCTTTTGTTACATTAAACACTAGTCAGTAAGAATTTGTATTTTATTTTTGGGGGACATAAATAAGAAATCAATACTTCTATTCATCAAGGATGAGTTACATTGATCAAAAGTTACAGTAAAGACATTTATAATGTTAGAAAAGATTCTAATTAAATAAATGCTGTTCTTTGAACTTTCTATTCATCAAAGAATCCTGAAATAAAAATGTAAAAAACTGTTTTCAACATGGATAATAATCATACATGTTTTTGGAGCATAAAATCATCATATTAGAGTGATTTGTGAAGGATCATGTGACACTGAAGACTGGAGTAATGATGCTGATAATTCAGCTTTTTTTCAGAGGAATAAATTACATTTTAATATATATTAACATAAAAAAGTCATTTTAAATTGTCATAATATTTCACAATATTACTGTGTTTTTTGTGTATTTTTTATAAAAAAAATGCAGCCTTGGTGAGCAGAAAGACTTCTTTTAAAAACATAAAAAATCTTACCGACCCTACACTTTTGACCGGTATGTAAATATTTATCTAATGTTTTTAAAGCTATCATCATGTAATGCTACCGATCGATAAACCTGTCAGGTATATTTGTTCGAGGATATGTTGGGCTTGAAAACATGAGCTTTTTACTTTATTGCCACAGTTGCATTCCTGGGGCAAAAACTATGAATTTCTTTTAGCCTGGCCTTTGCATGACTGTAAAATGGGAACTGAATATGGATGTTGTCTGCATTCAAACAGGAAGTCGCTTAAAGATAAGTGCAGATACACTTGCTATTGAAATTTGATCAGTTCATTCCATCCAATTCCTGAGAAAAACAAGCCCGAGCTGTTTGGATCTCCATCTCCATTTCTACATTGGAATAAGACATCTGCAATTGGCAACGTTTGTGATGCAAGTGGAAACCTCATGATCAAATTGTTTTACTCACCAGTAAAGGAGGCCAAGGAACAGCAAGAAAAGGCCCACAGACACTGAGAGTCCACTCGCCTCGACTCCAAACCATTTCAGAAGGTCAACTAAAGACTGCATGATGAGACCCGTGACTCTCACCGCTGGCTTCCTGCACACAGAGATGATGCCAAACTAAATGCACTAGAGTTCCAAGTATGTGTTATATTCAAACTGTAACATCACAATATAAAAAATGGGTAACAGCTTCCTTTTACAGGACAGTACTTACACTGTAAGTACTGTACTGTAGAAGGAAGCGTACCCATTATACTTACAGTGTACTTACCTAGAAAGTACTGCTAATATAAGGTAAGTACATGGAACAGGGTTAGGTTTAGGGGTAGGTTCAGGGTAAG
The DNA here is from genome assembly GCA_030378365.1 of Hybognathus amarus. Lineage (NCBI taxonomy): Eukaryota > Metazoa > Chordata > Actinopteri > Cypriniformes > Leuciscidae > Hybognathus > Hybognathus amarus. Next base: position 1,068,583 of record JAQIUQ010000889.1, on the reverse strand, counting down.
TACTAGTTATTACCCAGTAATTGTAATTACTAAAATAAGTACATAGTATTTACATGGGTAACTGGACTTTAAAAGGAAGCGTTTTATCAAGATTTTAAAAAAAACAAGACATGTAAATTGATATTACTTATTATAGCACTGTATTTTTTTACAGTACTGGGTAATACAAACTACATGGGTTAAGGTTATAATAAAGTTGGTACCTAGTTATTACCCAGTTATTGCAATTACTAAAACGAGTACGTTGCTAGTACGTACATGAGGAACTGACTGTCAAATAAAGTGCTTCCTACCTGCTTTGTATAATGACAATTTAACATTTATCCATTAATTTTGATTGCTGCATAGGCCAGAACAATGAAATATATTAGACATAACATAGGTATGTGGACATTTCAATAAATAGCGGCCGCCATTGTGTTCCAAATCTCTGTGCTGGATTTTCCCGAATCATTTTGAGCGGGTCTCCTAAAATGCGCTGTTTTCATTGACTCGCTGTGGGAATCCTTGATTATTTTTAGCCAATCACATCATTAGGGGTTTCGACTGAACATTTGTTTTCATTTTTTCCTAGTCAGGCTGCATTTTCCTCCTGAAAGGCGATTTCAAACAATACGGAAGAATTCAACTGTCACGAAATTATTTTTACCCACTTTGGACACTTTCCAGAGGAAGGTAGACATGAAGAACATATGTTTGTGGTGTGCTGTACAAAATTTCGTGGCCATTTAAACTCCCCCACTTTTTTATGACTACCGCCACTAGGGGTGTAACAATATTTTGTGCCACAATATATCGCAATACAAAAATGCAACAATGCGTATCGTGGATAGTGACAATATGTATCGTGGATAGTAGAATAATTTTTTTTCAAAGTTTTAGTGTCAGTACTACATTAAACTACTATATATAATGTTGAATGTCGATTATAATGTATAATAATGCAATGGGGAATATTTGTGGGTCCTGATATTGCCAAATGTATTATGTTACTAGTAAAAAGTGGTCAACATTATTTTAAATATATCTAGTCAGTCACAGAGCATATTCATCTAAAATAATTCTGTATTTTCAGCTTCCAAGCCTATTCATTTAAACCCACAATATAATATTAAAGTAAGAAAAACAAAGTTATTTTAATCAACAGTACATTTTTTGTTAGCCTTTTACCATATGTCTTGGAGTATCGCAATAATATCGTATCGTGAGTTCAGTATCGTGATTTGTATCGAATTCGTGACATGACGGTATCGTTACACCCTTAACCGTCACTGAACGTTACCTGTAGAAAAGCTGTCAAAACGCAGCACGTCGTGTAGGCTACACTCAACTTTTGTGTGGTCTCCTCCACTTTCTTTCCTCCACCAGCGTTAGTATTGTTAACTCTATATTTTTACACAACTGGAAATAGCATGAATCAACCAAAATCCATCTTTTAAATTAAGGATATATAATTTTCCTTGGATCGTTGTTTTCCATTCAATTATTTGTATTTTCAACAACTGCTCGTCAGAAAAATACTATAAAAGATAGGCCAAATCAGTCTTTAAGTGTGTTAAAATCAAGTAAAAATCCAAATAACTATATGAAACCCACGTTAGATCCAAATAACTATATGAAACCCATCTCCACAGAAAATTTCATTAAGATATCTTGAATATTGAGAAAGTTATGAGCATTTTTGTGAAAAAACAACTTGTTTTCGGTCACACTAAATTCTATTGTTTTCACCTTAGAAATGAGACAAAAATAGGTGCTGATTACTGAACTATAAAATGTTGTAACTTTCTTCATACTTGACATATTTACTTTTTTCTTTTTATTTTGTAAAGGGGGTACCCAGGTCTTTCCACACATGCTATCCATTTGTCTTTTTGTTGAGTTTTAATTTTTTGTCCACATACCTACATAACACACAAAGAAACACTAAATAAAAGGGAAATTATATGAATTACAACGTTAACTGCAGAAAGCAACATAGCTAATATTGCACCATTGCTTCTGCTAGCTAGTTAGCTGTTAGCTAACTAAACAAATAAAAAACAAGAGATGAAAATAACTTCTGTGAAATAAGTTAATTTCGCTAGTTAACTAAATGAACAGTTCCTCTATTTTTTTCCACTGCAGTGTAAAATGAGCAATGAATAAACAAATCAAGTTGTCATATTTACCCTTTTTAAAATATGCAAAGAAACCCCAGAGACTTACTGTATACTGAAGCCGTTACCCAAGCAATATCTATAATGGAAAAAAAAACACTTAGCAAAGAGAAACCACTCTAGAATTGTCCCAGCAAAGTTCAGAAAATTATATTTAAACAGAATCAGATCCTGTGACGCTTGACCCATTCACCTCACTCGCATTTTTAGTGGTTAAAATCATTACAAAATGTAAATGGTTAACAAGCTCAGAAGTTGCAATGGTCAAGTTAATAATAAAAAAGGGGAAAAAACGAACTAGCCAATAAAAATCACTAAAACTACACTATTATTTTTTTACAGTTTTAATACTTTTATACTGCAAGCAAAAGAATACAGTTAGATTATATTAGGTAATGCTAACTCACTTCAGCAGATTCGTTCAACCCTCTTATATGAGCACTTTATTTTTTACTGCTTCTCTCACTTGCATGTTTGATGCTCTAATCTATGCATTGTAATGTGTCTTACAGTTTTATGATTTCTCTAACATGCCTTTCTCTTAATCACAAAGGCTCTTTAGTGAAGAATAGGCCATGAGATAGGATATGACATAAGTCATCTACATTGTGATGATGCACTTGCAAGTCAGTGTGAAGGTGCAGCATGTAATGTACTGTAGCCTAAAAAGACCGGATCTTCCACTAGAGATGGATAACCCTTAAGAGCACACCAGTTTAATGTCAATAATCTTTACATTTTGTTAATAATTACATCCTCTTAACAGTTAACGCTGAAGTCATTGCGAGCATCGTTGACGTTATATTATCAATAATAGGCATAACTGTTAAACACCGAGAGCTTTTAAGGACTTCGACCAATGTGCAAAAGGGCCAAATATCACATGCGTAGGTTACTTTATTAGACAGAGATAAGACATCAACATATTGACCATGACATGAGGAATATATTAAGCCGCATTAGTAAAGTAAAAAGCTTATTAATGTGCATGATTTGCCACGATTATCACATAAACAAAGAAAAAATGAAACATAAATATCGTGTTCGTTCTTTTTTTCCTTCTTTTTTTTTGCTGTTTAAAATTTAGTGGCAACACTGTTTCTGTTGCTCCAATACAAAAATGAAGAATAAGTTCAATGTGTCATGTCATGATAGTCCCATTGACATTTCCCCCGTTGTTTTGAAATCCGTACAACAGTTTATTCTACGTAAGATGACTGAGCAGCATCAGCGATGTTCTTTGTTAATGATCTTTGCGGTTTCTCGAGTCAATCTAGGATGTTACAGTAATGAAAATATAAGGTGATCGCGATAGTTAATGATATAACACTGCGCTTACCCTGTGTTTGCCAACAACCGCTTGCGATGACACGGAGGCGTACTGGGACTTGTAGTTTTTATGTGTCTGGAAAAAAGACTACTGTTTCCCACGCAAGGGCTTGTGGTACTTGTAGTTTGCACCGATGACTAGTAAAATAGAAATGTAAAGTTCTTTATTTAAAATAAATAAAATTAAATTAATTGTCAAGCAAGAAAAGTAAGTATGAAATGTAATGTTCAGTTACTATTCCCACATTTAATTGCTCTTTTTACTTAGTATATATAATAATTTCTTTAACCTAATTCATATTGCGTCAATTTATAGCCTACGTTTGCCACAGATAGCTATATTTGGTTGGCTTGCATTTTAAAATAACCTGTTATTTTTGTGTGGAAAACTTGCATGACCTCTAAGATCACTGTTTTGTTTTGTTCTAGCTGACCAAATAACTAATTTCTGTATGAATTTCTTTAATACTTTATTATTATTATTAATATTTAGCTTTAACAATAAACATACAAAGATAAGATATGCATAATTAGCTCATCCAGCTCATTCATTACATCTTATTTACATTCATTTGATAAATCTACACAAATAAATAAATAAATATAAAACAGGGTTTGATAGATCCATGCTTTATCCTTGCTTTATGCAAATACAATTCCCATGCAATATTAGCAATTGTATTGTTCAACAACTATGGAAAATTCAGTGTTACAGTCTAAAACAATTCCATGGGTTCATCTATTGTAATTATTTTATGAAATGCACATATTATGTATTAAAAATGAATATATGGTTCCAGAAATCTCGAAAGTAATAAATGTTAAAGAGATTAATGCTCAAGATTACATCTCTATAATCCCATTCTGATGGACTTTATTCTGCGCAAATCCAGTGACGTCACTGGGCAATCATCATCCAACCTGCTGGAAAAAACGATGGATACAATCAACATATTTGAATGCAATAATCAAATACCGTCTTTTTAATCAGACACGTTATTGTTAACAAAATTGTTGTTAGGCAACAACAATAGGCTTATGTATCATTGTTGCAGTAGAAGCATATAATACATATATATATATATATATATATATATATATATATATATATATATATATATATATATATATATATATATATATATATATATATATATATATATATAATATTTTGATACAAAGTAATGCAAGAATGTGCAATGCAATTAACCTTGCCTAATCTTTGACAATTTAAATCCGTTTAGATGCATAACCATTCAGTAAATCAAACTACCACGGCATTAACATATTATATCACCACTATACCGTCTTACCCCCAAAGTAAGGAATCAATACATGTCATATCAGTGGTATTTTGACAGAATACGCTTGCTAATAAGGACCTGATCGAGTAGATCGTCGTTTGATTGAGATCCCCTGTTCAACACGATCGTTTGTCTCGTCGTTCGATTACAACGCAAAGTCGCTCCGTTCCACACTCGCTCTTTTTCTCTCATTGCAACTTTTGCAGGCACTCACTCCACAGACATGATCACCAGCTGAAGCCAAGACCTGCAATTTGGCTCTCTTTTGGAGCCAAAACAGCATCGAGACCCGTGGAGTTTAGTTGCTGACATCCTTTTTTCATAACTCACCGGGAGCCGATCATTAAATAAAAATTCTGGATGTGATTTTTCAACCTTTTATCCTTTTCCTTCTCCCCGATGAACTGGGTTAGTAATGCAGGAGACAGCAGCGATTCTGTCCGCGGCTCAAGATGGCAGATTTTTATTGAGTTGTGAACAGTGCTGTCGCTTCATTTCTTGCCATGAATAACAGAAATCCTTGCACCGATGGCCCCTGTATACGAAGGTAAGATCTAACGTTACTGCCCTTACGAGGGTGACATTAATGTCAGTCCTGCACATAATTGACTAACATTATTCACTCTCTCTGCAGACGGGTCTGCTGAGGTTTATTATTACCAATCTGTTTCATGTGTCACAGAGGATGAATAGGTTCAATTATAATTATTTATCAAACCTTCGCTCTATATACAAGTTGTTGAATTCGCCCAGGATTATTGTGGATTAAAGACTAACATGTATTTGAAACCCCGAACCTCCATCTGTTTCATTGTGCAGTGCTGTCTCTTCAACCAATGTTTATTCTGCTTACATTACAAAATATCTAGCTTTTATAATAGATGGCTTTGTGTTCTGTGTGTTTAATAGGCTACTGTATAAAATAGATAATTGATCGAAACCGAAAGGGAAAAGTGGATATGAAGCAAACAGGCAGTATAACCTATACAGATTGGAAATTAGTATTTACATCTTTGATTTGCACTTACTCTTTTCTTGTGGTATTGATAATGCACAGTATGGGTTGTAATGGTTTTGGATGAACTAATACACTGCAGTGTTAGTGACTAGCCTAATCCTTGTGCATGAATGCTTTATAAATAATAGGGATGTAGTGAATCCTTAGCAGACTTTTTACTTTTTTTACCCAACGAGGGGTGAAATCGATTTACCAACAGCCTAAAATGCTGCTTGAGTATCCCGAGGTCACTTACAGGGTTAGTTCACCTCGAAAATGAATTATGTCATCACTATAACCACTATAGGCACAGCCTGTGGTTGAGTTTGGTTTCAGAATGAGATTAAGAATGAATTCTGTCTCGTTTTAGCTCATAATTAGCACAAAGACGATGCGGTGCATCTTTACGACAGTGCCCTGAAAATGTCAGAGGTGCCATGCCAGCCTTTAGACAGCATAACGATATGCGTTTATCCTCTTCAATTTTTCAATATTTCTGATTGATTATCCATGCTCCCTCTGCTGGTGATAGCAACCACTCCTACCCCTCTCACCTGAAATTTTTTGGAATCGTTGTCTATATTTTAGATTATTTGCTCAAAATTGAATAAGCAATATTTTTTAATATTTGCCCTAAGAAGCAAGCGGGAAGACATGTAAACTTTTACTCAACTTTTTCAATTGATTAGATTTTACAGATGGATACTGCAGATGAATGCATGCTGAAATAGATCTTGTGGGATTGTGACATTTTTAGCATTTGGAGACCCTGAAGGTAACCTTATGGGACATCTGAAGACCCTTGAGGGTTGTCTCAGCCTTCATGTTACTTTAGAGGTTTGCTCTGGCTGTTGTGTAAACAGCATCTCTTATGGGAATGTTCACCATGATCCCAAACAAAACCAAGTGAGCTCATTTAAGAAACAATCTGTGGGAATTTAACCTCATTGTTTAGTCAGACAGTGATGCTCATACATGGTGTAAACTAGGTAATATTTGATGTAAAAGACGTTGATCTGGTGGTTTCTCTTTCTCTACTCTTGCTTATTATAGATGCATGCACTTACAATAGAAATGTGGAGCAGATTCACACATTTCCTTTGCTGTCCATATGTCTTGTGTGATATTATGAATGTCATTATGTAGTTTTTACACTTCAGATGGCTGGTTGTGTGGTTTCCTTTGCTGTTTGTCACTAGGGTTGTTTTCATTGAGTTGCAAAAAGAGAAATTTTACCTCATTGCCTCTCGTGGTTTGAGCAACCAGTCCAATTTAATGGCAATATTTTGAGTGTATGTGAAGATGCATTAAAATGTCTGTTCATGCTTGTTTAGCATTTATTTACGGATTCCTCTGCTCATTTCATGGCTGTCCGATGCGAGTATTGTTCCACTAAGGCACATGCGAATGTGCTGCATTGAGCTCTTTTCAAAAAGCAGGAGTAAAAGACCTTTCAGTTTGTGAATAAATATCTGTTACTGCTCCAGTTTAGGGTACAGACTGTCCGTGGAGACGTTTGTAATGCCAGGCCATAGTGAGAGCTCTTTGTTGTCGCCTTTTCCCCTGCACTGATGTGTCTTTGTGGAGCACTGTGGTGCAGGCTCAACGCTCTGGCCCCAGATTACTCTTCCGTATGGGACTGAGCCAGAGGAGTCTTGGCTCCTGGCCCCGTAACCCACACTGACATGTTGATAAATGCCTGATGTGAGGACCAGGACAACCTGTCTCTACGGCAGAAGGAAGCAAATGTTTAGCTTTGGAAATCTACAGACGGAAAAAGACACCTTGAGTCAGGCCAGGGCTTTTTCGATTTATTTTTTTTCTCTTTATGTTGAGGTGATTTATTAATTTTATTTGCATTATTTGAAAAAAATATATATATATTACAAAAATAAAACTCTCCTTATTTGTTGCCCCTCATGCTGTTTTAAGCCGTTATGACTTGCTTTCTTTACTGGAACACCAAAGGAAATGTTTTGCAGTATCATTATACCGTAAATGTATTACGGTTTCTACAAAAATATTAAGCACCACAACTGTATTCAAAATTGATTAACCCTTTACCTGTCACCCCCCTTTTTGATAATTGACATTAAAATGCACTATACAAACTTAAATGGTTGTAATTCAAGAATGCTTTGGAATAAAGACCTAAGTTTGGTCTTGTTTTAAAGAAAACAATCAGCAGATTATTACTAAAGTGAAAGCACTTCAAAAAATTAAAGTATGAAAAAGTTATGGAAGTTATAATTTACAGTAAATCAAATATACTTTATTAATATATTTTTTAATATGAAATACATATTTTACAAAATATGTTTTACTATACAATTACTATAAAATGAAAGCTTTATATCTAACCAAGTTGTGTTCCAAATTTGAAGTTGATATCACAAAAATTGAAGTTCCCATGAGATTTTGTTTAGGCGTTATACCAAAAATAGCCACCGGGTGCCATTGAATTTCATTGAATTAATTGTATGCATTTTGCCATAACAAATTAATTAATTTCTATCCAAATATCACTTTTGTCACTAAATATGGAACCTTGAGACTCAGACCTTTCTGACAATATGTGTTTTGTCAAGATTAGAAAAGGTTTTCATAATAAATTATGAAAGATGATGCCCAAAAGGGGAAGGGCCTAATAAAAAAATACTGTTTCTATGGTAACGCAATCAGACGATGAATAAGGGTCTTATCAAGCGAAATGATCAGTCATTTCAAAAATAAATAAAAAAAGTTAAAGTTTTATAAGCACTCGTCTTGCTCTGTTCTGTGATGAGCGTTCGTGACTCCTGTTTAAACTCGTTCACCAAAATGAACAAATCTTTTCCAAGTCATGACTCCAAAGGGTCCTACAGTAGATAAGACCCTTATTCATTGTTTGGTGTTGTTTAAAGCCCTTTGAAGCTGCACTGAAACTCTCATTTGGACCTTGAACCATTTGGTTCCCAATGAAGTCCATTATATGGAGAAAATCCTGGAATGTTTTCATTAAAAACCTTAATTTCTTTTCGACTGAAGAAGAGAAAGACTTGGACATCTTGGATGACATGGGGGTGAGGAAATTATCAGCAAAAGCTGTTTTTTTTTAAAACTCCTTTAAAGCATAAGATTGTTACCAACCTGAAACCTTTGAATGTAGTTGTATTATAGTCACGTGACTTCCAATCTAAACGGCTTCTGCATTATACATTCCATGTCCTCTGAAACCAATCTTTTAAAGACCCAGTATAATGGTCTTTTTTTGTCTAAAATTTGTGGTTAGTATCTTGTAGATGATCTCTGCCAACTGGTTTTGCTTTTCAGACCTTTAGAAACTTTCTTGGTTCCCCATCTCAACTTGACGACTGTCTACATTTCATAAAACAACTTTATAACGTGTCTTTCTGTTTTGGTGTAGTTGATTGTCCATAACAGATCGTAACCCAAGGTCCAAGGTCTTAGCCAGTTAAGAATTGCAGGAAAATCTATAAGTTTGGAGGTCATTACCCCTGACTGAGTTTACATTGTTGGCCCCCTTGATCAAGAGGAAGTGCTTCTTTGCAAGGACACTGATGCTGTTGTCACAACAGTCTCCTTTTGGCAGACGGACAAATGCCTGGTTCTCATAGCCGTCCACGTTTGAAAACCACAATGGCTGTCCAGGTCGTTGGTCACTCTTAGAAATGGATGCTATAGTGCATTATTCTCGCATAAGTCCTTACAGGACTTTTTGCCTCACCGCGGGTTAATGAATGAACTGCAGTCTTACTGAATGTGATTATGTTGTCCACATCTTGTGCTCCTTTGAAGCCTGAGGGACATTTGAGCTCTCAGAACCTCAGTGGGGAAATGGCTCACAGGTGTGCTCTGGTGCCCAAGGGAGCAGAATTATGGGATATGGGGGTTGGTTAGTTAATGGGGTCTGTCCTACTGACAGAAACCAAAAGTGTAGGGGAAAACGGGTCTTTGTGTTATGGGTGAGCTCATTAATAATTTATTTATTTTTTGTAAAGGCATTTGCTTTGTATGTGAAGTGTAACAATTTATGTTCAAATAGAAATGGAAACGTAGTGTACAACATCAATGCATTGACAGCATCTGAATTGTATTCACTTATGAATGTATGATTTTAGAAATGTACTAATCTTTGATTTATCAGTAGAAAGACATTGGTAATGCAAAACTTATTTATAATTGAAATCAAGAAAGGATTATTAAAGTTAACGCTCAACATGTATGAAATGTAAACAGTGGATGTCTTGGTATAAGATGTTTTTCTCATGAACCGATTTATGTGGGTGCTGTCACAGGGATTTTGACCTCTATAGAATCTCACAGGATGAAACCGTTAAAATGTCAAATGAAGTGAACCGCTTTAAATGTGATGGCTTTAAATATTTAATTAATCTCTTTTATTATAAACAAAATAAAAACAAACATTGAATTCGAAATATTCTATAAACCTCTGGATTCATAAACATCTGTATGTCTCTGAAGTTGTTCATTTGTAAAAGTGTTTACATTTCAGATGCTTTCAATATGCTGATATTGTATGTTTTATATGCAAACATGAAAATGTATGTTTGCTAGAGTTGGGAAGGATCAGTGGAGAATTTAAGGGGTTTTCTTCTCTTTTTTTTGGTGCTGGACTGGTAAAGTTTTAATTTTTAATACAATTATTAAATTTGATATAACCATTTCATTTCATTATCCGTTCTAACAGTGTTATCTTAGTATTATTTGTTTTCTGTATTTCAATTTAGTAAATATTAGTTTTAAACTTTTCATTAATATTTTAAATGGGCTGTATATCTTAATTTTTTTTTCATTTTAGTTTTAGTTAGTCATTTGTTTTTGTATTAGTTTTTTTTAAATATTTCTGTTCATTTGTTCATAGTTTTAGTTAGTCATTTGTTTTTGTATTCGTTTTTTTTAATATTTCTGTTTATTTAAATAATTTTTAACGTATCCTATTTCAGTTAGCTGCCAAGGGAACATTTCTCGTTTTCGTTTAAGCTTTTCGTCTTATTTTTATGTTGTATTTATTTTATTTATAGCTTTATTTCAAGTAATTGATTAATTAATTAACTTTTTAAAAGTTGTTTTAGTTTACAATATCTTAGAGTAATTGCAATTATTTAATTCAATTGAATGCCTAGTTTTTAACAGACATAAACAAATCTGCACAATTATTTACAATTTCAAGTTTTAAAAAATATTTTTATAAAATATTTCTTTTCTCATTACTTTTAGCTGATGGTTTTATGACACTGGTCTCTCTGGAATAATATTTATATACACCATTTTTAGTGACAAAAAGTAAATTAGAATTCTTGTTTTTTCTTGTACTTTAATTATGAGATACACAACATTAGGTTTACTTATTATTTGAATTAATTTCTTATTTTTGTATTTTAATAATTTCTGTGGTTTTAGACCAATGCCCGTTTAAAAGGTACTGTATACTGCAATGCATGCTTAATATCTTTTCAATAGTTTCACGTAATATACATAGAGTTAAGGTTAGGCTTTGGTTTAAGGTTAGTTACTTGTAATTATGCAATTATGTAATTATGCATAATTTACTGCTATAGTATGTACATGTATTAACGTGTAACTACATCACCTTAAAATAAAGTATAACCAGTTTTTATACATGCCTCGAAAAGGGATGATCATCACATTGCATTGCTCTTTCTCTTTGAGTTTCTTATCTGTACTTCCCTCTTGGGCATCACAGCACATGACCTGCAGGCTGCATAATGGGATTTTAGAGATTTCATAATTAGCCTGTTTGTTGTGCTCATGTTGACTTGCGTAATCATTTATGTAACTCCCAGTTTAAATTACTCATTTGTGGTTCTCTTTTTGTGAAAGTTTTGGCATGACTGGCAACGATTAGGCCGCTATAAGGTTGGAGGTAGAGAGATGGCAGCGACGTGAGCCTGCGAGTTCTCGCCACATGCGTCTCCGCTGAGGTAGGTGAGTTCAGCATATGGAAACAGAAAGAAGCAGCTGCAAGCCTCTCTGTTTGTTTCGTGGTGCAGGCGTCAGGTATGATGCAGCACCAAGGGCATTTTCAGACAATGCTGAGTGTCATACCTTTCTACACCCACACTCATCCTGCAGCACCGATGCATTCTGGGATATGTGGTGTAGTTTACACACTGTAAACAAAAGGTTTGCATTTAGTTGCCAGGTTTTGTCAACAACACGGTCCCTTAGTGTGGTAAATAAGCAGCAGTGAAAATGCAAAGGTAAACAGAGGGATATGACAAGGACATCACGCACATGAGACATTTGTATTTTTGTCATCTGTTGAAACCAATGGAAAAAAAATACAAAAATAATATATATATATATATATATATATATATATAGCCTCACAAATCTGACTTATTCTATATAAGAAAAGTCTAAATTGGTAAGATGCATACATACATACACAATATATGCATCTCATATATATATATGAAGAGTTCAGATGCAAAAGCCTCTAAATGCCATTTGAAATTTTCTTCTAAAATGACATTTTATTAAGCTTGTATATTTAAGTTCAGTAATTTCACTTAAATGACAATTAATAGGTAATCTTCATTGCCATTTAAGTGAAATTACTGAACTTTAATATACAAGCTTGATAAAAATGATAATTTTAGAAGAAAATTTCAAATGGCACTTACAGGCTTTTGCATCTGAACTCTTCATATATATAAAAATATATATATATATATATATATATACACACACATATATAATTTTCCTTGGTTTCAACAGACGGGCCTGTTTTGACTCTTCTGCCAGGTCTGGTGGATGTCCTTTTTTTTCTTTTTTTTTTTCTTAAAGGGTGGGGGTCCAACTGGCATGTTTCCTTTGATCAGATATGAGAGGATCAGTTCACGCTGGGGTCTCTCCCGGCTGCATTCTTCCGCCAACAAAGGGAAATGAAAGGGGGGCTTTTTTTCACAGCCGCTGGATTTGCGGGGCTGTAATCACATGGCAATTACTCCTTCATGAAGGGCACCATTCATTTCGCCTTCACACCTATGGTTACCGGCACCAGGGTTCATATCACCAGCCACTTACTGATGGAATTCAGCTGCTTTTGTACAATGCAGCCCTGCTTATTCATATGGATACGTCTACTTTCATCCGGCTACATTTAAAAACCGTTTTTGTTTCAAAGCACTCTCTGTCCACCCTAGCGTTTATCCAAAAGTTGCTCATCCACACTGACATGTCTGAAACGCTTAAATCACCTTACTGAAACATAATAAAGCTCACTGAGGAGATCCCAAAAGTTCAGACATATTAAAGTTCACAAGCTATTCTTCTGGCACTGACCATTTCATTAGCAAAATATCCCTCCACTCAATGGTACATCCAGGTCACACTTAAAATCGCTATTCAATGGTCTAAAACGCACCTCTAAGTACATTTTCTGTAAAATTGTACAAAGTAACGTTTATCTTCACAACTCTACGAACAGACTGATTTCATAATATTGGCTTTTTTGGCATGCTATACACATAATCGCTTTTCAGCGTGTTTATGAATGCCGTTGACTTAACGTATACATTACTGTATATATAAACATATGACCTACCCCAACCTCATCCCTAAACCTACCCGTCACTGGGGTTAATACCATTTATGAGTCTTCCCCTACCATCCTCAGGAAGAAAAAAAAATCTCTCCCCAGATGTAGATCTGTATTTTGTCTCATTTCGCTCGGACATTCAACCAGACATTCAACCGCAAAATCACTTGGACATTTACCGGCGTAGACATACACGCGGATAGCTCAAAATGCGCATATAGAAAACACGCCACTTGACTTGAAAGTGCGTGTATGTTTATGCAAAAGTCATGATGTCATGTTGCTATGAAAGTGAGTTTAGATATCTAGATATGTATGGATACAATATGCTTCAGATGACTAAACAGCGCAGTCTCATCCCAATTCGTCATATAACTGACGTCTTGGGACGTCTTCTGACCATACGTCAATATATGCCTTTCAGGGCCCCTTACGTCCGGTAGATGACGTTATCGGATCTTAACTCTACCCCGAGACCTGAACCTAACCCTAAAACCCAACCCGTCACCTAACTGACGTTAAAGGTAAAGCGTCAGTTGTATGACGGCCCGGAATTCGTCATTCACCGACGTTTGAGGGGGCCCTAAAAAGGCATATATTGACGTATGGCCAAAAGATGTCCAAGACGTCAGTTATATGACCGAATTGGGATGAGACTGTGTTAAGACTAAACAAGCGTCATGGTTTTCGAATACCCTCTGTTTTCAAAGACAAAACTACAACGCAAAGATGCCGTCTCCAATATGACATCATGAGCTTTTGCGTAAAGCATCACTGCCACTTTCGAGTCAAGTGGCATGTTACTCTACGCATTTTGAGTAGCCGCATAGTTGAGTTATGTACACCCCGTCAAATATCCGAGCGAAACAAAGCAAAATGTAGATCTACATCTGGGGAGCGATATTTTTTCCTAGGAATGGTGAGGGAGACTCATAAATGCTATTAACCCCAGCTGACGGGTAGGTTTAGGGACGGGGTTGAGGTAAGTCATATATTTGTATATACAGTAATAACGTTAAGTAAACGGCGTTCATAAACACGCTGAAAAACGATTATGCATGTTGAAAAGCACGCTGAAAATGGCAATACGAATTGGCGTGTCATACACACGCAATTTCATGAGATCAGTCTGCCGTCTCAATGTGAACGGAAGGCCAAAATGTAGAGAAAAAGATTAGTGATAAATTATCTATTTAAAAGAAGATTAATTACCCAGGTTAATGTTGACGTAGCCTGATCAAGTGGTTGATGACATGGGCTACTTTGGTTTTTAGCCACACGTTCAATTTGAGCTGTAAGTTCAGTACATGGGAAGTATAAACGTGGTTTTGTAGTCTCATGTGCCGGTTTTTGTAATGTGGGTTACTGTGCATGAGCATACATGGATGAACACGAGGGTTGAATTGGCATACAATGCATTCATTGGTCTTTCAGTATGTTCTCCCCTCCCTTTTCTACCCATGCCATGCCAGCTTGCTGAAAGCACATTGTCTATGCCCTATATAATCCCATTGTTGTCAGAAGCCCCCAGACTAAGGCCACTTGGCATGGGCGAGGCTTGGCCTGCTTTATTTGGGTTTATGCACAGTCCGAACTTGATTTGACGGACAGATTAACTTTACCCACAAATATCTAAATAAATAAACACTGTTGCATAAAGATGCTCAGTGTTTCAATGGTTACGTTTATTAGGGTTGGTATTGTTGATATAAATCTATCCAGTTTGTTTAAAAAAGTTATTTAAATAAATAATTCAATTAATATATGCTTATTGGCTTTTTCTCCTCTTGTATTGATAAAGATAGTCAGGACAGGATAAGTAAGAGTTGCTTGCTGGTTTCGAATTGGCATTTGCCTATGCCCACGCTAGAATGTATGTGTTGTTTGAAGTCTTGCCTCTCTCAAAGCTTCAGGAGAATAGAGAACAAGAGCCCTAGAGAGATGTTGTCCATAAAGAAGTCTCTTCACTATATGACCTCTCGAAAATGGCCACTTCCCACCCTCTCATTTATGTCTGAATGCCTCACGTCACTGACAGGTGCTGCAGGTAAAGTCTCCACACACACAGTCATTGTGGGGTTTGGCCGTCCAGCCCGAACTGCTGGGCTTTTCACAGATGGCTGCAGGTAGCGTGACACGCCTGGCTGATAAGCCAAAGCGACTTCAAAGCCCCAGACAGCCAGAACAGAGCTAAGTCTGCCCCATTTTTTCTATGTGCGCCTGGAACGAGAGAGAAAGGGACACTGGCGCCCTTGACAGACCAGAGCACTCTTAAGAGCCGGAGATGAGTCGGCCCCATTGCCCTCTAATGAGCTCTGTCTCCAAAACCCATCAGCTCACTCACAGGTCTTCTTTGTCAGAAAGCTTGATCAGTAAAGGGTAGATCTCTAGTTAACTCAAGCAGAGCTCTGATTGCAACTGATTTTAGAACGTAATCTTGACTTTTAAGAGATCCATTTCTGCAGGTTTTTTTTCACTTTAAGTTGGAAGTTCTTTTTGAATTGCAGCAAGGGAAGGTTGCCAAAAGAGTTTGACATGCATAGTTCAACCAAAATATGAAATTCTGTCTTTTATCTCGGCTTTGTGTCATTCTAAACCTGTATGATTTTCTTTTGGAACACATAAGAAGATAGAAAATGCATGTTTTTGACCATGAAATAAAAATCAGTGCAGGTCATCCTTTAATGCCACTTGAGTTATGAAAATAATGTTTTAGTTGACAAGAAACCAAATATTGAGATATTTTATATAGTACTTTAGCATGATAGAATAATTTATACTGTTTGGTGTTGGTAAGATTTTAATAATGTTTTAGAAAGAATTTTATTTTGCTCATTAAGGCTGCATTTTATTAAGTCAGATATATTGTAAAACCTCTCTGTTTTTAATATATTTTAAAGTGTCATTCTATCCTGTGAGGGCAAATTTTCTGCTTAATTATTCCAGTCTCGGTGTCACATGATCCTTCAGAAATCATCCAATATACCTATTTGGAGCCAAAAAACATTTCTTATTATCATCATTGTTGCATACTGCTCTGCTTGATGTATTTGTGAAAACAATATTTTTTCTGGATTTTTTGAGTAGAAAGTTCAAAAGAACAGAATTTTTTAGAGATTTTGCAACATTGTAACTGTGTTTATGCTCACTTTTGACCAATTTAATGGAGTAGTTTACTTAAAACATACACGCCACTTTTGAGTCAAGTGGCGTGTTATCTCTACCCCTTATTTTGAGCTATCCGCGTGTATGCGTGTATGTCTACGCCATTACATTTCCAAGCTGAGTCCGCTTTATGTACACGCTTGTCAAATGTCTGAGCTAGAAACGAAGCAAAATGTAGATCTACATCTGGGGAGCGATATTTTTTTTCCTAGGATGGTGAGGGAGACTCATAAAGGGGTATTAACCCCAGTGACGGTGGTAGGTTTAGGGACGGGGTTGAGGTAGGTCATATATTTGTATATACAGTAATAACGGTCCACTCAACGGCATTCATAAACACGCTGAAAAGCGATTATGCATGTTGAATAGCATGCCAAAAATGGAAACACTGAATCTGGCGTGTCATACACGGAAAGTGGACGGAAAGCCAAAATGTAGAGTTTGTGCTCAAAGTGAGCATAAAAACATTACAATGTTGCAAAATTTCTGAAAAAAATTCTGTTCTTTTGAACTTTCTACTCAAAGAATCCGGAAAAAATATCGTTTTCACAAATATTGAGATTTTGCAACATTGTAAATGTGTTTATGCTCACTTTTGATCAATTTAAAGGAGTAGTTTACGTTTAAAAACTTTTTCTGAAAATGTCCTCACCACCATGTCATCCAAGATGTCCATGTCTTCTCTTTCTTCAGTCGAAAAGAAAGAAAGGTTTTTGATGAAAACATTCCAGGATTTTCTCCATATAATGGACATCAATTGAAACCAAACGGTTCAAGGTCCAAATGAGAGTTTCAGTGCAGGCTTAAATGGCTTTAAACGACACCAGACGATGGATAAGGGTCTTATCTAGCGAAAAGATCGGCCATTTAAAAAAGTAAATTAAAAAGTTCAAGTTATATAAGCACAAATGCTCGCCTTGCTCTGTTCTGAGATGAGCGTTCATGACTCTCCTGTTCAAACTCATTCATCAAAATGAACAAATCTTTTCGAGTCATGACTCGAAGGGTCCTACAGTAGATAAGACCCTTATTGATCGTCTGGTATCATTTAAAGCCCTTTGAAACTGCACTGAAACTCATTTGGACCTTGAACCGTTTGGTGCCCAATGAAGTCATTATATGGAGAAAATCCTGGAATGTTTTAATCAAAAACCTTAATTTCTTTTTCAACCGAAGAAAGAAAGACGTGGACATCTTGGATGACATGGGGTTAGTAAATTATCAGCAATTAAAAAAAAAGTGAACTACACCTTTAAAACATTCTTGCTGAATAAATGTATTCTTTTAAAACAGTATTGTAGATGTATTAACATGAACTTATTTTCTTGTCATGTTTTCATGAACACTATAGAGTAAAAGTTGTTTTACAATAAAAAAAACCTTTTTACTCCTCTTTTCGAGGTATAGAGAGCATGAAAGATGCGCTTTGGACCACTGGTGCGTAACGCAAGCTATGGATTTCACTCTATACACTCTCATTGACCGCACTCTGAACTGGCCTATCGTTCAACACGTATTCGAGAGAGTGGCAGAGAGTGAAAGGGAGTCTGATGATGAGATGCGGTAACTTCCATCCTCTCTATCTTCTCCTCTTCTGGGGTGCATCTTGCAGGGCTGATATCTTGGAGGTTAATAATTGAAAGGTTGCTGTTGGGTTGATGGCCGGGTGTAGTTGTGCGTAGGCTGTAACCTTTGTGTGTGTGAGACCCCCTCCCCTTTTTTCAAGATCGATGACACATGCAAGCCTGCCCTCCCTCTGTGTATCCCATGACCGGTCAGGGTAGATTGAGCGCTTACAGAGCCTAGAAAATCTCAGTCTCCTTCCTCACTCCGTCTCCAAGAAAGGCCAAGCGCTGACCTTTTGCTATGAAAGCATGGCCTTTGTCGTTTCTGGGATTGTTGTTTTTACCTCTGTAAACTTTACGACCGTGAACAAGAGTGCGAAGGAGAACGAGGTCAAGGTTTCTACGCAGTGGATGGTAGCTGAAACAATTGTGGATGAGAGTTAACAACACTGGGACTCAGTTCCCTTGTGGGCTCTGGATCCTGTTTATTCGAGGCCGGACACCCTCTTTCATGTGTTTTGAAAGTCTGTGTTGCCTTTGGTGCCATGGACTGCCTGACTGATTAAAGGCTTCTCTCTTTGAGATGTACAACACCAGAATGTCTCAATCTGTGAATCCTCTTGGGACGGTGCTTCGGGGATCGCTATAACTTCTAACTCGACTCAGAGACAAGACAAGCCTGTCAATAATGTATATGTCCCCTTCTACTTTCAGTATGAATGCGAGTCACATGTTGTGTGTGTATATAATAGAGCGCCTGTCACATTTAAAGTGGGACCTTAAGGGGCCAGAACACTTAGAATTCAGCCTTGACATTAAAAAAAGATCACCGGAATGAGGAAACAGAATGTTAGTTTGGAGTCCCAGGAAAAACAACATTTACTTTTCATTTTTTATTTACCTTTTTTGGCCCAATATGTTGGTGCCTTATCAGTTATTGTCTGGTATTAGAAATGAACATTTATGTTAATTCATCGCGATTATTTTTTAATCGCACACTATAAAAAATAACCGTGATTTTAACAGTAAAATACTGTAAAAATGCTACAGTGCAAAACTGTTAATTGGTAAACAGAAAGTTTCTTTTCAGAAAAGAAAAAAATAAGGTTTATTACTGTAAATTTTAAGTTAAGTCTGTAAAACCATTAACAATCCTACCGTATTTTTAACGGTAAAGTTCTGGCAACCACAGCTGCCGTTTTTTACCGTAAAATTTACGGTTTATTTTTTACAGTGTATCCAAAATAAAAGTTTGTTTACATAATATATGTGGGTGCACTGTGAAATTATTTTTATATATATATATATATATATATATATATATATATATATATATATATATATACACACACTCATGTTCGCATATATTTAAGAAATATTTTCATGCATATACTGTATAAAGATGTATATCTAATTTATATATAAATATTTTATAAATAAATATATATTTTTGTCTTAAATATACATGTATGTATGTATGTATGTATGTATATATATATATATATATATATATATATATATATAATTATACACAGTGCACCCACATATATTATGTAAACACAAACTTTTATTTTGGATGCGATTAATCATTTGACACCCCTAATTTTAATTAAGAGTACATGTTCATTTGCCCCTTTTATACTTTTAGATAATTTGTTCCATCATCTAAGTTATCTTTAAAAACACTTTTTTAATTTAATAAATGTAGCCTAATCTTTAGCAAATCTCAGAATGAATATCCATTGCTTATACTGTAAATTATAATGTTGTGATGCCTAAATCAACTCCTTTGTTTTGATTTTAGAGTTTTATTTGTATTTATTTAGAGCATAGATTTGAATTAGTTACAACAATAACATCACTTTTACCAGCATTTTAATATCATAAAACGTCTGCATTAACATTCTTTTTGTTTTCGGTTTGGGTGAGTAAATGATGACTGACTGTTCGATTTTTGGATGGACTATCCCTTTAAGGTGTGTTTGTGTGAGGGGCAGTTTGGCACTATGGCCTGAAATGTCTCATGTGGCTGACACTGCCAAGACCATGTGCCTGAACTCTTGCATTTGAGATTGGAGGATACGTACATAAACACACTCGCACACACATCGCTATAGTCCCATGCCCGAAGAGAAAGCAGGGAGCGGGTGGGTTGAATGCTTATCACAATCAGACACATGGACAGTGTGTGTGTGTGTGTGTATGTGCTTGTCAGACCGTCACTGCTTTCAGGGCTGATCCATTTCTACAGCCCTGTTCTATGCCAGCCAGGCAGCGCTCAAAAAAACAAACACAAATGCTTTGGAAACCACTATATGGCTCATTGGCTGCCGTGAATACTGATCGGGTCTGACTGGTTCTTTAGCACTTTGGTATGATCTGATCCTGAGAGACTCCCCAGCTCAGATATGTTTTAATGTGTGTTTGTTAATGTGTGTCTGAGAATCTCAGAAGGATACTTCTCCGTGTGTTTGCCCATGCATGAAACCTAAGACAGCCATATTCACGGTAATGAATTCCACAATCCACAGCACTACAGGGCCACCCAAATAATGTATGCAATGTGCAACACAAGGAAGATATGGCACAAAACATTCTTTAGTGTGTGTTATGTCTTTGTTGTTTGTTTCATTTCGTATTCCATGCATATTTTCAGCAATGAAATGTAGGCTTCCTGGTCAGCTAATCGGCCTTACAGAACATCCATCCATTCTCCAAACTGCTTATCCTTTGTAGGGTCTTTGTGTCTGTTAAAATTAAAAATATGTATTTGTGCTACTTTATGGATTTTCCCAAGATTAGTGTTGATATATTTGAACGGTCATCTGGTTTTTGTGTGCTGTGAGTGACTGTTTTTCATCAGCTAAGGATCAGGTATTTAGGGGCTTTCTCGTTTTTAGGCTCTTAGTTTATGGGCAGAGCATGTTGTTTGTTTGGATCTGACTAAGTACACTGTTCTTTACAAGTTGAGTCACACTGTAATGAAGCTGTGAGTCAGAGAAGGTTCAGTCTCAAACGGTTATTTAAATTAAATCAAGACACTTTCTTCAACCAGGTCATGGCCCATATCAAGGGTGAACAGATTTACAATGGTAAACAAACAAAACAAAAAAGCCCGACCGATAAAGGATTTTGAAGCCAGATACCAATACAAATATTTGTTGGTTTTAAAATCCGATATTCCGATATATCGGCAGATTTTTTTTCTTTTTTTCAGAAACGCGCAACAAAACGTTAACAGATTTCCCTAGTAGTAATTTATGAGTTTTAACTAAAATAATATGATAATGCATTTTAAAAAGAAACTTCTTTCTTTTACTGTCACAACAGAACAGATGATAGTAGGGGTGCACGATATATCGGCCACCATATCGGTATTGGCCGATATTTGCTCATTTTTATGTTATTGTTATCGGCCCGATAAATACAATTTTGCTGATATATTAAAGCTGATAAATAATGAGTTATTTCCTTCAACACCTGACAACTGAGACACTTAAGATGCACACTGCTCAACATGATTGATCTTAATTGCTTGAAATATGATTGGAATCAAAAGGAAAATATAGTTAAGTGCAAAATGTGCTGTCATTCGCCTACATGAAATTATAATGAGAACATTACAATTGTGTTAGGGGACGTTTTTTTTTGCAATCAGACTTTTGTTTTTGCAGTCAGGCTTTCAAAAATTATATAAAAATTGGATTCAGATTTATCGGCTGATGTATCGGTTATCGGCTTTCAAATATAAAGAATTATCGGTTATCGGTATCGGCCAAAATGTTCATATCGGTGCATTCCTAGATGATAGTGGCATTAGCTAGCTTTGTGGTTAGCTAGTCTATGATGAGCCATAATATAGCAATGGATTACGTCATACTGCAAATTGTAAAACATACATTTTCAATATAACAGGCCAAAGAGGGATGATACATCTCATTGATATAACTGTCACGCTTTTAAAGAAATACTTCAGTCACATTGTCAAAAGTCAAAAGGACAGTCAGTCAACTACACTGGTAAGAACGTAATGTAACTATTACTAGCTAATTCCGCTTCACCAGCAGCAAAACTGGACATGATAGTCACAAAATTTGTCATGCTTATTTGAGTTAAGAGAACTGATGGGGATGTTTTTTTAATTGTTATTCAAGCAATGTATGTCTCGTGACCAACTCAACGAGTGTTGCCAACAGGGACGGTGTAGAGTGCCCCCTGGTGGACAAACTATACAACTCCAACACTCATGACATGGTTAAAGCGTGTTTCGTCCATTTTTATATTATTTTTTAAATATTCATTTATCGCCATTATAACTGCCGATACCGATAGTTTGGAAAATGCCTAATATCGGCCGGCCGATATATCGGTGTGGCTCTAATAAGAGTAAGACTGAATTTTACTGATTTTAACACTTTTATTAAAATAGATGAGGAGAAAAATAAAGGACAAAAAGTTGGGGATGATGCAGAGAGGTTCAAAACAGAGAAGAATTTAACCTTACAATACTCTTAACGATTAATGAAAAAGATATTAAGAGATGCAATTAAAAAATAATGCTATTATGATTTATGCCTTAGCTGAATGACTGTTAAAAATAAATATATAAGGAGGAAATCAATAAATATGTGTATTTATTCAGCTCTTTTGAAGGTAATTAAAGAAAAACCTGTAAAAGCTATTAAAAATGATCTGACTTATCATTTTTTATTAGTTTTCGTATAAAGGTCATAAAGGCAATACAAAATTATGGCCCATGTATAAACTCATTCATCATCATTTAGCTAAAACTAATTAATTTGCCTGGTCAGACTTTGATGGAGTCAACGAATTACATTATTTTAAAAACGTATTGTTGTTCACTGTGTGTAAACGTGTTCCTGTTTTGTTCTTTTGTTCTGTCCAGGCCTGTAATTTCATTCTTGCCTCCCCAGAAAATGTCAACCTGTTCAGTAATCAGATTACTCATAGTTTATGGCTTTTGTCGAGGTATTAATATGTTGTATATGTTGTTCACTTATCACTACCGTCAGTGGCTGGCAGGACTCCAGGCTTTGTTTATGGAGCTCTCAGCACTGCTGGTCTAGAACATCATTTGTGACTCAAAGTCAACATGAAACTTCGCAGAACAATTAACTTATGTAATGTGACGTATGATTCGTCTTTATCCATCCATATGTGGTATGTGGTTAAAAAAGAACATATTTTACAGTGTCCTTGTTGCATGCTAGTACTATATTAATAACTATAAATTATGTAAGGAATAATTGACAACGGGCTATTGAATTTTAGAAAAATAATGCACACCTGAGGTGCTAAGGGGGCCACGAAGCAAAGCGGACTGTTCCACCTCGGGTGTGCATTATTTTTTTAATAATTCATAGAATTATTTTCCGAAGAAAATTATTCTGCCTGTACTACTGGTAACCATACCTCAAGACATTGTTCAGATGATGTATTTTTAAGATTGTCTGTACTGTACAGAGAGGGAGAGAGGGAAATATGCTTTCCATAATAAATACATAATATAACATAATTTTGTGGCAAAAAGCATGAAAATAATTTGTGGTTTTTATTCTGTTGTTGACTATATTTATTTGCTTGGTTGTGGGTTTTGGTTCTTTTGCTGTTGTAGGCTGTAAGGACCTTTTGAAATAACTCAAATCATTGGCAAAGTGATATGGAACTGTAACGTGGTCAAGACCTGCGGAACTACTTTAGCTGTGCGTTTCCCTGAAAATAATCGCACACCTTAGAATGTTCATCAACCAATAAGATTTAAGCATTCAACAGCTCTGTAGTATAAGCATAATTACAGGCAACTAATCTTAAACCAAACCCTAATCCTTACTTAACCCCACCCTATAGTAAATACATTTAGTTAATTGATATTACACTGGAACAATGACAGCTTAAAATAAAGTGTACTGTAACTGAGGGCTTGAAAAGGAAAGTTATTAGTCTTTTCTTTTCAGTCCAATAATTAGTTAGTACTAAGACCAGAAATATAGGGTAGTAGCAAGTAAATTGGGTCACTTTTGAGTGAATTAAAGGGAACATATTTTACACTATTGTACAATTTTTTTTTATCCCTCCATTATAATGTTAGTCAAGCTTTCTTGCACCAAAACGTGAGAATTTTCCACCCTCTCTATGCACATTAAAGGGTTAGTTCACCCCAAAATGAAGATTCTGCATCACACACATGACTAGTGTTGGCCAGTAGTGATCCTACGTGTGACGTACAACACAGAACCGTTGCACAGTTCCACTACGTGAAATCTCGAGGCCCACGGAGGAGGAAATTAATAATTCGATAAAGTTGTTATTTTTGTTTGTTTTTTTGCGCGCAAAAAGTATCCTCGTCACTTGATAAATTTAAGATTGAGCCTCTGTAGTTGCTTGGATTATTTTTCTGGGCCAGCCAGTTTCGAATCCCTTAAGAAACCTATGGAGGAGTGATCCAGCTCTCAGATTTAATAAAAAATATCTTAATTTGTGTTCCGAAGATGAACGAAAGTCTCACGGGGTTGGAACAACATGAGGGTGAGTAAGTGACTGTTTGCAAAAGCCCCCTAGTTTTTGGTAGCCTGACTTCGTCATACTCATATTCTAGAGAGTCTGAATCTCCTCCGTAGGGCTTTGATTATGAGGAGTGTCGTAACCGAACCAGGAAAAAAAACAACCTCTGCACTCAATTGGATAGTCGGTAGACCTACAACCAATCAGAGCAATGCAGTAAGTCAACTCCTTTGCATAGCGCAGTTTTCTACTACAGAACTACAGAATGTAGCCTAACTAAACTTATTTTAGAAGTTAAATAACGAGTGTTGCTTCTTTTACTTACTTCTCCATGAGTGCCACCAAAGGAGAAACCACAACGACCACAGGCTTTTCATTACGTCCCATCTTCTTAGCGACCCTCAGAGCCAGCTGATAAGTTACACTTTTGCCGAATCATGTGGGAAGGACGCTAAAAATATCTTTCCGATCGACAAATACCTTGATTGCAGTTTTCTGTTCGTCTATTAAAATGAATGCGCTGTCGATTTATTTTACAACAGACGCGACAGTGGAATCTATACATCTCAATTCTCCAGCTGCAGTCATCTCTGAGGGAGACCAAGCGCTCTTTGATAACGTGTTGATTACGTCCTTGCAGATCATCTGTCCATCATTGTATAAAGCCCGCCCTGGCAATTTGATTGGCCCGAACGTTTCTTGTCTGATCATAATTACTCTTCAATGGATTCGAGTCCAGACCCCAAAAATTTGTGGGCGGAGTTCGGGCTGGCATCCAGGCTAAGTTTTTGGTATTACGCCTGTCAAACAAATGGTCAAACACGACCAGCGCGACAGATTGCCATGACGGGTAGAGGTATTTTCTTGTGTGTCAGTGTTTCAAGTAGCTGGTGGCGTTAAAAATTGGTTTAAGATAGTTAAAGAACACAACTGCTCCAGACAATCTCTTTGGGGGTACCTAGTGTCCGATTTACAAATGCCGTGGGCACGCGGTTTCACCATCTTGCTTGGAGTCAATGTTTGATGGACCTGCTCACATAGTAACGGTTGCTATAATGTGTGATTGGACTTGCCGTTTTGGGAGGGGCCGGCGAAAGATTAAACAGACTGTGTTCCTTTAAGACTTCTATCTGTAAATGACCTCCGTTATGATTGTCTAACCTTTATGTACCAGCATATGGTGGTCCAAGTTGGTAAATGTTGAATGTATGTTGATATGTAAACACAGATGGTCATATGATGAGGTACTGAAGGTTACATTAAGGTGCCTCTTATTATTATTACCTTTAATGTAGCTGTTGGTGAATATAAAAGGTCGGCAAGGTTTCAAAAATCAAAGTGCATCGACAAATGGAGTTAATGTCAAATAATATGCATAATGCCAGCCTATGATCTTCATTGGCTTCCCCTGCAAACAAAGTCTACTTTGACCAACTGTCAAACACTAGTTGTAGCTGAGGCCTAAAAGAGTTTGATTTATGTTGTTTAAATGTTCGAGAAAACGTTGTTGAAAGCAAATCCACTTTGCATGCTCTTCCAAAGGATGAGGACATGGGCTGGAATTGATTCAGTAAAGCCAACGCCATTGTTGCTGTTCATATCACTGTGCATATAAGTTTTGAGAAAGATCCAGAGCCGAAATTCGGATTTGTTAATGGACTTTTCGTATGGGTTTGATGTTATGTTTGGGGCACTTGAATATGACTGTGAATGGATTGTTTTGAATCTTAAGCTATAGTCTGAGCAGACAGGAATAGGTGTTTTGTGAGTATGTAATCCTGTTTTCCATGATATGTCCCCTTTAAGAGTTTAAGTGCCTTCCCATCATTCCATACAAGTTGCCGTAGGGTTGCTAGAGGTCGGCCACACACACATACACACACTCCCTGGACTGTGATGTATGTGCCGGAAGAAGCAGTCATAATGTATCCTGAAGAACTCGCCTGTGAGGACTTTGGCATATTAGCCGTGTCTGTTTATCTCTGTGGTATTCTCCAGAACCGTCATTTGTGTTAAGATTATACTTGATGGAAAACACAAACTGAACCAGCGAAATGACAGATGTTCAGAATTCCAGTGTTAAAATAACACTAAAGAGGAAATGCTTTCACGAACTGCGGCTTTTTGTTTAAGGAACACAATGCAAATGCATTCATATTTCACGTTGATAACACTTTTGTTCAAAATAAGCTTCTTTTGTTAATTCCAAGGTTGCTTTTAACTTGTTTTGTCAGGGTAGAGAATCAATTTAGTCAATGGGCGTCACATTCATATGTGCTTTAGCGCCACAGCTGCAGGATGTGTGTGTGTCTCTGCACTCTGTGCCTGATTCTTGTTTCATCTGTATCTGGCTTGGCTCTGTGGTTTGACTCTGGCATGTTACTCAGGTCTTGTTCTTTTGAAGTGCAGCAAATACCTGCAAAACATACATTCACAAGCACACACACACCGCAACAGACAATGACATGGTTTGTTGTACCTCAGAGATTCCAAAGAGTTCCAAATAAAATAAAACAAACCTTTAATCAACATATTTAATGCATGATAAATTCACTGTGCTAATGTTTTATTAGTGGTGCTGGTAAAGTGCGAGTGGGTGTCTGCTGGAGTGCATCGTTACTGTTACTGTAATGGTCTGATAACGCAGTTGTAAAAATTGCTTCTTATCGTGTACTTGTTCTTAAATGGCTGTCATCTTAGTTTTAATGCTGTTGAAGAGAAGTTAGTCAGCTGGTCCTGAAACATGAAAGTGGCTACTGTGAGCTCTCCATCTACACTTCAAAAAGAGTTTTTGAGCCTGATGCTAATAATTTACTAGGGGAGTTTTCACTATTATATTAGTAGAAATAGTATTTTATTTATTATATGTGATTTAATTTGTAGTTGTTTTTTACTTTTTAATATTTATTTAAATATTATATTATATAATAATAATAAATATATTAATATTTATTTAATAAATAATATTTATTATTATTATTAGTTAGCATACAGTACTAGCAGCAGCAGTAGTAGTAGTGCTTTCAATTGATTAAAACAATTAACTAATTAATTAATTAATTTTCTGTAATTTATCGCAAATGAATTACACCTAGCTAACATTACATTTTTCAGTATTTTATTTTAATTATTTATTATTGGTTCCTTTATTCTATTTATTTATAAATGTATTTATTACATTTGTATTAACTCTTATGTTTCACTGACTATTATTATTAGTAGTAGATGTAGTATATTTGTTAAATATTATTTATTTTTATTCATAATGTTTTACTAATTGTTAAAGAAGACCATTGATTTTTATTACTATTATTAGAAGTAGTATTTTAATGTATTATTGAATTTGTATTAATTATTTTCCATTATTTATATTTTTATTATGTTTTACTCTGACATTATTATTAGTAGTAGTATTTGATTTATTTTAATTTATTATTAAAATTGTTTTATTTATTCGGTTTATATTTGTATTTGTTATTTCTATTAACTGTTATGCTTTACTACAAGTACACTGTAAAAAAAATTGGGTTTAACTTAAAAAATTAAGTAACCTGGTTGCCTTAATTTTAAGTTCATTGAAATGGAAAAATTGAGTTAATAGAATGAAGAAGATTGATTTAATCACTAGAAACTCAAAATATTATGCTATCTGAACTACATAAATTAAGTTGATTTGACAAAAGAAAAAATGTGATTACAAATCAGGAAAATATTTTTTTCTTACAGTGTAGCCTAGTAGTATTTTAATTTGTTATTTTATGATATATTTTATTTATTAAATTTAATTCAAATGTGTTAACTTGTAAGTTTTAATGACTTAGATCTACATCTACATAATATGAAACTTGCTGCTGTGCAAGAACTATGTCAATTTTCATAAGGGCTCCCTTAAGGTTTCCCTAAAGAAGCTTAGTAAACGCAGTTATCTCGTAAACTCCCATGATGCTCTCTTCATATTTAATCTACAGTATAACCTCTTCTAAACATATGGCTTTCTCTATTCTCACACACAGCCTTAATAAGCAGTCACTAACAGGCTGGTTGGAGAGGTCATAAAGCCTGTGTGTGACAGTGTGTGTTATTTGTTTGTCTTGCTCTGAGGCCGTCAGAATACATGTCAATGGCTTTATCTGCTCTCAGCCCCAGCTGCTCTAGTTGTCCTGCTCACTAACAAAGCCGTCCTGACTAAATAGCACACAAACACCCACTAATGGGTCAAGTTAGGGCGTACTGTGCACGTGTGCGTCCATGTCCCACTTCTTTCTGCACGATCCATATCCATTTCACCTGTTGCTTAAAGTTTTCAGGAGGTCTCAGGATCAAGCAGGTTGTCTTTCCGCTATTTTCTCTTACTGCCAGAAGACGGTCTCTCGTGAATTGCGGAAAGTTTTGATTATATTTCGTGAAGATACTGGACAAAGAGTGTTTTGACACCATGAAAGTAATTTTTTTCATCATAGGTTTTTTTCGGTTTCTGAGTTGGGTGTATACGTTTCCAAATCTAACTTTATATTGCCTTAATCACTGTCTTGTTTGCTCAAACATAGCACCGTTTTGAAACATGTCAGCAATTCCTAGCGACTGTTAGCTAGGATTAAAATATGTAATACACAGCGGGGTTAGTTGTAACAGAGTGTTACAACTAAGCCGCCAAGTGTACAATGATAATCAAATGAAAACGGAGCCACACAACTTTTCAGGTTTGAGTATTTATTTATACATTTAACTTTGTTAGACTTTCACAAACAATGTTGGAATTTAAAATGATTAAAATTTAGTGTACAATGAATGATAACTTGTTTATTTATTAAAAATATGGCCTGTTATTAATGCAATAAACCCTTTACATTTTTATTTTAAGCTCATTTGTATTATTATTACAATTATTATTATTAATAATAATATTTGTACATTCAGCTGCCACACTAAATCTAATTTAATTGCAATTACAATATTTATCATTTTATTTATTATATTGCAAAACTATGCTGCCCTTTTCTATCCATGATATTGATCCATAATAGAAGGATGATTGGATGATGGATGGATGGATATCTGTCTAAACAAATGCACAAACAATATCAAACTACACAAATAAATAGTACTGAATTATGTGTGTTACACACACAAGTGTTACAACTAACCCCTCTTTCTGTTACAATTAACCCTGCATATGGGGTAAGTTGTAAAATTTGCACTTCTGTCACTTTCAGTGCAACTGTACGGAAACGGTAGGTCCTAGAAAAAAAACTTTAAGTGGTCATTTGTAGCAGAGATGTGTATGTTGCTTGTGTAAAAAAGTATTAATCTAACCTAATTATTTTTTAATTAATTGAGCCAAAACCAAAAAGTGTTAGGTTGTGCCCCGCTCTCCCTTATATCGCTCTCTCTTTATAATTCTGTTGGTTTGATCAATTATTCTACACATCTGTTTTAGCAATCTACCATTTTAACAAAACATTTACAAAATGTCTCCGTTTAGTCTCAATGCTATCAAAGAGATCAGATTTTGTTTCCAAACGGGCAGGTCTGTGCCAAGCGTAAGCGATCAGCTTGCATCTGCATGCACATATTTATGTGATTCAAGAACACCATAATAGATCTCAGCTAGTAAAACATAAGCGCTAAGTCGGTAATCCTTTTATTTATGTTGTGCTCGTGTGTGTTCTGCACTAGCTGCCTCTCTGTTTCGTTCCATAAATAGGTTTAGATGTGATGGCTAAATGAGGACTGGGTGGTCAATATCCTGCAGCATATGCTGTTTGTGAGCGTCTCTCTCTATCTGCCTCTCTCTTGGAGATCTTGTGGTTGGAGGAGATGAGCAAGACCAGAGAGCTCCACACTCAGGCTGAGAAATAAACAGCCCGGGTGGTGTGTCTGTTTCCTGCTGGCGCTCTTCCTATCTTCACACACTGCATGAAATCTGCGCTCCCATCCTCTCAGAGCTCTCTGAAGTGCGCTGGCCCTGCTCTGCTCTGGAGGTGAGAGATACACCGTGTTATGAATAGAGACAATAGCCAGAGGTTTCCTGCGCTCACTGTCTGTGGAACTACATTAGTCGATGTTTGAGAGAGGAAGGAGTGGATGCTAGTTAGATTTGGGAGTAAGGAGATATTTTCATTATTGTTTCTTTTATTATTATAAAAATATATTGTTTTGCAAATGTATTTGTCATCTCAGGAAAGCTCAAAAACAATGCCTGAGGATAATGGAGGAAAGAGCAAAGAAAGAAGTGATGTGCAGGGGAGATTGCTTGATTGCGTGAGTGTCGGGAGACGGCAGAAGTGGCGAAATAAATGGAGGATTGGAGAGCTTGAAAAGATCAGGACAGACTTGGAGAAACAAGATACTAGGGGAGCTTAAAATTGAGTAGATATCATAGAAAGGCAGGTAGCAAAGGACTTGAAAGGAACATGTTTTTCGAAGACATGCAAGAAAAGCTGAAAATATGATAGGCTTCCTGTGCTTCCTCTCCTGATGGTATGCTACAGTGGGCATCGCTCCGAGCCACAGGGGATAATGCTTTGTCTAGACAAGCGGAGGTCAATTCATTAACCACTGATTTCTTCCCTGGACATTTTTCCCAAATGCCTGGATTGTACAGAGACTGAAGCATACCTCTGTAGGACATGGTCCTTTGTTTGCATTTAACCCCTGACAGCAGACAGATTTTACATGTTTATGTATATATATTTACACTATTGGTTAAAAGTTTAGGGTCAGTAAGATTTTTTATGTTTTTTAAAAGAAGTCTTTCTGCTCACCAAGGCTGCAATTTTTTGATTAAAAAATACACAAAAAACACAGTAATATTGTGAAATATTATGAGAATTTAAAATGACTTTTTTATGTTCATATTTATTAAAATGTAATTTATTCCTCTCAAAAAAGCTGAATTTTCAGCATTATTACTCCAGTCTTCAGTGTCTGCACTATCCTTCACAAATCACTCTAATATGATGATTTTATGCTCCAAAAACATGTATGATTATTATCCATGTTGAAAACAGTTTTTTACATTTTTATTTCAGGATTCTTTGATGAATAGAAAGTTCAAAAGAACAGCTTTTACCTGAAATGGAAAGCTTTTGTTACATTAAACACTACCCTTTTCATCAATGTAACTCATCCTTGATGAATAGAGTATTGATTTCTTATTTTTGGGGACATAAATAAGAAATCAATACTTCTATTCATCAAGGATGAGTTACATTGATCAAAAGTTACAGTAAAGACATTTATAATGTTAGAAAAGATTCTAATTAAATAAATGCTATTCTTTGAACTTTCTATTCATCAAAGAATCCTGAAATAAAAATGTAAAAAACTGTTTTCAACATGGATAATAATCATACATGTTTTTGGAGCATAAAATCATCATATTAGAGTGATTTGTGAAGGATCATGTGACACTGAAGACTGGAGTTATGATGCTGAAAATTCAGCTTTTTTTCAGAGGAATAAATTACATTTTAATATATATTAACATAAAAAGTCATTTTAAATTGTCATAGTAATACTGTGTATTTTTTATCAAAAAATTGCAGCCTTGGTGAGCAGAAGAGACTTCTTTTAAAAACAGAAAAAATCGTACCGATCTTAAACTTTTGACCGGTAGTGTATATTTTCTTTTTTGGCATTTTCTTAATCCTATTTCCGTAAAAGAGTTAACAAGCTTAAAGTTTGGACTGTTGCCTATATTTAATCCTTGATCTCCTCATTCCTTCAACGAAAAAGTAGATTATCCAACCTTGGACAAAGGGAGTAATAGTTCATCCTGTAATAAACTGACCATTAGCATTTTAACACGTTGCTTTTGTAAAGCAGATAAATAACACTTTGGTATGCTCGTGGCAGTGCATTAAACCGGGCCGCTCTGTGTGAGGTATATATGCTGAAAGCTGGCTGGCACTACGGAAAGCATTCCAGCATTGTAAATATGAAACAATGGACCAAACCGGTTGTATTCACACTGCAGGAATTCATGTAAACTTCACCCGTTGAGTTTCTGTGAGGTTTTTCTAGATCAGTTCATAAACATCTTTCTCAGAGTCAGGATGGTAGTCGTCTCTCGGCTGTAAACGCTTGAACTGGTCTCAACAGTTGAACAGCTGTAGAGTTACTGAGGTGGTTGTTTGAAAAAACATTCTGAACATTTGAACTCTCTTGAAATTAAATTACTGCAGAGTGAGTT
This sequence comes from Hybognathus amarus, assembly GCA_030378365.1. Classification (NCBI taxonomy): domain Eukaryota; kingdom Metazoa; phylum Chordata; class Actinopteri; order Cypriniformes; family Leuciscidae; genus Hybognathus; species Hybognathus amarus. The sequence goes on along the minus strand of JAQIUQ010000889.1, from coordinate 1,035,760 downwards.
ACAACATGTTGTGTTCAAAACGGGGTTGTGCAAAATTCATTATTGGTCTATCTGTCTGTCTGTCTGTCCGTCCATCCATCCATCCATCCATCTATCCATCTATCCATCATCGTCTGTCTGTCTGTCTGTCTGTCCATCTATCCATCTATCCGTCCTTCTATCTGTCTATATACAGTATCAATCATCAGACAGACAGAGAATGATGATAGATAGACATACAGACAAGACAGACAGACTGTCTGTCTATCATCGTCTATCTGTCTGTCTATCTATCCATCATCGTCTGTCTGTCTGTGTCTGTCTATCTATCATCATCTGTCTGTCTGTCTATCAATCATCGTCTATCTATCTGTCTGTCTGTCTTTCTATCTGTCTGTCTTTCTATCTGTCTGTCTTTTCTATCTGTCTGTCTGTCTATCAATCATCATCGTCTGTCTGTCTGTCTTTCTATCTGTCTGTCTCTTCTATCTGTCTGTCTGTCATCGTCTGTCAGACAGACAGACAGACAGATGATGATAGATAGACTGACAGACAGACAGACAGAACAGACAGACAGACAGACAGACAGACAGACAGACAGACAGACAGACAGACAGACAGACTGTCTGTCAGTCTATCTATCATCATCTGTCTGTCTGTCTGTCTGACAGACAGACAGATAGAAAGACAGACAGATAGAAAGACAGAGACAGACAGACAGATAGACGATGATGATTGATAGACAGACAGACGGACAGACAGACAGACAGATGATGATAGATAGACACAGACAGACAGATAGATTGACAGATAGACAGACAGTCTGTCTGTCTGTCAGTCTATCTATCATCATCTGTCTGTCTGACAGACAATGACAGACAGACAGACAGATAGGAAGACAGACAGACAGATAGATGATGATTGACAGACAGACAGACAGACAGACAGACAGACAGACAGACAGACAGACATGACTGACTGACTGATCTGACTGTCTGTCTGTCTGTCTGTCTGTCTATCAATCATCGTCTGTCTGTCTTCCTATCTGTCTGTCTGTCTCTGTCTGTCAGACAGACAGATGATGATAGATAGATAGACTGACAGACTGTCTGTCTATCTGTCAATCTATCTGTCTGTCTGTGTCTATCTATTATCATCTGTCTGTCTGTCTGTCTGTCTGTCTGTCTATCAATCATCATCGTCTATCTGTCTGTCTGTCTCTGTCTTTCTATCTGTCTGTCTTTCTATCTGTCTGTGTGTCATTCGTCTGTCAGACAGACAGACAGATGATGATAGATAGACTGACAGACAGACTGTCTGTCTATCTGTCAATCTGTCTGTCTGTCTATCTATCATCATCGTCTATCTGTCTATCTGTCTATCTGTTGTCTGTCTGTCTGTCATCCATCTATCCATCATCCATCTATCTATCATCGTCTGTCTGTTTGTCTGTCTGTCTGTCTGTCTGTCTGTCTGTCTATCATCCGTCTATCTATCTATCATCATCTGTCTGTCTGTTTTATACTCTATTGTATATATCGTTCTACTCAAACTTGTTTTTTTAAACCTTTTTTTCAAAACTTCATAACTTTTGTCTTGACAAACCGTGCTTTTATAGTTCAATTTCCATTCATAATAATTCTACTAAATTGGAATTTCAAAGGCATTCTAAATTCAGTTCTCAATAGCACACAGCCTTGGTACAAAGTCAGATTAGGATTTAGACGTTCAGTTAGTTCCTTCCATGTGACATGTCCAGAAGCATGGCGAGACATAGATTTTAGGGTACTAGGTAGGGCCGGATTGGATTAAATCGCCAAAAACAAACATGATGAGCCGTGATGAGTTGGTAGAGCTGCGCGGTATAGTAATCTGAACGTGTCAGCTGCCCGCGAGACTAGATTACCACTCATCTCTGACGCAAAGGATTCCAGGTATGTTCCATCTGCAGGGCATTTATTACTTAAGCTCCGTCCGCACTTCTGACAAACACACATACTAACAAACAGAGCACTGACCATGAACAAATGATTTCTACGTGAAGACCTGGCAAAGAAAAAGCGTAATCCAAGGAGTGACATCTGGCCTAGATTATGGGATTAACATAGGGCCCTTGCTCCTTATAGCAATAGCGGATGTTCTTCATTACTTGCTCCAACAAATTGCCAGTGAGGTCCTATTTATTTTCAATTTAAATTACAAAGTTAATATACTTTACATCATTTTGTAGTTTATATACGTTCTGTTGTAAATAGATTTATGTATTTGGTATATTCAATATATTTGATGCATATAATGTAAAGATTATAGAATCTGAAGTCCAGGCTGTTTTGGTTGAAGAGATAGATTATGGATAGTGCATATTTAATATAGGTTAAAAGGGATTTATGGTATAAAAGCTATGGATTGTGTAGTATAGGGGAGCGCGGGCACAACCTAACGCGGGGTTAAATGTAACACGGACCGTTTACATAGTTCGTCAGGATCAAGCAGGTTGTCTTTCCGCTATTTTTCTCTTGCTGCCAGAAGACGGTCTCCCACGAATTTGCGGAAAGTTTTGATTATATTTCGTGAAGATACTGGACAAAGAGTGTTGACACCATGAAAGGAATTTTTTTCATCAGATTTTTTTCGGTTTCTAAGTTGGGTGTATACGTTTCCAAATCTAACTTTATATTGCCTTAATCACTGTCTTGTTGGCTCAAACATAGCACCGTTTTGAAACATGTCAGCAATTCCTAGCGACTGTTAGCTAGGCTTAAAATATGTAATACACAGCGGGGTTGGTTGTAACAGAGTGTTACAACTAAGCCGCCAAGTGTACAATGATAATCAAATGAAAACGGAGCCACACAACTTTTCAGGTTTGAGTATTTATTTATACATTTAACTTTGTTAGACTTTCACAAACAATGTTGGAATTTAAAATGTTTAAAATTTAGTGTACTATGAATGATAACTTGTTTATTTATTAAAATATGGCCTGTTATTAATGCAATAAACCCTTTACATTTTTATTTTAAGCTCATTTGAATTATTATTACTGTTATTATTATTAATAATAATATTTGTACATGCAGCTGCCACACACAAATCTAATTTAATGGCAATTACAATATTTATAATTTTATTTATTATTATTTATTGCAAAACTATGCAGCCCTTTTCTATGTCTCTATCCATGATATTGATCCATAATAGAAGGATGATTGGATGAGGGATGGATGTATGGATATCTGTCTATACAGATGCACAAACAATATCAAACTATACAAATAAAATAGTACTGAATTATGTGTGTTACACACAAGTGTTACAACTAACCCGCATATGGGGTAAGTTGTAACATTTGCACTTCTGTCACTTTCAGTGCAACTGTACCGAAAATGGTAGGTCCTAGAAAAAAACTTTTAGTGGTCATTTGTAGCAGAGATGTGTATGTTGCTTGTGTAAAAAGTATTAGCCCAAGAATCCCTGACCTTTAAAGCTAAAGCTAGATGACTATTAAAAAAATTCAATGGCACTGTCAAATGTAAAAGGTAAAGTAGGAGGAGGAAAGGTGGTTTGAAAAGTAAAAGAAAGTAGACAAACAGAAAGTTCATTTTTAAACTGTAACTAACTATTAAGAATTATAACAATGATGAAGTGTTCATGTGAAGTTTCCTCCGTATGTTTCCTGTCTTGGGAATTTTCTTGCGTTAAGGAATTCCTCAAACTGAATGAGATTCATTATCTGCTTGTAAGATGAGACCTACAAAGGAAAACGAATAATTCTTTTAGATATATTTTGTATGGAAACATCAATCTTTGGAGATCAATTGAATATTTAACATAATTTGCAAAGAAGGGATAGAGATATTCTTCTGTCAAGATAGACGTTAGATGTTACTAACCCTCATGTCATTCGAAACCTTTTTGCAGTTGTTTTTTTTTCAATGGAACATAGTTTTTTACATTGAAATTATATAGTAAACATGACTATGGTCCAAAAGGGTAAAAAAAAGTATAATTTAAGCAGACTGAATATGAGATTACAGTCCCTTTTCTGTTTCTTTAAGTTGTGAATTGTTGAAAATCTGCCCCTTTAGGGTTAGCGCATTTATCTTTTAAGTGCATTTCAGAAGCAGGTTATGTGTGAACTGATACATATGTGGCGTGAAATGCACACTGAAGGAACCTTTTATTTCCTAGTGCGCTGAATTCATGCCACTTTGGGGATTCTGTAAATAGTGCATTACAGCGTGCTCTGCATGTAATCTCTCTGTACTGTAATCATTATTTTAGCACTACAAACAGTGCCGTTCATGAGGGCTATTTCTGGACAGTTGTTTGCTTGGAGAAGCGGCGTCTGTTCTGAAAGCTCAGAGAGTTCCCAGAAAGCCCAATCCCGCTCTGTTCTGGCTTAGGTTGTTTTGAGGATCTGATGTTGAGATGTTATTCAGATGTTTCAGGTTCAGGTGCTTTTTCTTTGTCAAATGCCTCTGGAAAAGTGATGTGCATCTCCCTGTGGTAAACTGGTGCAATGTGTTGCATGCATGTTTGTTTCTGTTTTTTTGGTGGAAATTGCAATCATTCCTTGGTTTTGACATGATTTCTGCCTTTTTGGTGGTCCTTACACAGCACATTGCTTTTACAGAAATCCTAGAGGGCCAGTAAAGAATCAATATTTTCATCTCTTACATTGACATTGAATTTTGGGCCAATTCACTTCAGATTTCCACTGTGTCTATAGTGAATAGTAAGGTTCATGTTTTTTTTTTCTTTTTCATAAAAATGATACATTTCTACAGACTAAACCAAACCTAAAAGAAAATATTTAGCATTTTTGCATTTAAAATTAAATCACCAAAAAGATGTTTTGTCAGATTTAGCTAACTTCTGGAAACATTTTTCCATCAAATTTGTCAAGTGCAAGGTTAGGCGGAAAAAACTAAAACTAAAACAAAGGCTACATTTCAACAGGAGCAATCAAACCATGAATGTTATTGGAAAATACACATTTCAAGAGTTTTTTTTCATCACCAAGTGGATTCATTTTATGCAAATTGTCCATAAATATATACAGTGTGGAATCAGTCCAGCTGCTGCCCTGAAGCAGACTCTATCAACTTTAGTTTCAAGCCTGAACACTGCTGAGCAATCAGAGCGAGTGTGCAAGGTATTTGTACAATCGGCTATTTTATAAGTTAGCATCTGGACTCTGACTTATTAAACTGGCCTGCCGTGACCTGTAGGATTTTTATTTAAAGCGTATATCTCAAGTTTTCAATCCAAGTTTCACATTCCCCCTCTCTCTGTTTTTCAGGTATGGCCTCGCAAGTGCAAGTCTTCTCCCTCACACTCTCCAGGTCAAGTGCCTTCTTTAGCGTGAAGAAACTGAAGGTGGAGCAGAGTTGCAACTGGCAGATGACAGGGTACGGCACGCACAGCAAGGTCTACAGTCAGAACAGCAAGCAGAGTGTCTCAGTCGCACCAGTGGGCATCAACGCCACCAGTCTCCAGGTCTCCAACTCTTCCCTAACCTACGAACAGGCCCCTCCTCTCCCGGCCGGCTGCGGGGCACATCGTGGTGGCTACGGCCAGCAGCACATCTGGGGCGGCTGGTCAACTGTTGGGCAGCACCGGTAGTAGTGGAAGCGGTAGCGGAGGCCACGATCTGACGCGGCGCAGCACCGTCAGTCTGCTGGACAACGTACCAGCGATGCGGGCTTAAGCGGAAAAGCGAGGAGCTGGACAACAACAACGGCAGCGGGAGTAGCGTGCACGTGGTTGAAGCAGCAGCAGCCGCCCGCAACGATGATCCAGAACAACACACAAAGCGGGGCCACCGTCGCGACGGCGACTGCCTCCACCACAGCAACGTCCAAGAACAGCGGCGCCAACAGCGAGGGCGACTACCAGCTCTTGCAGCATGAGGTACTTTGCTCCATGACCAACACCTACGAGGTGCTGGAGTTCCTGGGTCGAGGGACGTTCGGGCAGGTGGTGAAGTGCTGGAAACGCTGGCACCAGCGAGATTGTGGCGATCAAGATCCTGAAGAACCACCCTCCGTATGCGAGGCAGGGCTCAGATCGAAGTGAGCATACTGGCCTGGCCTGAGCACCGAGAGCGCAGACGACTACAACTTTGTTCCGAGCGTACGAGTGCTTCCAGCACAAGAACCACACGTGCCTGGTCTTCAGATGTTGGAGCAGAACCTGTACGACTTCCTTAAGCAGAACAAGTTCAGTCCGTTGCCGCTCTAAGCATTCCATCCAACTGATCCTGCAGCAGGTGGCCACTGCCCTCATGAAGCTCACAGAGCCTGGGACTGATCCACGCCGACTTAAAACCTGAGAACATCATGCTTGTTGACCCAGCCCGCCAACCCTGACAGAGTCAAGGTCATCGACTTTGGCTCTGCTAGCTCACGTTTCCAAAGCGGTGTGCTCTACCTACCTGCAGTCTAGATACTATAGGTAAAGGCGCTAATGTTGTCACTCTCTTTGTCAGAATTGCTGATGTCTGTGTGAGCGGGGTGCGTGGAAGGTATGGAAATACATATGCTGACAGGCAGGTAGTATATAGTATTAAGGCCGAATGCAATGATTGGATGAAAAATGTTGGTCCTGAAGACTTACACAAATGAACATTAAAAATATTTAGACCATTTCTATTATTGATTGCTATCCGAATATGAAGTAGAGTCTGGACCAGAATAACAAATTGTTTATGTAAAAAATTGCCTACCCTACCATTAACCGCATCTGCCATTTTCAAAATGTTCTTTGACCCGTATTTGACTTAAATCATTTGACTTTTTGACTCGTTTTCGACTTGAAAAGCAACACAACTTATTAGGCAAGATTTACCAATCAGGGCAAATTAGCGCTGAGACTGCAACCTCTTAAAGTAATAGTTCACCCCAAAATTAAACAAAATTAAAATTGTCACCATTTGCTCACTCTCAGTGTTTTTCCAAACCTGTATGAGGTTTTTTTTCTTCTGTTTAACACAAAAGATAACACTTTAACTAAGAATGTTGGTAATTCAACAGTTTGATGGTAGCCATTGACTTCCATACTTAGGAAGAAAAAATACAATGAAAGTCAATGGCTACTCATCAAATGTCTGGTTACCAACATTCTTTAAAATATAATATTTTGTGTTGCGGATGTTTAACCATAAAGAACAACTTTTTTGGTACTTATATCACTCAAGTAGTCTCATAGTTTTCCATCATTTTTTCTGTTTGCCTTTTTAAATCTTATGAATCTGGCCTTAAAACAATACCAATCGAGTCAACTTGCGCAGCAAAGTTATTCTTAATAAGTATTTGTCAGTGAAATGTACTTGAGAAGCAGGATTGCATAAGATACAAAGATATGTTTTCAGAGAATGTATCTTTAATACAGGTGTATTTCATCTTACTATGTTTTTTAAGCATATGAATATACACTTGTATTCAAAATACAATCTGTGAAAATATCTTTCAAATATTTTAATACTTAAGGAGTATTTCTTATTGAGTGCATAACTCTAATGAGAATTCATTTTTACAGTGTGTTGTATGTCATTCAGGTATTGTTCACCTATTGTATCAAGATACATCCAATGCCTTTGAACTTTTTGCATACAGTGTAGTAGGGAAGTGTGCATGTTCCTTTTTTCATGACGGTATATTAAAAATATCCAGAACTTCCTCAACACGTGCGTTTAAGAGGGAGTCATAAAATCAATGGCTCATTGAGAACCTGATTCCTTATCTTATTCACTGTGAAATAACACCGTTGAGTTCTGCTTTGAAGATTACAATAGTCCGTTTGACTATGAAAGACAAAAAAATGCTTCTTCTTATGTCTTTTAATTTGAAATAACCAGTAAAAAAGGCTTTTAAATAATTTAGTTAGTTTACTATGTTTTACAGTATGGTACAGCTTCATGGTGGCAGCACCTGGAGATATTTGCAGCTGATTATTGTTTATTATTTTATTATTATTTGCATCTATACATTTCTCTTTTGGAGTTCCTTGTACAAAAAAGCAGTATATTGTGCTTTTGAATGAGATAAATGCATCAAGTTGACTGTAAACAGGGGGCCAGTTTCATTTCGGTTCACTTCCCTCCTCCCAACCCGAATCCAGTGCTCTCATCGCTACTAACCAACTCCCTAGGGATAAAGAGATGGGGTCAGCGTCAGTTCCCCGGCAATACTTCCCTGTAATCCACACCAGAGCGCCAACATTAGAAACAGATGCCTCACTTAAAAGCTGCTTATTTATTTTCCCAGCCAACTCTTTCATTTACCTATAGCCTTGTTTGGGTTTCACGGGCCAGATTGAGTCGTTTTGTGTAGACATAGACCTGGTTCACACAGAAGCTTGCTATGTTGGATTGCCTCTAGTAGGCCGACAGTAGGTTAGGTTTGGGGATGACCAAACAGCCACCCTAAAAAGAAATCAAACATAGAGTAATGAGTCAGTCCAAGTCCTGCCAGATGTGTTACATTTAGGATGCCACCAGCATAGTTACTAAATGAGGGGGCAGATAGGCTATCGTTTGGGTTTTGCAAATGCTTTGATGCTTGTGAAGGCAATCGGCCACTTGGTCATGTTTGGGAAATTGCTGAAGTGTGTGGAAACTATCAACAATTGTGTTGACTGGTCCCTTCTTTTTCCCCCAGCTGTGCTGATGTAATCGGTTTGCACGTAGGGAAAGATCTGAGATCAAAATAGACTGAAAACAGCATGCTTTTGACTCAAGGTCACTGTAAATGAGAATTGAATTTATTTAGTTTGGAGGTGAAGAACAGTTGTAGCGGGATGTACAAATAATCCGCATAAAGTTTTTTTTTCAGACTCCTGTCCCTTGATCCTCATCAAGAATACATCTTTTAAATAATACATCTATTTAGGAAAAGCATGTTCTGATAGAGTATATCTGCCCATGTGCATTAACTGAGTGTGTGTGTCAATGATGAGTTAAATGTGAAGAGTGGTACGGAAGCCTAATTTTGGGTCCGCTGTGGGAGTTCACATAAAAGATGATCCCCTAATTTCCTCCCAGCTGGAATGAAGAGGGGGAATGAATCCCTTAAGTTTGCATTGAAAGAGGGACCAAGCCATGACTAGAGACTTGGGCTACGTCCACATTAATCCAGATACATTTGAAAACGGGGTTTTCGTTTAAAAACGCTCTCCGTCCACACTAGCGTTTTCCGACGTTTCAGTGTGGATGAGAAACTTCTAAATTCACTTTACTGCGCATGCGTGAAACTTCACAAAAGCTCACTGAGATGATACAGATGGGAAAATAAATAATAATGTTATCGCACAATAACAGGATAATTTTATTTAGCAAAATATCTCACCATCATTGATGCATCCAGGTCGCATTCAGTCACCATATGTTTGGTCTAAAACGCAACTGCTCTCCTGTTTTGCCGCAGGACAGCAAATTTAAGTACATTATCTGTCATGTTTGCAGTACTGTGCAAGGAAGAACAGCACATTAAGTAACATACAAAAAGTAACATATTTTAGCAATAGTGTAAAAATGAATAACACATAACAGGCACAATACCGATAAACATGAATATCACATGACTAAACTTACGTCATTGTTTTGAATACCTCCGGTTTCACTGTCCAAACTACAACGCGAAAACGGCGTTTTCAAATTTATCCACTTTGGAGAGCGTTTTCCAAACAATACGTTTTTGTTGACTTAAAACGGCGTCTCAGTGTGGACGGAAGGCCAAACGGAAATAAAATATACGTTTTCGAAACGAAAACGTATTTAGTGTGGGCATGGCCTTGGGTGTGTGTTCTTTTGACTTTTGAAGTAACCTCCCAGGACACCTAGCAACCATGCTAAAAATCCCTCAGAGCTCTTTAGGAACCACATAGCGATGTCCTGGCAAATACAAATTGCTCTGTATATTTTTTCTTAGATTGTTTCTTAATTTATCCACATTGTTTCAGGTTGTAATAATGTTCGGTACAACCACCCAAAAAAACGCTAGCAACTGCATAGCAATGCCCAAGCAATGACTCAAAACTAGGGCCCTATAATTTCTGCGATCACGGAATAAAATCAATTACAACTAAAATAACAGTAAAGGGTAAAAAATGAATTCCCAAAAATTAAAATGGAAAAAACAGAATTTGCAAAAATTAAAATGGAAAAAACGGAATTTGGGAAAAAATAAAATGGAATTTGGGAAAAAATTAAACGGATTTTATAGGGCCCTACAAAACCCTCTAGCAACCACATAGCAACACCTTAGCAACAGCCAAATGCATGTGCTTTTGTCCTCAGTGTTCCCTCACACAACAGGTTTACTAGCTGATCATAAGTATTCAACATGCATTGCAGATTGAATCACTCTTACACACCTCACACCACAGGAAAATCTGATAAGATAGTCTGTAAAACCATCAAGATAATCAGGACTTTACCCAGGATTGTTATAAGGGGAGAATTGTCCAAAATCAGCCCGATAGTCTTGTAGCGTGTGGGTGCCTTTAGTATCACAGCGCTCAGTTTTGTACGATGAAAACTCCACTTCAGAAAACCAAAAAATCTATATTAAGTGATTCTTTTAGTTCATGCATGCAGTATTGATTGCAGATCTTTTGGAGGTGGACTATAATTATCATTGCATCGATTTGTTGCATTTTTGTGTCAAGATACTTTGGTCAGAAAGACATCAGTCTACTTGTTAACTGGCTCTCACCTCATTTTTCAGTAACGGGACACACGCAGAAATGTAGCCAGCAGCAACCCACCTGTAGAGGCC